>VYZV01033883.1:360-13062 GCA_013401275.1 Pandion haliaetus | reverse complement strand
GCCCCAAAAAGAAAAAAAAAAAAAAAAAAAAAAAAAAAAAATCCATCAGTTATGCCTCTTTTGGGCTTTTTGTTCATATATTATGCAATTCAGTGGCTCTCAAAATGTGGTTCATAGACCAATGTTAGTCCAAAGAGAACTGGCTGGTTGCATTGTTTCCAGCTGTTATTTAGGACACTCAGGCTGTGAATACCTTTAAGCAAGAATGAACCAGCTTAGCTGCCTCAGGTCACTGCTATATAAAAGGAAGTGAGAAAACAAGAGCCTCTCTCCAGGACCAAAGCTGCTAGCTGGAAAAGAATTTCCTGGGGAGCAGAAGGAAAAGAAAACTGGTGGTGGCAGCATGTACAGGGCACCAAAAATAAGAGCACCAGGAAAGCATCTGGAGAGTGAAAAGGAAGAGGAGCAGACAGCAAAACAGCATATGCAAAGGGAAAGAGAAAAAAACATAACCAGCAAAGAAGCATTAGGGAAGAAATACAGCCATGTAAAAAGAAGATAATAAAACTGTTTTTCTTAGTTAACAACAAAATTTGTAGCGCACATAAGAATTAAAATGCAAGTATGTATTTTTATTTTCAGATATATTCAAACATGATTTGCTAAGAAATAACATTTGTTTCCCCTCTGGCATTTAGTCAAGTTACTTCTTATACAGAGTACCCCAGCATTGATGCTCAAGGTGAAAACAAAATTTGTGTATTAAACTTTGTAACAGCTTCCTTCATATATCACTTGAAATTTCCATTTGACTAAAGCATGGAAAAAAACTTACGGAATTCCGTAACAGAATTTCACATGAAGCTGGTGCTATTTCTAAAGCATTAACAACGAAGAACTATGCGGGCAGTCTACTTCACTAGTGCCAACAAGTTTATACGCAGATTTCCTACCAAGGATTCAAGTACTTTCTTGTCATACTCTTTAAAAACAGCATCACGGTTCTCAAGGGGCCTAGTTCAGTTTATTATAATAGGATTTATAACAGGTGACGTACATTTTAAGAGAACACGCCTGAAACAGACTTCTGCAGTATTTCAAGGGGAAAAACACTACGACCTGTTTTGACGGAACATCTCAAGAACTACTGCTCAGCAGATAAAGGTACTTTCCCTTCACACTTGTTGATACATTTCTGTCTGCTTCAACTGTCATTCCTTTTCACAGGTTATTTCTCAAAAGTTTGTTAATATCATAATTATCTCATTACATAGATTTGTTAGAATGATGGGTTTCAAGAAAAAAGTACTGCTGTTTTTTTCAAAAGTCAAAAACTGGAGTAAAATATCTGACTGCAGAAATAATTTAAGATACAGAGAAAAGATTTTCCATAAAAGTAGGAAAATTATATTCTCTCTTGCAATAGGTAGTATGCTAACTGATAACTGAAGTGGATACTGTAGATGATCAAAACATGATATTCATTCAGAAATGCAATGCTTTGTAAATTGGACCTTTTTAAAGGTCAAAAACTAATGTAAAAAGCCCATATAAACTTGGCTGACTCTACTTCCTCAGCTCTGAAACAAGAGCAGTATTGGTGGCATCATAACTGTTACCACTGTTAGAAGGACTCAAGGAATCAGTACAGTGTTGCACTGGATGTGCACTCCCCTGTATTCGTGGTGTTTATAGTAAGTTGCACCAAAAAAAAAAGGCAAAATTGTATACGGCACTTTTAGTATTATGTTTTCTACTCAGAGAGCTCTCAACAAGCCTCTCTATTTTGATAGTGCTAGTTTTTATGGTTTTGGGCATGGTTAAAAAAAAAAAATAAATCTTAGAATAACAGGTCATATACATACCTTTTTGAGATGTCCTAATCGAAGTTTGAAAATTTCTTCCTGTTCATGATACTCTGCTAGAGTCAAACTGAAAAAACAAAACAAAACAAACATGTAATTATAGCTTTTATAAGATGGTAAACAAAACAATAGGATTCTTACTTAAATACTACAGTATATACAGTATTTTATGCTAATTATTTACTACCACAATACTAGGACTACATTTCTGAACCATCTGAACATCTTGGTTTGTAATTTCAAGGTCAAAACATTCTTACAGAATCCCTCTGTGTCTGGTATTCTGGAATATAAACTGACTCTCCCACAGGACCATTTCTGTTCTCTCAGATAGCCTGTTTGATTATCTGGGTCCATCCTGAATCATATCACCATCCAAGAATTTTAGCTGATGCTACTGCACTGCTTGGTTCTGAACCAGGATCATTAAGAGATCCAGAAACCAACTAGACAAGACTGATAACATTGGATTTTTGAGCTGTGATTTAAAAAACATAGTGCAAAACAATACATTCCAAGTTCATTAACGCTACATTTTGCATGAGACAACAAATTCAGTTTTGAATTGACATGCGACTCTCTTGCTTATTCTCTTTTCATCTTCTTTTGAGAACAGATTCCTGGCTACAATTAATTCAGTGGTCCCTCACTGACTGTAGACTTACTAGGACACAAAGTCAGTTATCATCCAGAGGATCTAGACTGTTCATAAGGATTAGTAACTAAGAAACCTAGGAACTGACTGCATGCAGTATCCATCTGACAATAAACAAAAAAAACGCAGAAAACAAACCACCAAAGAAAAGAAACCAAAGAGACTTCAGGTTCCAGCGAAGAAACCATATGTGTATGATGAAGGATAACAGGGGATGGGGAAGGATAAAGAAGTATGGCCTCCTTGAAAGGCTTCAAACAAATCCCTACGAACAAAGTAAACCTATATATTTTATTGTTTTGCCTAGATCTACTATTTCTTGCATGATGCAAAGCTAAAGCTAATAGCATACTATGTTTTCACAAAGTCCATATTTTAGTGGGTTCAATTATCAACTGCTCTGGGAAGATAAGCTACACAAAGTATTTAGAAGGCTACACATGCTGTTCTTATTGCAAGTCTAAGGAACTAGAGTGTCTTCAGAACCACCAGTAGTTTCACCGGAGGTGAGGGACACCAATTCAGATTTCTCTTACAGCAAATGCCAACATCAATAAAACTAGCAGAAATCCAATAAACTGTAAGATTTCTTTCTCTCTTTTAAATTTGGATGAAGTCCACCATAGTTTCAGAATTCTAAACCCTGTGTTTATGGGGTCTCAGACATTGTTAATAAAGGAGTGCATCTTTTCAGGATAAAACCTGGTGATTCTGAAGCTGTCATAGAGCCCTTTACTACTCCCGATTTCATATATACTGAATTTCACTGCCCCTTTTCTGACTTGGCCAGGACAGAAGATTGAGTTGTCCAGATATTCTCCATGAATATTAGTGAAATTGCTGGATTCTTTTTTGACCACAGCACCTAATTTCCAGGAACCTGGAAAGAGCTTCACAAGACTGTTTCATCAACCTTCTGGTCTATAATGTATAGAAAACACTCAGATCAGGTGACAAAAGCATCCATGACCACGTCCTGTCAGAATTGGAGAAGGAAGCGATCCTTTCTTTTAAGAAGCATCATAAAAGGTTACCCTTCATTTTTTTCCTACTGGAATGAAAAACAGCCTTGTATTCCAGTCAACAGACATCCCCAAACACTCTGAAGGCAGTACAGTGAGGAAGTTTGCCTCTCCAAGAAAGGCAATAGGTCCCTTAGTACCAGATTTTGGGACCAAACGTTTATACTCTTTTCCTGGCAGAATGTCCTCTGGGTTTAGATAATTTACATTACATCTTAAAAGAGGAGGCATTAAAGCAAATGTGCAGTGGGGTGTCTCAATAGCTAGGAAAGCTGGCAATGCATTCTCTGTACAGTCCAAACAACAGCAAGAAACCTAAGAAAACAATGCTCTAATTCCTGCTCCAATACATCTGCTAGACCTATCAAAGAGAGCATCAAGGCCACGCTAGACAACTCACAGCAGCATCCCATCAATACTTCTACTCAAACAGCGAACTACTCTAACATGGATTAAGCTCAATTAAAAAAGGCAAAAGATCAATGCCAACATGTATGAGGTTGAATATTATTCTTTCCAGATTCTTGTCTACAGTACAAATTACAAGTTTGTGCATTTCCAGAAATGCAGATAGTAAAATTTGTCTTTCTCAGGAAGAAAAGTATTTAGGTGGCTCAGCAAAGCTAAACCACAAGTAAAACACACTGAAAATACGAAGTTTATGACATGACCTTCCAGAATTTTCATTGAACACTGAGAGCCCTAAAACCACAGATCCCCTGAAAAACTAACATAATATAGGAAATCTGGTCCTTTTTATAAAACCTCAGCTATCTACACAGAGTTATGACAAAGTGCCTAGACAGCTCTTGCAAGTATTGCCTTCCAAAAAGGTCTTAAATAGCCCTCTTGAGCACAGAGCAGAAGTTAGAGGTCATATTGAAAACATTAAGATTCGAAGTCACTCTTTCCATGTTTCCATGCTATATCCCAATAAATGACTGTTTTCCATTTTTCTATTTCCTTACAAATCTAACTCTATTAGAGGCACAGCATGATTCACAGCAATTTGAAACTCGTTACTGACCACCACGTTTTGGAGGAAGGCATATAAAACACTGAACTGTACACAGACATAGTCACTTTAGATTTTGTTCATTTACTTATGAAAAACAAAACTTTATTCCCTCATATTCAGAAACACCTACTCTTTTTTTCTTTTTTTAGAAGTAGGAGTTTATTACTTTTTATCTATAAATATACCGTACTTTATATTAATGTTAAAATAGCACATGACAAATAGCAGTAAAACAACAACAGTGTGCATGGTGTCTATTTTCTGGCTATAGGCCACCACCCTGCTGCGTAGTCTGAAAACACCCAGCCTAGAGACTGCCTCCCATCAGCCCACTGCTTCCAACCTGCAACCAGCCGCTGCCTTTTGCAGGGCAGCGGCACACTGGAGGCACCTTCTGAAAACAGAAGTCACCTATGAGACCATCATTTCCCACAGAAGGCATTGCTTCTCCATCACCTGAGACACACAGGTCTCATCAGATGTGGAGGAAGAAACATTGAGGAGCACAGGGGAGGGACATCAGCCAGAAGCAGGCTGCTGCCATCCACTAAATGAACTTAAGCTGGATAGGTAGGCTTGAGACTAATCTGAGGAGCATTGGGGAAGAAGGGCAGCTGGGAGTAGGTTGCGTAAATTAATGGTCCTGACCATGATCCTTTCTGCTCAAAATTACTGTGCAAATAAATGCTGTATTTTAACTGTCTATAGCCAAATGAACTACCATACACGTGCAATGAATTCCTGAAATTCCCCAAAAGCACTGGACATATTCTGTGCATGTAGTGTAATTTTCCTGTGACATGTAGGGCCATGGTGTGCCACCTTAGCTGGAAGAAAGTGGACAGCTTACCTGGCCTGAAAGACTTATCACCAACTTAAACATTTTTTTTTAAATTAGCAAAAATAGGCCTTCCAGTTGTTTAATGATGTTTTCATAGCCAAATTTCAAAGGCTTTGACACAGTATGCATAGGCCATAGCCAATCTTCTTTGCACTTCTTCCTCACAAGTTCAGAAAAAATCTTCTTCTATGATAAAAACACTCTTACTAGTGGGTACAGACAAGACAAAAAAACAAAGCGCCTTGGTTTTCATGATGATCAAGTGTGGCACACTTACAACCCTCTCGTCCTGTCTTTTCCCAGTTGAAAAATCATTCTGGATGCATAGACACAGCAGAACACAGCCAGGCCCCTAAAGAGCCATACACACAGCCAATACAAACCTTTGGCTACAATTTCTGAAGCACTCCTTTTTTTAGTCCAACCTTATTCTCACTCTAGTTCCTCGAATTTCTAAAAGGATGGGCAGACACTGACCAAGTCAAAGCCTTCCATGAGGTCTTTTCACCATTGTTTCCATGTTTGCCTTAGAAAGACACTGCCTCAGGAAAGAAGCTGTCTTTACTTGCCCTGTAAAGCCCAGACACATTGCTGGCACTTCAGCCTGAAAAAGTTTCTGAAAATATTTTTATTTGTTCCATACAGAACAGAATGCTCCCTCTAAATGATGCATTTGTTCAGCTACAGTAACAAACTCTGCCAGCTCCCTCCGCTCTCCTATTCCAAATTGCATGCAGGGACAAGGGTGCATGCAGACTCCCATTGAGGGACTGGGAAGCAAAGGAAGAGGTGACTGGGAAGTGAATACAACTGACATGACTGAAGCTGCACAGGAAGGACCACACCACCTAAACTAAATAAAAAGTTGCTCGTAGAAATAACTGTCTCACGAAATAAGAGCTGCTTCCAAGAAGTGCGGACTAGCATTATAATCTCTCAAGTCTCCAAAGAATTTGGAATAGAGTTTTTGAACAGGTTTTTCCAGGGGTTAAGAAGGCAACCTCTACTTCAAATAAATGTTTTTTCTTTACATAAATTTTAATTTATTCCTTTCATGTAAGACTAATAAAATTACTTTGCTCAGTAGAAAAGAGATCTCTCAAAATTGAAACGACTTTTTAGGTTTGGTTTGGGCCACAAAAAGGGAAAGAATGGTGGAAAACCAGGATGGTGTGTAGACTCATCTGCTGCATGTTATTTAAACATCAAACCCACTGTTCGCTCACAGGACACTGGCAGGTGGCCACTTTTATACTAATAACTTCAGTGAAAAAATTTTGCTTTTAAATTCTTATCAGAGACCATAGTATATTCAGCTAAATTAAAACAATGCCCTTATTAAGAACGCCTCAGGCAACACCTTCAATTTGTTTCAAAACAGTTAATACCTGTTTTCAGAAAGGGATTCAATAATACTGCGTGTTGCAAAGCTATAGATCATTTTGTCTTATCAATACCTGCAGCTGGAGACATTTTCTAAAGCAAACAATGCAGTGGTAGAGACACTTGTTGCTAACAACTGCGAGCAAGTTGTTTGTTTAAAAAAGTTCTGCCTCATCACTTGCATATATGTTGTACCGATTTGCGACTGGTTTAGTTCATTAATCTCAAGCAGCTCTGCATTTCCCCATGCCTCATATAAGCAGAACCACTTCCATTTGGCTATACTAATTAAGATCATTACTTTTGAAGTAACACAGGAACAGTGATAAGCCCAATATAATAGGAGGGAATCACATACAGCAGATGACAAATTTACTCTAAAATGGAAGTACACAATTAATAATTGTTTTACCAAGATACATAAAACATATTTAATTCTGTACTGAGAAGCAGAAAGGAGTCAACACATAATGCTACTATACAAAATTATAGTGAATCCTAAATACAAACACTTAAAGCCCCCTTTCAAGTAAAGGCCTAAAAACACAATGCGGCTTAATGATTCTGTGATCTCAGGACACATTACAGACCTTCTCATAGGTCTGAAACAGAATGTATAAACTTATCATACAGGCAAGCAATTGCATATCTAGATTATATAATGACAAAATTAGGACACTTAAAGGCAAAACAGTTTTGATTCAGTAACAGCTTACATTTATGCTAGCATTAAATACAAAAGGGCAATTCTGATTGTTCTCTTGGCAATTCCATAACCAGCAAGCATTTTCATGTGCCATTTAACACGTAACTGGTTAAGCCAAATGAAATGAGAATTTTAAAAGTTTTTAGTCATTTGGAAATTATTTAAAACTGCGTAACATGAGAAAATATTCAGAAGTCTATTATCAGGAATTCATCTTGTCCTACTTAATAAATAGAACATGTCTTCTGTATTTTTTCCCAAATGTGTATTTTATTACCTCCTAAAGCAGCAATAACATTATGGAAATTTAACATGAAGACATGGCCAAAAGCTGGCAAAGTAAAAGTTCTGTAATTTTTCAGGTCTTTTCCATTACTTAAATGTTACTTTTAATACAACAGGTATTACATTCAAACAAAAAGGTATTTTTTTAACATGATGGTAATCTTCACCATACTATTCACAACTATTAATTATGTTCTAAGAAGATGAAACGTAGGCAGTAGGTATTAATAAAGAGTCAATTCGAACAATGACTCTTCAGCTCTCTACCAAAATATACAAGTAACACTCATCAAGATTTGCTTACATTGCCAGCTTTACTACAGCCTTACTGTATTTTCATGGTATTTTCGTCACAGCCAAACAATTTCACAATGTGAACTTTAAGAATGATGCACTATGCAAAACATATGCAGCAGTCTTTAAACTGATAGTCCAAACATAGGTATTTTGCAGATCTAACCAGAGTAATTTATTTACCCCCCCCACCCCCAGAGGTATAAATTACTACCTCCACAAGTGAGGGGTGACCATGTTCAACACATGTAGCCTACTTCTGCAAAGTAACACAGATTAATCCGTTACTGTTTTTAACCCTAGTTATTTACTTTTTATTTAAGCTGTCTAGGAACAGATACACTATCAGCTTCAGCCTCCTGGCATCAAGGGCAATAACTAGTATCTCCAAGCAGCAACTTCTAAATACTCAAATTAAATGTCAAGAACACATCTGTCTGTGCCTTGAATTATACCATTTCTGCCTGCAGGAAAAAATGTCACTTGAAAAATGGAGAATTCTTTGATAGCTCTCAATTTTTATGTTTAAATGACAAAAAATTTCAACATTGTCAGTATGTGAAATGGGATCAGTAGCTTCTGACATTTGCTCTCAGGATCTAGCATTCAGAAGGGGGGAAAAAATTTTTTTTTTCCATTTGTTTTTAGACACGCCTTCAAATACTAAAGGCTGAAAAAAGTTTTTCTTGTTAGCTAAAGACTGTTTTATGAAAAATGAAATGACCTCTAACTAAAGGAGAGGCTCCTAAACCAATGTGATCAAGGAAAGTCCAATAGGTATCAGTGACATTACAAGAGTAGGAAACCAGAATAAGGACTCCTCTAGATCAGGAAAACAGAAGGAACATTGCATAAACACAGAATGGGCCTTTCCCTGGTGACTTTACCAAAAATAAACTGGGCAATTGTATGACATCTTCATAGGCAGTGGTGCAAATTTCCCTAACATCAGCAAGTCGTCAGTGAGAATATAGCTGCTGAATATACTGAGTGTCTTTTTATGCTGTTATTTGAATAGAACTCACACAGACAATATCTGAGAATTTATGTAAAAGACTGATTGAAATGTTAAACTTACAGCTGTGGTAAATTGGGTCTAACAAAGGGATCATTTTCTGCCCCATTCACAGCTTTATTTTTCCTCTGCTTGGGTTCAGAATTGGCAGATGGTGCCTGAGAATTATTTGTAGTTGGAGGCTTTCGCTTGGCCAGGAGCTTTCTTTGCCTTTCAATGTCTTCCCTTTGTTGGTTCACCCATTCTTGCTGCCTGTAAACCCCAAAAAAAGCTTTATTAAAGTTTCATAATTTTGCATTTTTTAAAGAACTATCTTTTTAACTGATAAAGCATTAAGAAATTTTTAGAAAACTTACTGTACATGTGAAAATGTTTCCTAGGAAAAAGAACACCAATTTTCTTCATGAGGTGGAAAAATTTTGCTAAAGTTTTGGCACAATTTATTTTTGAAATATGTGGTGGGTTTTTTTTTTGTTTTGGGGTTGTTTTGTTTTTGAAAGTGCTACACATGATTTCTGCACTAGAAAAAGAAAAAAAAAAAAAATGTATCTGAGCTGGTAGACACCTTTTATACCATCAAAAGAAATCTTACAGAGTCAATAGAGAGTACTTGATTTTTATAGGCCAAATACTGAATTTGATTTGACCGGTCCCAAATAAATCAACAGCTTGGTTGTACGGCAAACCGTTACACCTTTTATGCAAAACACATATACAGATTGTTTTTAAGATTGTCTTAAAAAAACAATGCCCTAGGCAATCATACAATTCTAAGACTACATATTGCCCTTCAGAAACTAAAATCTTGGTGAATTATTTTTACAGATACATATATCTACATAGCTCTCCAAAGACTGAATCAGACTCGTTACCAAAGAACACCTTTTGAGGCATTGCATAATTATTTTACGAGCATCTCTGATGGTCTCCCAGAGCCCTTTTCCCTGGCCCCATCTCTGCTGAAGTACCTGTTGTAGCAGCTCTTTTCCAGGTGGCTGCTTTCCCCCATCCACTTGCACTAGACCCTATCTGAGACTGCCAGATTTGTCACTCCTCTGTCATGGCATTGAGGACCTGGATGCCTGAAAAAGCTGCTACAGTGATGGATGTGCAGGCAGCACCTATGTGACCAATAAGAACTTCACAGACGTCCTCTGCCCCAATGATCACCAGTGATACACGGTTAGCTGCTTGAAAAATCACTGATTTAGTTTTACAGCTCTTTCTACCAGCTGAGCTGAATAATTACATGCTGCTCATTTAGTACATTCATGCTTTTCTAAGGACAGTTAAAATCAAGTGAAACCAAACTGTCTTTCAAAGACACTCATCCCTCAGTATTCTCTCAGTTGATTAAGGGAGTTCTGTACTGTATTCTCAGTCTTCAAAAGGCAAAGCAAAATACAACATATGAAAAGCCGCTCCAACCCTAGAACCTTAGTAATAAAAAAAATCCACTAGAGGGAACTAACAATTAGTGAGAATTTTAAGAACATAGCATCGACTAACTTCACAAGATTTTGAAATGCAAAGCCATCTGTCCACTGTTCAGTAAATGAAGCACCATGACGAACTGTTGTAAAATGCCCCAGGCGTAATCTGTCTTGCATGCTCTTCTCTCTGCTTGCCAGCTTTTCCTGTGTGCTCTAAGAAAACAACCCAAAAAAAAAAAAAATCATGTTTAGTAATACTTAAGTGTTCAAAAAGTCTGTAAAACACTCGGTTTTTTTCCAACAACTTTCTAAAGGAGGGTTAAGAGGACAGTAGATTAAAATACCTTTTATTATTTTATTCCATTTATTTTAATTTCTGCAGAACTCAAACTTCTGCAGTTGTTAGAATTGGTACTAATGACGATTTGTGGACAAAAAAAAAAAAAAAAATCTGTTTGACAGTTTTCCTGTAAAGTTCACTGTTCTTCATAATTAACAAAACATTTTATTTGTAAATACAGCAAAACTGATAGAGTATCAGCATTATACAGGCATATAATTAAGGTTATGTCTGTACATGTCTATTATACCAAATGAGCCTGCTTGGATATCAGAAGGAGTGTACCTACTATACTCATCCTGGAAACTCCGTTGACAGAGCATCTATGTTACCACTTGTACCAAACTGACTGAGCTCAGGAATCTCTACATGGGAATGCACTGAAGGTAGACTTAACTGCAATCAGATATTCACTTGCAGTAATAGAAGCAGGTGTCCTTCTCAGAACCAGTCACGACTACCAGAAGCATCCCTGGGATGTGATAAATGACTGAGTCTGCCTAGTCTGCTTCAGCACAAGTAGAAAGAACACTGTGAACACCACTGATGGACAGAAACTTCCTTANTCTTTTCCCTGCATTCCCCTCATGCTAGAACTTAAAAAGGACTGCAATAATTTATTTATGGCATGCTAGCGAGGAAACTCTCCCTAATCCTCTAACAGATCAGTTTGTGCCCTTGTATCCGATAGCAGCATCTAGCAGCTAGTGTTAGGGAAGAGACTTGGCTGCTTACCTTTATCTTTTTTGTATCCTAACTTGTAATAAGCTGATTTTCTATTCACTTTTTGTTATTTTTTTTTTTAAAATAAGGCTATTTTAAAGAAGAGGGAGAAAAACAAGGTATCCTTTTCTTTCGCTGCTAGTTTAATGATAATTGGCATTAAATTTGAAATAAATGTTTTTTCCACAGTAGTATGAAAGTAAACGGACACTTTCATTTCCACGTTTCCTGCGCTAAAAGAGCATTTTAACATTTTACATCAAAAATTCTCAGCCACTTAAGTGTCTCACAACGAGATTTTATCTGTCTCCTTTCCACAACAATGTTCAGAATTTTTTTCATTCACTGTAATCTCATTCTTAAAGTTTGTCCAGAAAATTTGGCCCATACTAAATTTTTATCTTTTACACTTTGCTACATCTGAATGACTCATGATGGGACACCGCCCCCCTGCCTTAAATTAAAAAAGGCACATTTTCCACGATCTGAAAAAGGCTCAACATTTTATTTTGCCTGTTCAGGCTTATAAAAACACTTACTGCCAGATAGAGACCACGCATATGAAGTTTCAGTCTCAGAGACTATGTGTAAAAGTTAAAGTGAAATGAAGGAATCATAATGGAGTTCTATAGCACACTCACAGTTTTTATGACAAAGATTTTAAAAGCTGTAAACTTACCTTTTCAATTAGAAGCTTCTTGCTCATTGAAATACATTTGTTTAACCTTTCTTTATATTTTTCAAGTAGCTTTTGTTGTTCATCTATTTGTCTTCTAAGATCACAGTTAGCCTAGTAAATATATAAAAAGTATGAAAAGATACATCGAAACGCTGTTTTTTCAATCAGCTGTCACAGAAAATAAAGGTATTTAGCTTCACATGACTAAAGTAAGGAACACGCACAAACATATATATATATAGGCAAAAAACTTATTTCACAGATCTATCCCAATCTGTAGAAGGATGCCTTTCTTACTTTTTTATTTCCTTTACACTGTGCTACATTCTGTATTACAGAGCATTCAGCATATAAATAATACACAAAAGCATTGTACTGATCACTTTTCCAGTCCTCCAGTGTTAAACTGGAAGTTTAATTTTAGCTCCGGATCCTTTGTATCCGATTGCTGAAGTAATGTGAAATCCTAACATTTTTAATTTAAGAAGAAACAAAAAAAAAAA
>VYZV01033881.1:341-22448 GCA_013401275.1 Pandion haliaetus | reverse complement strand
TTAAACACTTAGGCATTGTTTCTTTTCATTTGTGGGGAAAAAAATTATTAAAATCAGAGAAACTTTCACAATATGCTAGTTAAATGCTGTTGCAAAAAACCTGGAGGCTTGTTATTTTAATTTTTTTAATAAGCCTTAATTGCTACAGTTTTCTCATGTTAAAATCAGGAAAGAATGAAATAGCTAGAGATGTTTTTACAAGATTAATTTTTTTGTGAAATATTACATTGGTAGGAAGACAAATTTCTCTTAACTAGTCTTGATATCAGTGTCCTATCATTATCTCCTGACCATGGGAGAGAGTGTCAGCATCTGCTCTGTCAAGCAGGTTAAAGAAGTAACATTTTTGAAAGAATGCACCAATGGGCTGTAAATTCTCACATCTTAATTGACTCAGGTAGATGGGAAGACATGTATAATTTCTTTAATGATTTGGCGATAGCTGATTCTAGCCAATTGCAGGTGAACTTTCAGATTGTTATCTTTATCTGTTCACACAATTGTCCAGAGGCTGGTTTTATGGATCTGAAATAATATCCAGATTTTGGGGTATCATATGTACCAGACAATATATTTTTTTGGAGTAAATTTCTATCCAGAGCACTAAATGCCATTTTGACAGGTCACTACACTGCCAAATCTGTCTTTTCTTCAGTAGCTCCATTTCTTTTCCTGCATTTGAACAGTTATTCCTCCAGGGAAATGTGCCTTTGGCACACTGTTAGACTAAAAAATGATATGTGGAGGCAGCTTATGGCCACCTGCTGTCAGGCAGCATTACACTAACTACAGCTTCTCATTTCCTGTCATGATCACTTGCATCTGTTTTCTTCCCATTTTGGAAACTGAGATAGCTCTGCATGATGAAATATATAGTAATCTGGTCAGCCCTGCCCCACATGGTCCTGTTTGTTACAACAAGCTGACAGCAAAATGGGGAACTGTAAAAGCTTATTTTTGAATTTCTTACTTAGAAAGGCTTTCCTTTCATGCTTTTCCACCTCATCTTCAGTCTCACTTTACAATATTGAGGAGCACTTAAGTGCATTTTCACAGTCTTTGGCACATATTACTCCTTGACTGAGAGGAAGATGGGGAATATATTCTAACCCGAGAACCACTTGGTGTTGGTCTCAATTCCCAGGAGTAAACATGTTTGTGTCTACGCTATAGATATTCTTGCATGAATTGGAGCAGAACACTGGATTAGAGGAGATATTGCTAAACCTTCTCCTATGCCAGAGGTGGGAAAGGTTTTTCGCAAACTCAGTGTAGACTGGCCTTGAATAATAGTCTCTGCTATGACCAAAAAAATAAATTAAGCTATTCAACAAAGCTCTATTTCCACAAACTGCTGTCTCTCTAGGAAGGCTCATGCTCTCTTTTTATCTGCCTTATAGAAATGACATGAGCACATTGGTGCCCATGGGAGAACGTAGGCTAGAAGAGCTCGCAAAAGCTCTTATATTGTTGTTTGCAGCAATGCTGAAAAATTATACCTTCATTTCAGAACACTGCCTCCAAGTCCCTCAAAGCTTGAAATATATGCACGTGTAAGCACAACTCTTCTCAGAAGAACGTGCTCCTTTTTAAGAGTCTAGTTTAGCTAATATCAGAAGAAAAGCAGTGATATGAAAGACAAGATGAAGTCAACATGAGGCAGTTCTACTAGTAGTACTAATACCAGAAGAAATGTACAAACAATAGAATTACTAATGGCATTTTGGCCACTGTTGTCAACAGTATTTACAATTCTCTGTGGGCTAGCACTTGCTAGCTTGTTAAAACTTGCTGAAATCAAATAAATGTTTTACATCTTAGAGTGTGATTCAAAGGGTCCCCAAAACTTTGATCTGTTATATCATTGACACAGCTTATTTGAACACAGATTTAGCCTGAAGATTAGATTTAATTTGATTTCATTGAAATATTAATTTCTTTATCCTTATTGCTTACTGTAGTTTTTCTATGGTATATGTTTTATTTTAATAACATATAAATTTTTGGTCTTCCTAAAGAGGAAGAAAACAATTCTGATACACATCTTTGTGGGGCTAGACCATCTATTGGTAGACAGTGGCAAAATGGCTAGTAGTTGCTAGAGCATTAACTGGAATGCTAGACTATCTATCTGTTGAATGTTCCACTTGTTTGTCTTTGCTTAACTGTGTTACTTGGATACTTGTAGTATCTAGAAGCCCTAGTTATGGATCTAAGCCCTATTACAACAGCAGCAGCTGTGAAAACATCAGAATAAAGAGCATGTTTCTATCTTGTACAGTCTCTAAATACAAAAACATTACCGTCTGAATATGAAAACATACACTGTATTGCCATGAAATAATGGATGCTAATACAATATATTAGTACAGTAAGCTCTGATTTCATCAGAAGGTTCAATGAGATGAACTTCAGCGGTTCATCCTATACTAAATTATTGTATGATTTAGAAAAGACCATGTTCCCTTGTGGCTCCAGTAAGGGTTTATTTTTAATAAAGATAGATATTAATGGCTCCATTCTGTTGCCTAAACTTTGTTATATCTAAATTGCACCCAAGGCTCCAGGGCAGATGCCGGATCAAATACAAGCAATGAGTACATTTCCCCTTAAAATTAAAATCATCTTACCTATATAGCATTGGTGTTGCAGGATTCCAGACTGAACAGTTCTACACTCCTATGTCTGAAGTAATGTGCCACGGCAACTAGATTGTTTTCTCAGCGTGTATGAACTTACACACACAGTTGGAAGACAACATTGCCATTGCTATGAGTTATGAACAATCTTCATGAGTTCGGGTTTTGAAGTTCTATACATGGTATAATTAATTATGTAACCTCTGCAATATTCCTGGGAAATACTAAAATATAAGGTTCCTCTCTTTCCTTGTCTTTCAAGGTACATGGTTTCTTTCCACTGGTTATTCCTGTCTTTCTCAACACTCCTCAGGTCGGGCCTTTCTAATAACGTAACTAACAGCTTCACCAGCACAGCTGTGTCATGAATACATCCTTGTTATGCCCTAAACCAAATTTCTTTGCAAATTGCACTCCAGGCTAACTAATCAAAGTGGCCACACACTTTAAACTTTCATACATACGAAGGGCATAGACTAGGCCAGAATGAAGCTTATTGTCTAATCTTGTGCACAGGGCTTTCAGTGCTGTAGACTTAACTGTTATTCATTGCGTGTTCAGCCTTCTGCATGTTCTTCATCTGCTTATGGACACAGATGTTTTCATGCCAGCCAGCTCCTGCTTTCTAGGCCCAGGACAATTCAAGTCTCATTTCATATAGAAAAGCAGGTTTCTGTATTTTCCTTCAAATATAGATGTATCCTAGTCTTCACGATAAAGTCCTGGGCTTCTGTTGGAGATGCAAAGTAGTAGGAGACAAAGAACCGGACTGATATGGATGAAGCACACCTCCATGTGACAGCCAGGCAGGGCAGCGGGGGATAGCACCAGGGGAAAGCTGCTGGCTCTCTCCTTCTATAGCATAAAACTGGTAGTGTAGTGCTGATCCCACAGTCCTAGCTATGGGGGTGTCTTTGCTACAGGTAACCACATCTGTCTGTCTTGTCACCATAGTGAAACATCCTTGTTTCTCTGACCAATGGGAGTGATGTCTTCTCCTATGTTCATACCTTCCCTCCAGTAACTGCTATATGTCCATGAATATGACCTGCATATACTCTTGTAAGTGACTTACATTGTTCCAACCTTGACTGACACTGACATGCTTCAAATTGTCTCATGCTCTGATTCTGAATCCTCCTGACTTTCAGAAGGATTTGTCAGCTACTAGACTTAACATAAGGGATTTAACTTACCAATATCTCTTTAAGATTTGCTGCTGTCTTGATGCAATGAGCATAAAGGGGAAACCCCATCAGTGTCCTTCATAGGCTGCCGTACAGCAGATGGAAAATTCATTCATGTTAGATTTCTTTAAAGCTAGTAGCTGTTATATTTTGAAAAAAATGTTCTTTTTGACTTGGTACAGAGAGTACACAGCTCTTCTCAATCTGTTGTGTTATTGTTGCTCAGAGTAGATTTCATGTCATGTCCCCTGGTCTTCTTGTGTTAGGAAAGGACATAAAAATTGTGGGATCTATTAGTAGTTATTTCTAATTCTCCTTCCTGCTTTAGAATATGCTAAAATATTGCTTTAGAAACTTGATTCCAGGTTTTCTATATCTTCAGGGAAACACTTTATTCTCATATTCTGCCTTCTTCCACAGCCATCTCTTGATTATTATCTCTTGATTTTTCTGAATGGTTTATCTCTCCTCCCCCTCCTCACCCAAGCGTTTCCATTTTATTGTGTTACAGATCCTAGTACATGTGTGTTTCCAGGTCAATCATTCTGTTCCCAGTTTCTTCAATGTCTGCCTTAATTTCATAGACCTCATTATCCCTGAGTGTTTATGTTCACTAGTCATCTGGCTAGACAGAGTACCTTTAATAAGGTGTTTAGCGTTTTACTGACAGACTTTACCTAGTACAAGAGATTAATTTTTGGGCAACTGAAAGGAATCTAGTTGCACAGTCTTCTCATAACCAAATAAGATTACTTTAATGACAATAATTTACCTTATTTTTATTGTTGCTTCTGAAAGAAATACTCATTTATCAGGCAAATACTCCAGGGGATAATGCTGAGTCTAGGACAGGCAATATAGATTATGCCAATGAGCTTGAAGGTCTAATGGCTAGAGTTGCCATTTTAACCTTAAGAGATGTTTTTTCTTCCATATCCCTTTCTGCCCCTCTGCCCCCCACCCAATATCTTTGTCAAGAATTAATCTTGGAGCAGTGCCTTCCTGTTGAAAGATGTTGCTTAGTTTAACTTGTCAAAAGGTGTATTTATTACAATGTTATGAAAGTTGTCAAAATACTTTATGAAATTCAAGCCATATTCTTTCATGTCACTAGTAGGATTCAGATCATTTTAATGGAAGAGTTCTCAGACTAAGTGGCTGTAATTTCCCTTTTAACCTTCTACTGCTTAGAAGGGCTTGGGAGAAGGAGTCTTTGTTTTTGAATCATTGCCCTTTGCTGCCATGAACATTAGAAAATATAAAACTGTCAGTCCATGTAACCTAAAACTCAGTTTACTGAAGTGCATACACAAGTCTACTGAACAGAAAATCTTTATACACATAATTCTTTCCCAAAGCAACTGCACATGCAAAACTAAAATCAGTGGGAAGTTAAAGGCTATAACTTCACTAAAAGGAAATTGTTTTTATAAAAAATAAAACAAAGGTAATATTTAGTTTAATGTATGGCCAGTTTTATAGGAAACCCATTGACTACTTAAATTTGAACACAGCATTTCACAGAAGTAACCGAGGTGTTGAAATCATCATTGCTCAGTGACTATTTGCAGCCTACATGTCTGTTTGGTTAAAAACTATTTAAGTTCATATGAGCTCAGTTACAATAGAGTAAAATAACTGTCTTTAATTCCTATATCCTATCATGTTGCTCAGGAGATATGAAAGTTAAATCTTACAGCTCAAATAATACCTTTGTTTTACGTTGATAACGTCCAGCGAAGTGACTTTTGCTCAAGGAAGCTTTTGTGCAAATACCTGGCAGGTGATGAGCAATGCTGCCTCGCTTGTAGAAAATGGACATGTTTTTTGTGGATCTACAAAATGCTATGTATACCTTAGCCAAAAGATACTACAGACATGGGTTGGGAAATTTAACTTGTTCCAGCCTTTTTTAATGCAGAAATAATATATGATTATTACTGTCAAATATTCATATAAACATCTAATGTGTTCAGTAAGAGCTACACATTATAAAAACTCATTTCTTTTGTCAATTGAATTCTGTTTTCTACAAAGTCAGAGCAGAAAATGATATCTGAACCTTAGCACTTCAGAAAAGCTATGTGTGTGTGTTGGGGGGGAAGTCTGCAGCAGAGCTAATAGATAGGAATGGAGGGTGAACTGAGTAGATGTGATAACAAAAGTGGAGCTGTACTAGCAACTGTCTGAAAGAGTAGTTGTCAGTATTTGTGGGAGCTATTTACAGTATTAATGTCTATTCCCTCTATATCATAGGTTTTGACAGCTTGAAACATCTGATGTTATAGAGGAGAATTTTTTTAACTCCAGTTTTTCTGACTATTTCAACAAAACTTTGGTTTTTGCAAGTCCAATTCCTGGCCTTCTAAAGGGCGGGAGAGTTCACCTCTGGTATACTAGTAAGACACTCTTTTACCTAGTCGCTCTTACACTGGATCCTTAACTTCTGCTAAGCAGGTTCTTTGTCTTCTCTGTGAGGCTCTCAGATGAAGTCATCAAGTTTAAGGAAGAGCTGTGAGAACTACTTAACTTGTCTTCAGCCCCAAGGATTCAACAGGTCCAAATTTAAAATTGTCTCCTGACTACCTGTTATCTGTTCATTAGTAGTATAGGACCTCCTCCTCTTCCTAGACAGGCAAACATTTCCATAAAGAAAGCCAACATACAGCTTTCATTAAGCACTGAACGCAAGTCATGAAATCAAATGAGCTACCTAAGCATAAAGTACTGTATTTTTAGGTGTGGAACTGCTTTATAAAATGCATGCATGTCCATGGTTTGTGAAACTAGTAGTGCCAGGCCAGCCAATTATGCCTTTCTACTTGATCAAATTTCTGATTGTCTGTCGTAATTTTAAACAATGCAAATTGCTTTGAGGAACTGTTACAAAAGACTAACTGATTAGTCAGATTAATTGATTCTAAGTGATCAGCTATTCTACTTCAGGATAGCTTAATCTGCTTCAAACTTGACAAATGACTGTTGAGTATGGCCATTTATTAGAGAATGAAACTACCTTTATGGCTAAAAATAATTATTAAAGCTTATGAAGTAAAAAGCTTTAATTTTTCCTATGGCTTAAAGTTCAGCCTTGTTATCCTCTTAAAACTATCAAGATGGGAGACATATGTAACTGCTTTCCAGGCACTTCTGCTAGGGAAATTCCTTCAAAAATTCATCAGTTTACTCTTTAATAACAGAGTACAGCATAGCACAGTATTTCTTGCTCTATTGTCTGTTTTTGAAGTGAACTGCAGGCTCTCCGGCAGAAGTAGCAGACACACATGAGCTGAGTTAGATGTGGCTGCAGACTCAGAGAGGCAAAGCATCTTTTGGAGCTATATTGATAACATTGTCATGCAAATGTTTATACATTTAAGAAAGTCATTAATGCACGTGGATAACAGAACATTGTGAAGTGGTTTTGCAAATACGTTCCCATTCTCAATGTGACACATTGCAAACACAGCAGGAACAATTAGAGTGTTTGCTATTAAGTGCGTTTTTCATACTTTTATGTTTAGTTTTATATACTGCACAAGTCAGTAAGAAACTTTATAGGAATCCATTAGTGATTTTGTGGACATGTTAGTTGTCTCTTTCGTTACACCTTGTTCATGTTCTGCTCCTTTCTGCTGGAGAAAATCTGCTGGTTCGCCAATGTTCATAATAAATTTACTCTGCAGAAACTTCTTTGGAATTACAGGTTTCATGCTATTTTTTGTTCTGTTTGTAGAACACTCTGGATACTCCTCATTTTCAGCCATCAAGTAACTGTAGCTGTACAGTACATAGTTATCTTGATATTTCCCTTTTACCTAAGATGTACCACAGCCTTAAATTTACAATCCATTGCTTGCTTATCTCCTACCATCACTTTATTGGATCAGTTACACTAGTTTCTTTCTCACTTCTGTTGTTTCCTTTTAGTATGAAAGATTTTGCTTTTTTAAAAAGAGCTTACTCAAAACTGTGAATTATATCTATGCATAAATGTGCATGCTGTGTAGTAACAGATTAACAAACAGATGACGACTGGCTTTATACAGAACCAGGTGAGCTTAAAAAGCAATCTGTCAAATGCCAGCATGACGATATGGTCCAAATTTTGAGATAGTGATTCGAGGATTAGCATCTCAGAAGCTGTTCTCTGTCTTGCCATATCTCATTTTGAACATGGCACAGTCAAGCATGCTATAACTATTTCCCCTCAGAAGCCTGATGAATCTGAAATTGTATGAATGATTGCAGTAAGTAATCTTCTAGCAAGATCAAAACACTGAAAAGAGAACTGAGTTTTCATCTACAGGTGTTAGGCAACTGATTAATAAGCTAGTACATTGGCTTTGGTCAGCGGTCTTACATTAGCAAGGTGTCATTTCCTTACCTAGGAGATACATCAAAGGACCCTCTGAGAAAATTATCCCTGAATATCTGAAAACATGAAGTCTAGGCTTCCTGTCATTTGCCTTTAAAAGAATAACAGTGGTAATGGGACAATCTTCTAGTGAACTTGGATTGTTCTTTGTCAAAAAGCAAAAGGTAAACTGGAAAAAAATGCAGCTTGCACTAACCTTGCATAAGTGTTTTAGAAATTCCACCTCCACGTGACAATCCAAAAACAGGGAATGTAGGGGAGTGTACTGGTAAAAAAAATATTTTGGAGATTATGAGAGTTCAGGTGCTGCTTTTGAAACCCTGCACTGAGAGAGCATCACTGATAGCCACCTTGTGATACTCTTTAGACCATCCATAGCTACACTTTCAAGGTTTAGTCACAAGAAGACTTCTCAGGGGAAAAAAACCCAGCCTTTTGCACCACCCAACCCTTTGCACTTCTCCCTCATAATCCCTCACGCTCCTCTCACATCTTATCACCATGCTGCTTTTTCTCCCAAATGGGACAGTGATCACCACAGTCCCTCAGTCCTGCTGTGCATTTGGAGCATAGCTATTTTACCCAGCTTTTACGGCAAGGCAAGGAGATAGCAGGGTCATGCTATGTGTAAATAAACAGTTCTGACACTTGAACCTTAAGTGCACCAGGATGGTACTGCTGCATGCTTTCTTTTTTAAAACTGCTGCCACAGCAGCTGATCCCAGTGAGGAGCATATAGGGTATCCCACACCTTCAGGTGCAGATGTCTGGGAGCGAAGAGACTTCCTTGAGATGCACGTACATGGCTCGTGTTTTGTGTTGCTCAGCAAAGACCTTGGCTATCTCAAAATGCATTGCTCACTTTTTGCAAAAGCCTGCTCCTATTCTCCTCTGCAGACTGAGCAACCCTTCCCAGACCTCCTTAGATCAATCTGAACTATTCCTTCCAGTGTCAGCCAGGGCACCAGTGGAGCATGTCCTTCCTTGCCCTGGATGCTCTGTTCTCCCCTCCTGGTTGCCAGAGCTCAGCAAAGGTCTGTTCTGGCTGGGTAGTCCTGCCTTTGTTACTTCTGCAGAGCAGGGAAGTAAATGACCTTGCCTGAAGTGGTCTCTAAAACTATTTGACGATCTCAGTAGCCTCTCCAAGAAGGATATTTTGTACCCTATAGATGATCATGGACCAACAAAAGCTCACTTCTGTTCTCTTAACTAGAAAGTACATTTAGCGCATCAAAAAAACTCCAAACATATCCTGAAAGACAGTTTTCTTCTTTTCTATGAACATAGATTTTCTTTAGTTCATACTTTTAAAAAAGTGCTACTTGTCTGTTGAATCTTGCCAAATGTTAAAGCAGAAGAGCATCATCTTTGGGTCCTGTGTCACTCATTTCATGCAAGTTCCACTGCAGATAAACATTGGTCAGAGGCTCCCTTCAGTCTGCCAAATGTGGCTTTTCTTGTACTGTGACTCTGAAGATGGCAAGGTTTAGGAAGAACTGACATGGGAAATGGGGACAGAAATGTCTTCAACTTAAGCTTGGACTGTGTGTGGAGACATGGATTGTACATGCTCTGCTCTGTAGTCTAAAACTTGGGTTTCTGTACATACTACCCTGGCAAGCAGCCGAAGGAGCAATCTTATCCATATATGACTCAGTTTGGATTCACAATGTAAGTCAACATGTAGGTAATGAGGGTGAACAGGAGTCTCAGATTCTGAACTAAAGTTAGCGGCCCTCCATGGTCCCACTCTAGATGATCCAGTGACCATGCAAACAGAACTAGAGTCCAGATTATCTCTTGTCTGTGTATGTACAAAGCTAACCAACCAAAAAACACTAGCCAGAATCCAATAGGCAAATATTAACCCCTCTAAAACATATTCAATTTTCTTATTCCTCTTGCATAATTCTGCCACTCGTACAAAGTCTCACAGGCTTCATTTTCTGTAAATGGCAGTTGAAATTCAAGCAACAAAAGGTGGATCTTTGCCTGTACTTGATTTTATTCATCCCATTTTTTCAATGCAGTACAACTAGTCAAGCTTTGAATTGATTATGTTAATACCCACGTGCTTTCAAAAGTGATATAAATGTTAGTGGAATATATAGTCACCAGATGATAACTCCTCCATTTAAAATCCACACATAAACAAGACAATGGCTATTGAGAATTACAGTGAAGGTGTCTACATCTGTGACTCCTATTACCTTTTCTTTTTTTTTTTTAATCTACCTGTGTTTTTACTGCATTTTTCAGTTTAATCTGAAATAAATGTTCATAGTTAAAAATGAGACTTTGTACCTCCTAATTTGAAAAGTTTATCACACAGCAAGACCAGAAGTGTTGATAAAAATTTCTAGTCATGATGGCTGAGCAAATCCACAACACTGAGCTTAAGACAAGAAAGGTATTCACTGGGCACATGCCATCCTGAATGGTGTTTGTGATACTGGACCCAAATCCTTCAGAGATTTCACAGTGAAAAAAACAATCCTCTTTGAAAAGAGGAACAGTTACCTTCCCGCAGTTGTGTTCTCCATGAATTGATTGATTCTTGACTTGTTTCAGAACTGAGATCGTTCTTTATTCGGGACCTCTTCATCCTTGGATGGAGCTACTACTCTACCATCACAGGTGGTACAGATGTTACCTACCCTGCATTAGGTAAAAAGCCCACAGAGCCTTGCACATAAACCACAAGATATCTATATTGGCAGAAGCTTTTAAAAACAAAACAAGCAAAAAAAAAAAAAGAAGCATTATTTACCCTGGACAGAAATGTAGTGAATTCTTAAGATCATGTAACACATGCCTTGGTAGCTTCTCATGTTTTATAATAATAGTTTTTTATGCCATGATATTTATTCAAAAGAGATTTGTACTTGTGCACATCTGTATTAGGAAACTAATATATAAGTTACAACTGAGTTGTTGAATATTTTTACATATGCACTGATCAGTGGAACAAGGCCTTGGGGACACCACTTAAAATGTCTCAGTGCAAAGCCAAGTCTACGGGGTCACAGATCCAGACCCCGATGTTGAGCTGTGAGGCGTCTTCTTTTGTTGTTGGATTCATTTTGAAGAGGCCAGTTACTGATGTTCTCACTCTCTCCACTCTGCAGCACAACTTTGAGGATCACCTTAAGTTTAGAAGTGACATTTTTTATCACGTAGACTGGTCAGGAATTGCTCTACTTTTTCCACTATTCAAATAATTTGTTATTCATATTTCATAAGTCTTTGGGTTTTTTTGCTTACATTCTAATTTCTTTTTGAGCTTTGTTTTTCTGAAAATGAATCAAAAGCTAATGTGAAGATATTTGCTTTGAAATCTAGGTCTGTCTTCTGTTGCATTCTACTTGCAACATTCAAAACCGGCAACAAGCTCTGTGCATTTCATAGCATGTTTATTTTTTCTTGTTTAATACCAAATCTTCAATTTTATTCTTTGTCTTTTTGCAGTTAATGTTCTAATAAAACTAATAGATCTACATTTCAACTTCAAGTATATGAAACCTTACTCCCAATATTATTCTACATTAAACAGTTTCCAAGGATCATAATTCATTAGTAACCCAATCCTAACTATAAAAAACTCATATACTTAGTCTTAACTTAAAATATTTAAGAATATTAACTGAAATGTAGGCAACAAATTTATCATAATAGCATTGGTTTTAACATTACTGCAAAATCTCTTACACATTAAACTAAATATATGCATTTTATGTATATATATCAATTTAAGTTCAGCTCTTGATTATGAATATCGGAAGCTATGAAAATAACTAGAATAGTCAAGGCTGTCATTATAGTAGAACTTTACTTACTAAAAACTTGTAAGTCATAACTCCACACTCTGAAGTGTGGGTGGTGTTCTTCAAAAGGAGGTTATTGTTCCCCACCACAGCCTCCCTCTCTGACAGACTGATGCCAGCTCTCTTCACCCGTCATGTAACTCTCACCTCCACCCCATCCTAGAGGGACAAGTAAAATGCAGCACTGCAGAAAGTGTGTATCTGGTACTCTGTGGCTGCCTACTTACACTGTTTGCAGGCAAATGCCCTTTAGGCCTTTCTTCCCTCACTGATTGCCAGATTTTTTTCAGAAGCTTGTACATGCTCCTGGGCCATTCATCTGTCATTTGATCCTTAATGAATATTCTCTTAAGTTTTTATGTGGGATAGCTTTAGTTTCTTAGATGCTTCCTCATTTATGACTTCCTTTAAAATACAGCTTTATTTCCTCAAATATGTTGTGTTCTGAAATATTTTCTTAATAATTAGGGAAAATTCTTCCTTAATTTCACCTCATTGTTTCTCCATACTTTTTTTTTGTACCATGCTGAATAAATTCCCTCTGATCTGGCTGTTTAGAAGCATTACATATTTGTTGAATAGGATCAGTGAACATCTTCCTTTCCTGTTTTATATTAATTTATACACCTCTTACCCCTCTGGGATCTGATAATTTTGTGGTTCTGTGAGTCCCTTCATTATATTTATTTCCTTCTTGTAACAAAATATTTAGAATGGAAAGGTGTGTTCCCTTTGTCACTGATTTAGAGTCAGAGGGGTGACTGTTACCTCTGCAGTATAGAGTGATTCCTTTCATTTTTGCACACCAAAAGTTTTAATTGCTTTTGGTTGTGGCATTAGATTAATGTCCTAAGATGGTAAATTAAATATATGTTAAAAAATACAGTCTTATGTTTCTCAGCACTTATCATAATTAATGAGGTACAACAGTAATACTGTATCACAGTAGTAGTAGTTTCACTGCAGTACCAGTAATATTTTACCAGCAAGAATTTTAATGAGGCGTACAGCATTTTAACAGCTTCTCTTAAGCAATCCCTTCCCTCCTTCCCCCACTGCCGAAACAAAATCTGATTCCCCATCAACATCGCCCATGACTTTAAATGTTTTTTAGATCTCTTTGGATCATCATAATCTCATAGATGAGGAAATCTGAAATGCATTAACTGATAGTAAATAATAATATAAGCATTTATCCCCTGCTAACTGATTCTGTCAAATGCTTTTGGAAACATAAAAACAAAAAAAAAAGTTGCAAGCACTGAAAACTCATTGTTTAACTGTATATTTTGAACTAATGAAGACAATACTAACCAAACCTCTCTTCATGTCAGAAGTTCTGAATATGGATATCCATCCATATTTAGTTTCCCAGGGTGATTTCAGTAATATTTTTGGAAGAGTGTTCAAGTTGATTCTGCTGCTTGTACAGGCTAAATTTGTCCTTGCAAATAGACAGTTGGTTTTCACAGATGGGATTTTGATTATGATCCTTGTCTTGATCGTGTAAGGATTAAAATTCAAAAATACGTCACAAGGCTTTCCCATATTGGTGATAATGTCTTGATGTAACAGAGAATTCAGTTTATTCTTTAGTAGAAAATGTGGTTTAAGGGTACAGTCTGATTTCTTGATGGGTGTCCAATCAAGTTCATTGCTTATAGTGAATGTGGTTGTATTAGGCAAGAACATTTATTTCAAACCTAGTGTTGTACACAGATCAAAAGAAAGGTATTTTTTCAAGATGTGGATTTGTTGTTTGATCTACCTACCTTTATCCAGCCTCATTCCTGACTGTTGTTTGTATTTAATTTCCTTTCTCAACCTTCTTTTTTCCCCTTCTCACTTTGCTTTTTCTCCTCTAGTCTTTGGCCTTTCACACTCTTTTAAGACCTCTTCTTCCAGCTCAGGAGCTTTCCCTTTCATAAAGGATTTGAAATAAGAAATAGATACCCCATGTTCACAATTCTAACACAATTACAGATCTTCCAAAGCAAACCTGTGAATTTGGATTGTAACATTTGCTTCTTAGACACCATTCACTGTATTGCTATTTTTTTAGGAGTCACGATAGGGATAACATAATTAAATAGCCTTGCTGTTAACTTTTTTCTTCAGGTAAAGCATCAAGTGCTTCTGACGCTGCATAGAAGTGCAAAACAAAACATGCAATAGCTTTGAAATGTGAAGTAAATTTTCAGTCTTTTAGAGAACCTTGTATGATTTTTTTAGAATGAAAAAATGGTGATAATCAGAAAGGTTAGGTGCAGTTTTCAGTAATTAATTGGGCTGCCTGTGACAAAATGTGTGGCTTTATTGCTTAGACTTTTCAGAAGTGACATTCTGGCAAACGCAGTACTCCACAGGCTCCTCCTCCACTTCCCCGTAGGAACTATCACTGAAATTTCTAGCTCTGCAAACTACTAGTCTGCTCCCACTACTTACTTCAAAAAAAAATTCTTTTGCTTAGGCTGTGTGGGTCCATACTATAGCTCTGGGCAAGTACTCTATTATGACCTTGTTTGTCTGTCTAGTTCACTATTTTTTCACATGTGCTCACAAGCAGACCGTTGCCTTCTCTACTGCATGTTGGTTATACCCACATTGCCAATGCATTTGTCTCAGGCAGCAGCCCGTGGCAGCTAGGCTCACTGCCTGGCTTGTATGTATGGTCGTGGTGAGAATAGACTGGTAAGGGCTTTCAGGCAAGGGAAGCTGCTGTTCACCAGCCATAGTGTTTTCTCACCTGCACTCTTACTGTGACAAATTTGCCACACTTGTTTGTTTCATTTGCATGGTCCCTCCACTCTGCTTTTGGCATCACACTGATACGTCCATGGGTCTCTGCTGTCCTCCAGGAGAAAGCCAGGTGAGACATAACCACACAGGCAATATCATGCTAAACAGGAGGGCAGTGCTTCCAGAGACTCCAAGTGGGGCACCAAACTGTGTCACCAGTCCAGGCTGACAGCATCTGCATGGTGAACTGCCTTGACTGCTGGTCCTGATGCAATCTCTGTGGTAGATCTGGGGCCTGAGACAGATCAGATTCACAGACTAGGACCAGGCTGTGCCATGCACCTTGTGTGAAGAGTCGTGGGTGCCAATGCCGCATCATACAGAGAACAGCCCTGGTGTGCCAGCCATAGCTAGACTCCACCAAGCTGGCATGGGCTGATTGCGGCTTTGGGAGGGCGGCAGCATGTATTTTGGTTAGAAGTGAGCGTCTGAGGACTGGGTGGAGGTCAATGGGCAAGATAAAGGACCTGCTCCCTCTGGGACAGCATGGGTGTCAGGGCATAGGATGTGTGAGACAGATAGGCTTTATGGTATCTGCTGCACCAGCTATGAAAGTTATACCTTGCCCCATGTGGTGAGTGGGGAGAACCAGACTTCCTGGGGAGACTGGAGGTGTGCCAGGTGCCACCCGGTGCCATTTTCAGTAGGCAGTGATCCAAATAGCTGCATCACTGACTCTTACCACTGCATCAGCTGTGAAAGTCTGGGGTGGTTGCTTTCTTCATGATACCCAACTCCTGTCCTGTCTAGGTCACCTAGTACTGTGCAGGCAGCTGATAAAGCAGGAGCTTGACCAAGAGGAAGCAATGAGGCAAAGATGAAGGCTGGGTGGCTATTTCTTCTCCGTGTCCCCTGCT
Source organism: Pandion haliaetus (assembly GCA_013401275.1). Lineage (NCBI taxonomy): Eukaryota > Metazoa > Chordata > Aves > Accipitriformes > Pandionidae > Pandion > Pandion haliaetus. The sequence goes on along the minus strand of VYZV01033881.1, from coordinate 6,764 downwards.
CAGGTAGAAAAGCAGGCTTAGTGATTCATGGATAACCACAGGCTTCATAGCACACGCTTGGCAAAAGATCACATACATTTTATCATGATAGGGCCACATATGACATATCCTGGTCCCTCAAGGCATCTGAATCCTGGCAGGCCACCTTCATTTTGTTAACGGTGATACAACAGGAGAGACAATACTCTTCTGTTTCCCATCCACCCATCCTATCCGCCATGTGTGAAACAGAGGCAGAACTACTCCTAGCAGTGTCTTGTTCCCCATATTTCTAAAATTTTTTGGAAGGGACTGGAGAGTCTATCCTTTGCCCAGAGACCACCTAAAATAACAAGAGGACCTCTCTGTAGCTAGTGGGTTTGGTCCTTCTTACTTAGTCATATGTGTGGCAACTGAAAAGTCCTGGAGCTGTCATTCTCTTGAACTGCTCCAAGGTTTCATTTCACAGAAAGGTAACTGGACTGCTCTGAGATCAATGTGGGAGTTGACCTAACATGTACAGACTGTGAGTATCCAGGGGCTCTACTCATGGATCCAGTCCTTGGTGTTATTTTATTTAGCAATGTTTGAAGCCATAAATCATAATCTTTTGCTTACAGTAGATCATCCATTTTGACTGCCTCTTTTTTACTAAGATGTTAAGTAGTCTGCTGTGCCTTTTGTATCAGATTCGTTTTGGATTATGATTATTGCACAAGAGTATGAGAGAATGTCTTATACCGGAAGTTGTAATATTAGTTTGGCATGTTGGCTTTTCTGGTGCCACATTCTTTCAAGTACATTCAGCTATTGCTTATGAAAACAAGAGTATTAACAGTGCAAATTAGAAGCAAAATTAAGCATATTTTTTTCTGAAAAGGACTGCATGTCAGTACTGGACTTAAGAATTTCTTGTATTGAAGTGGAAGTTTATTTTTTTCCTGCTAGGTATGGTTCATAGACGTGTATAATTGATTAGGTCTCTTGTTATCACAGTTTGATTTTAGAATTGTGTTTTCAGGACTACCAGAAATGTTCTAGAGTTTCTTGTTCCTACATTATATGCGATATCTCTCCAAGACAATTTGTGTGTTATAGAGGAGATTACTTGTTCTTTAAGTATGGAATCAGTCGCCAGTCTGAGGCCACTGTGTTTACTTTTGAATGAAGGTTATTGTTGTGTGCATTTACAGGTATAAATAACAGATTTTTCATATTTTTGATGATACTTTTTATAGGTATTTTTAAAGTTTGTTCTGTAGACAGGAATTGTTTCTATTTTACACATCTGTGTTCTCTACAGTGATTTTAAAGGAACTTTTCATAACCTTTAAGCATACTGAGAAACTTTCATATGTCCAAGTTTGTCAACTCATTCCAACAATCTGTCCTGATCCAGAAACATCATTTTCTAGTTTTAATATGGAGAAAATTCTGTTTATATTTTTACGGTTATGTATTGGGTTTGCATGGCAAGGTTTTGATAGTAGGGCATGCTACAGATGTGGCTTCTGTGAGAAGATGCTAGAGCTTGCCCTGTGTCTGACGGAACCAATGCCAGCCAGTTCCAATTCGGACCCACTGCCGGCCAAGGCCGAGCCCATCAGCAACAGTGGTAGTGCCTCTGGGATAACATATTTAAAAATGGGAAAAAAGTTGCTGTGCAGCAGCAACTGGAAGAAAAGAGTGAGAATGTGTGAGAGAAACACCTCTGCAGACCCTCAGGTCAGTGAAGAAGGAGGGGGAGGAGGTGCACCAGGCTCTGGAGCAGAGATTCCCCTGCAGCCTGTGGTGGGGAAGACCATGACACCATGGCGTGAGGGACCGAGAGACTGTGAGAGACTGGCAACCGTTTCATCTCAGCCAACCAAGCAGGTAGCCTCAAGCAGCCGAAACAGGACGTGCCCTGTGGAGGTGCGGTAGTGAACTGTTTCTGGGAAGTGTTCTAGCTGTTGTGCTTCAGATGTTTTGTCACAGGTTCGGAATTTTGCCACAGGCCCTTACCACAGCAGTTGTGTAAACAAGTTTAATGGGATAAGGGGGCATCAGCGACAGCCCCGCCCTAAGAACTTTGGAGGAAATCCCACAAGGCTTGCATGAAGGGCTCTCGGACAAGGCTATAAAGCGGGTTGGGGATGGGACAGAGACCAACCCCTAGGCGCAAGCCCGCTGCCTGAGGAATCCAGACAGTTACTACTGCTAGTCTTTCCTCACCGGATCCAAGGGTGGTGATACTTACCTCTGCTTTTTTCTCATTCTTCTCTCTCTCTCTCTTAGCTCTTCTCTTCCTCCTACCTTGTTAGGAGTATTTTGCTATGGCTGTTAGCTGTCAAGATTTTTACTGAAAATATCTGCTACACCAAATTTAGCCACACTTATGTTATAAGTCAGCGTTAAATAAAACATATTTTCAGCACTTAGGAGCCATTGTTGTGAGTCCTGCCCTGGGATTCACCAAGTGAAACGGGGTGTTGAAATTCTCCCTGTCCCTCCTGAGTCATTGTGGTGGCTCCTGTGAGCGGCAACAGACTATCTAAAATATCACCTCCCCCAAGCCCACCGAGTGGGATGGGACACATGGTGAGGCAGGCTGTCCCCCTGCAGCCCATGGAGGTCCACGGTGGAGCAGATACCCACCTGCAGCCTGGGAAGGACCCCACGCTGTAGCAGGTGGATGCCCAAAGGAGCCTGTGACCCTGTGGGAAGCCCACATTGGAGCAGGCTCCTGGCAGGACCTGTGGCCCTGTGGAGAGCGGAGCCCACAGTGGAGCAGGTTTTCTGGCAGGACTTGTGACCACATGGGGGACCCACGCTGGAGCAGTCTGTGCCTGAAAGACTGCAGCCCATGGAAGGGACCCACACTGGAGCGGTTCATGAAGGACTGCAGCCTGTGGGAAGGACTCATATTGGAGAATTTCATGGAGATCTGTCTCCTGTGGGAGGGCTCCCATGCTGAAGCATGGGAAGAGTGAGGAATCCACCTGAGGAGGAAGGAGTGGCAGAGACAACGTGTGATGAACTGACCCCAACCTCCATTCCCCGTCCCCCTGTGCCACTAAGGGGAGGAGGTAGAGAAAATCAGGAGTGCAGTTGAGCCTGGGAAGAAGGGAGGGGTGGGGGGGAGGTTTTTTAAGGTTTAGGTTTTTTCATTACCCTACTCTGGTTGATTGGCAATAAATTAAATTAATTTCCCTGAGTTGAGTCTGTTTTGCCTGTGATGGTAATTGGTTGAGTGATCTCTCCCTGTCCTTATCTCGACCCATAAGCCTTTCATTATATTTTCTCTCCCCCATCCAGCTGTGGAGGGGGAGTGATAGAGTGGCTTTGGTGGGCACCTGGCGTCCAGCCAGGGTCAACCCACCACATATTAGCAAGAGTCTTTAATATCATCTGAATTATAGGTAGGTATTAAGAGGCCAGAGATGCTGAGACTCACTCCTTGAATTCCAGTATACTTGCTTATGCCTTGCCAAGAGTCTCTAGACCAGACCAAAATGTCAGCCAATATAACAGTTGAGAGTTATCCAAATGGACTGCAGTTAAAATACAGGTCAGACCACAGGACTGTAAGTAGTGGATCTATAATAGATCAAACATGGAATTAATGGAGGAATAATCCAGTTTTTATTCATCTGTATAAATGATGTTTGCTCTAAGAATCTCTGGTGGTGTCACACACTTGCAGCTCCTCATCCTCCTGGGGAATGTGGTCATAAAACTGAGCATGCAATTCTTCTGATTGGGACCATGGTTCCTGGAAGACTTAGGGTTATTTGAAGGGGCAGGCAGCTAGAACAGCACCATAGCTGTGCCTTAACAAAAAAAAAACTCAAAGCATCTCAGGTGCCTGACATTACAATGTCTTCACCACTGCAATGCATCTCCTGCCAATTCACATTTCGGCTGTGTTTCAGGATGTTAGTGTCAGCCTGGACTGGTGGTGGCACTGACTTGCACATTGAGAGAGGTGGTAGCATGCATAAGCCTGGTCTGGAGGAGGTTGATGTTGTGGTCCCTGGTGATACAGGTTCACTGGTGAATCTCAGGAAAACTGTTTTTAAAGTTATGGGGTGGGAATAAACCAGGCAGCAGGAATAGGAGGAAAGCAAGTAGAGCTTGCAAACTCCCCTCCAGCCTTTGCTTCCTTTTCCAGCTGTGATGCCACCCTGTGTTCAAACTCAGCTCTCCCTTTGACTAAGCAACTGTGCATGCCCTGTTGATGTTCCTCTGCTTATCCTTATACCACACTAGAGATGTGCCTCATTCCTAGTGCCCTGTGGTCCCTCTCTACAGCTAACAGTACATAATAAAATAGGCCAACCTCCCCAAACACATGACTATTTTTCTATTCGCTGTACCTAACTCTTCAAAATAAGGCTAAGCATGCCTGTGGCTGACGTTTTTACATCAATGGGTAAGCATCATTTTCACCCAGGAGACCCCATTCCACCTGCACCTTTTCAGTGGTGTGATTCAATCTGGCTAAACGTGGACAGGATTGGCATTGCTCATACAATGCCGAGGCTGCACATACTGCGGCTGCATGTGATACATTAGAAGAGAAAGGTAAATGCTGTTGAAACTGTAGATGGAGCATAGATGCCTCAAATCTAGTACTGAATCACTTTGGAAGACACTGGGATTCTACAGCTGCAATAGTCAATGACATTGAGCACCGAATTAACCCTAAGTCTACCACTTTTTTCTCTATTGGTGGTCTCAGTTTGGGTTGAAGTATAATCCTTCTCATATGACTTACTAACCTTGTAGACCTTCATGTTTTCTAAATATGTAAGAGATCAGGTTATGAGTAATATATGGCTTTAAACCCCCAACATTACAGAACCAGCAGTTTCTCCTATCCTTTATGACAGAAATAACAGGTACAGGGCTCTGTGTCAGCTTGTATTCCTTGAAAGTTTGGGTGTTTCTTGAAAGATTAGACAGTCTATCTTCTTTAGGGTGCCCCTGGGATATTTTCATCTGCTCCTGGAGCTCACCACCTATTCCTTTCCACCAGGTTTTCCTCTTTTTTGCCTTAAAGAGTTTCTGAAAATGTGCCATTCTCAGCAGGTCTTTGTAATATCATTCCCTGTAATGACATTCCATGTTCTCATCCTTCAATGCATTGCTTATACCTTCTCCAGAGGGAGCTGGCACTAGATAGACCCTGTTTTAGCAGGGAAGGAAGCTTACTTTTATCCTTTTTTTGTACAGCTGCTGACATTTCGTATGTGCTTCTCTGTGGGCTTAATTGCTCCTTCCATTTGGCCCTGAAAAAAGTAGTTGGCCCACCCATTGGATTTAATGATGTCTGTGATTGCTTATAAGTAAAGACTCTCTTGGTGGCAGTTATTAGCACTATCAGTGTGACAGGCTGTCATCCCCCATGTAGGTGTCAGTGTGTTTTACAGCAATCCAGAATGGCTGCGTTCTGAACCCACCATACTGTCTTGCTCAGTGGGACCAGATTTCACAGCAAGTGCCTTGAAATTATCTAGCGACCCTAATTTATTCAAATTCTCATCTTGACTTTCATCCCTTCTTTAAATTTTAATTCCTAGCTGGAAATACTACTGGTAAGTACATATCAGCAAATTTTATTTTTAGCTGAGATGTTCTGATATGATGCTGGATTTCACATCTTTGCTGTGCTCAGTGGAGTCAATAACATGGGATACAGAATTTGTAATGATACTTACAAACCAGCTTGGAGTTTTATTTGTAATGGCACACCAAAAATGAAAGAGCTTGTAACTCACTAGATTTCACTTCATGAGCTATCAGCTGTTGTGCTGTTTTTCATAAAGACAGAAGACAAGTCTAGTTCCCTCTAGACCTTGGCTGCAAGGTGGTCACTGACTGACTTTACGCCAGCTCTCTGGCTATGTAAAATGATCAGAGGAACATACACGATGCCCTGCTTTACCTCTTGAAGATAGCAGGGGGATATCCCAGTAGAGCAAAAGGCAAAACACTGATCATGTTTTACATTACAGAGAAATGAAAGGTTACAGAGAAATGAAATGAATGAAATTAAAAGAAATGAAATTAAATGAAGTAAAATGGAAAATGAAATGAAACTGTACTTTAGGACTCACAAGGTTTTTAGCTAAGGAGTACTGATACCTAGTAAATAACATGGGAGATGGCTAAACATTCTACAAGATCAAGGAGGACACCTACTCTTCACTTGGATCATGTTTTTAGTTATATACTTAAACACTAATGTTGCATTCTTAATTATTATAAGGGGAAAATAGAAATAATTTTTATAGCAGAGGGAGGCCCTGACTGCATTAAATAATGGAACGTTTAGCCCACCTTTACATTGTCATTTATTTCTCAGCTGTGACCTTGATGTGATGAGCACATAATACAAGCAAGTCCTACTCCAGACCTTATAATTGGACTAAATATGTGAAATTACATATATATATATAT
>VYZV01033877.1:28731-40299 GCA_013401275.1 Pandion haliaetus | reverse complement strand
TAAAAATTCATACAGTCAGACAGCTCCCTCCTGGCTACACACATAAAGTGGCTCAGGAGCATAAATTATTCCTGCTGAGGTCAATCATAATTTATGCTATTTTGCTTCTGCATCTGCTATTCTGAGGAAGAAGAAAATAAAGAACATTTGCATTTGAAGAAAAATTTCCCTCTTTGCATCAAACTTCATTCACTTTGGGAAATCTGTTGTTACAAATGGTAATCTGAAGAGCTTCAGTTGAAATTGGCAGGTCACAGAGGAAAAGTGCTTCAGATTGTATTTTTGAAAAAGCTGAAAAAATGATCACAACCTGGACAATTGAACCTTTGAGATCTGCAGAGATGTTGTTATTGAGGATGTGTTCTGTGCATTTCACTGTGTAAGTGTGAACTAAAAATATGTGATAGTAAAAAATGGTCACAAGTTAACCTTTGTTCTTCCAGTGTCATGTTAAAAATATAAATACAAAACAGTAAAGAAATTCCAAATTACAGTGTGTAGAGCAATTTGAGTGCAATCATACTGCATGACTGATTTCCCACTGATGGCTGTGTGGAGTCAAAATACTTGCTTATGACTTGAGAAGTCTTACATGAGCTTGAGGCCCTTCTCCATTTGCATTTGATAGCGATTAAACTGGATCCTGCTCTTTGAAACAGTTAGGGAGCTATTGGCAGAGTAGCGATCTAATTATATCATTATTCTGAAGTCTTTTACTGTTTCTTGGGCTATAATATTCCAGATTTAGTGAAGCCCATACAATTTGCAAACACCACCTACTTGGTGGATTTCATTGAACTGAAAACATACTTCCCATATTCAATGATGTGATATAAAGGGTGAAGACAAAATTGCTAAAGAAAATACTACTTTGATTTTGCTGAGTATATGCTAATTGTTGTTTGAAGGTACTGGGTAGAGAGGATGGGAGAGCAACAGAATCTGGCTTTGTCCTGTTGAAAGCCCTCGGGCTGCCTTTTAATCAACCTACTGGGATACCTGCTGTCACTCTACAATGCCACAATCGGAAAGCTCTGGAATCTTTTTTGTTTACATTAGTAGAAATCTGTCCTGTCAGGTATTTTTATCTAATAGTTTTAGATTTACTACCATCCCTGAGAGTATGAGGACTTCTAAGCAGCTAGATAGGTGATAGGAGATACATAGTCTGAAAAGTCTGATTTAAAACAGCTAAAACTAGCAAATGGTGATTTAAACAAACTAAAATCCTGACAGTGTATTGCCAGGAAAAGGAAGCATGTAGAAAAATCCTAGTTTTATATTCCTTTTTATGTTGACGAATGAATTCTACCATAATTAGTCTGACAGGAATTTAATTTGTCTGATACATGTCACATGCATATGAAAGCAGAATAATCCTTTAAAAAAAAAAGGATTTCAGGTCAACTCCAGTTTCTGTTCTATAGGATGTAGGTGGAAACTGGAATTCATATCATCAAAGTTGTATTTTGGTGCCAGGAATTGCTTCTGTCTTCTTGATGACAATGAACAGATTTTACAACTTTGCTGTCTCTTTAGTTTTCACATTGTAAGTGTTCTTAGCTCATTAAAGGAATTTTTGTAATATACCTGAAGTATACTTCCTAAGAAATACCTAAAAATACCTGAGGTATTTTAAGTACATATGTTGAAGATAATTTGCATGGATTAAAGGGTGTGATGGGGTTATAATTTCGCTAGCTTGTTGCCTGTAATTCTTTGCCTAATCATCCTTGCTTTATTTGGGTGAGTAATCTATTTTTTTAAGATGTATAGCATGAATAAAACTAGCAGATAAGAACTGTAGTAATGCTGGTAGGAGTCAAGAAAGTAAAGTGAGCGAGTTAGACCCTTCCTAGTAAATAGTATTTCCTGTCTTTGTCTCTTACAGCTTCATCACAATTTTATCTGAAGTTCCACGCGTTACATATTATATATAATAGTAGCTCAAACCCTGAATTAGTTGAGGCATTTTTCTTAACTTCGACTCTCTCTGATATTTATCACTAAATAAAGGTTGACTGTGCAGCCATTTTGAGGAAAATAATCCAATATTTCTTTATGTCACTTCCAGACTAAAGATATGTCTGTGACCAAAGTGGTCAATTTAGGCAAGTATGAACAGGTTATTTAGAACGCCCAGTGGTTGTCTTATCTCCAGTCCATTTTTTTTCCCTTTTATTTTTGAAAAAAGGAGAACAGGAAGAAAAAAAATATCAGCTGCATTATTAAAATTCACCTTTTTGAGACATCGTAAGACTGGCGGTTTTTATTAGAAATGGGCTTTGTTAGTTCAAATTCAACAAACGAGATACTTCATTGTTAAATTGCTATTTTAATATCTAGCTCCAAAAGCTTATTTAAGGTCAATCTAAGAAGGAAAAAAAAAAGACACTTAGCTTCACCCCCTCCCCGTCGCTTTTGTTTAGCCCATTTTTTCTTGTCTAGTTAGCTCTCCTAGGCAACATATACCAATGTTCATATACTTCATTCTCAAAACTATTTTCTAACATGCTTCCTCTAGATTAGCAAAATTATTTGGAAGCAAAATGAATAAAAATTATTTTTCCGGTATTCATTTTTGTGGGGAGATGTGCTATCTCAGTGTAAGGAAAGCTAGCAGTAGAGAATATGAACTGTTGGAAATGCATCAGGATGCCAATAATAACATTATCTTTAAAGAACAGGAATGAATGAGTCGGTCTATATTTTGACTTTTGTATATAAATTGTTTCATATTAATATTTATGATCAGGCAACCATGTCTAGTGCTTAATCTCCCCTTATGAAGAAGTTAGGCAGCCTGACATCAATGCTGTGAAGTGCCAAACAACTCCAAGAAATACTGAGCTCCTTAAGCTACAAAAACAAGCAACTCTGTGGATTTCTGATGCCAGTACCATCTCTAATGAAGGATGAGCTTTTGCACTCAGATGTAAAAAATCTGCATTTAAAATTCTCATGTTTTATTTTTAAAAGGCAGTTTATGTCTGAAGAAGTGTCATTTGCTACAGAATGCCAAAACAAAAGCATGCAAATTATACCAGAGTTTACCATTTTCATCATGAATGTTGTTACTGCTTGCAGAATGAAGATTTTGCTCCTATTTGCACTCTTTTTTACATATATTTGTGATGTTCAGCATGTTTGATCATGGTTTTCTTCCAAATTTCATTTTGTTTCTCCATAAATAATAAACAATGATAATGAAGCAAAGTGCTTTTTCTATTCTGTACTCTAATTGAATATAGTATATAATAGCATCTATTATAATACATTACAGGAATTGCTTCAAATATTATATACTGTATTCCACTGTTTTAAAAGATGCACTGGAACAAAAATTGTGTATGTTACTAGCTTTAGGCTCTTTTTGAAAAAAAAAAAAAAAAAGAAAAGAAGAAAAGAAAAAAGAAAAAATTATGCATTTCAATATTGCTGCCTGGAATAATTTTTGCATTTTTCGTGCTACTTAGAGAAGATAATTTAATTCACAAACATAAATTGTTGCTTCTTTTTATTACATTTCCTTAATTCTAAATATCATTTTTGACTCTGTCCTTGATGTTTTCAGCCCTTAGTATCTAGTCTCTGTCTGCATCATATCTGGATATTTACTGTTTTGAAGCTCAATACAAATGGAATTCTAAAGAAAAATATCTCCAGATTGTATTTTATTGAGAAGATTATTTATACACCCAATATTAAAACCTAGTAGATTTTACTTTGCAATCGGTATTTTCTGTTGCAAATACTGTAAGACTTGCAGAAATTTAAGAAAAGGTAACAGAAAAATTTGAGGGTTTTGGGACACTGTTTCAGAGTAACTGGCATGAGACAACTTCTGTTATTTTTAAACATTTTCAGTCATATAGACCTACTTTTTCACAATAGGGACCCAACCCCACCCCCCACCCCCCCGTTTGTCTTTTTAATGATTCATACTCTCGAATTTTTTTATTTTTTTTTTTTAAACTAAGGAATGCCAGAATCCATATGGTGTTTTCCAGGCTGTTAATACTTCAGACTTGGAACGTAAAATGTGTCCTCTTTCAATTCACCCCAGGACAGATGGAGCAGTCATTCCAGCTTTGCAAAGCCATCATTTTTTATCATTTCTTTGAACGGTTGTTTCTTAGGTACTTTCCTAAAGCAATAATTTTACTAATAGTAACTGAAAATTGCTGTATAATTTTAGCATTACATTTTCTGACCTTTTTAGTTGATCACGCAGGAATTGTAGTGCAGTGTCTTCTGCACAGTAGATTATCACATTACTGCCCCTGGTATCAGTCTCTTCTAATACCATTTCTCTTATGATCATTGCTATCACAGTCTCATTTTCCCCACAGCTTATCAGCTCTACAAGGGGCCTAGTTACTGTTGGAAGTGGTAGGGGGGTGTGAGATATTCACCAATAGCTATAAAAGTTTTCCTGAAGTGCTGGTGTCAAAAGCTATGGTGTACATCCTGTAAATGCAGATCAGGTGAAATCTCTTTAGTTCATAAAGCTGGGCTGGCAGGGCTGAAAGGCAGGGTGCTTTACCAGAGTTCTAGCAGAATAACTCTTTGCACCTGGAGCGGGGAAGAGTATAAATTGACTTCTGGTGAGCACTCGTGCTGTCTGGAGTAGGCCTTGGGGCTGTCATGGTGCCTGTGTGGCTGACAGCATCCTCACCCTTCCCACTGCCCAGCAAAGGAAAAAGCATTGGCTCTGGGTATGAAGAATCAAGTTTTGAGTCACTGGAGCAGTATGAGCTCTTATCTTGTGCTGCAGACACTTCAGACAACTGTTGTTACACTGTTCGGTTTTAAAACTGCCTTTTTGCCCCCATTATATCTTAGTAATGGCACACAAATTTTGTGAAGGCCCAGAAGTGAACATTGAGGTGGGTAACTAAATAGCCTCCATAACCCTTCAAGTGCTACGCTCTAACTGCTCCTGGACTTTTTATGGCTGTCCCCAAATGTGGGGGAGAAGGGAAGTAAATCAAAGTTTTTGAGCTAAAGGAAGTTAATGATTGTCCAAAAGCCAGCGTAAGACTGATCTTCATGGTTCTCAATAGAAGGGGGTAGAGGCAGCTGGACATTAAAAAGCAGATCAGCATTTTATATACATAGACGTTAACATGACTGTACCCTTTTACTGTGCCAATAAAATGATACACCACCATAAATTTCTAACTGAAACATTTGGCTTTATATCACCATTTACATGAAATTTTTTTTAAACTAAAGTGAACCATGATTCAGCCATTTGGTTTAATCAGTACTGTTTGTCTAAGAGTATGAAAAAACATATTCTAAAATATATGGGCATTAAACTTGCTTTTTAAAGGGTTTTTGTTGTCGTACAGGCATGAATCAGAAATAGCGTTAGGCAATTTAATTCAATTTTTTCTTGCTTCCTGATAAGCAGCTGAAGAACTGAAACTACTTCTGTAAGATTCATTCTCATGTAACATTGGAGAGCTATTTTCTCACAAACTGTTGATACAAATCACTCTGTGCTTCTTGCTGTTTAATTTCTTTTCATTGTAGAAAGGCACTTGATGCCATTTAAGAAACTAGCAAAGAGATCTGCCAAAAAACCACTTGTTAAACCACATGGCACTTAAAAATTTAGCTCCATAATATGTACAAGACCATTCCTGGGTTTAATTTAATTTATTTCCCCTGTCAGGTTTAGTGTCATGAATTTTCTGTAGCTGAACTTCATTCTTTGTGCTAGTGGCTAGTAAACGTTTTTTATTTTCTGTAAATAGGTTCATAAGTAGACAATCAAGGTTTGAACCTACTTTTTTCCTGTGTTCATAGAAAACAAAAGAAAGCAGCTCCTCCCTTCCATCACCAGTATAAAATAAAATAAAATAAAAAAAAAAAGCTTCCTTTCTAAAACTTCAGAACATTACATATCATACCTAGGTGCCATTTCTGTGTACTTTAAAGCAGAAAGCTTTAGGTATGAGAAGAACCACAGCAGAAGGTGAAATTAAAGGTTGTAAAGTCACTGGGTGTTGTAGATACAGCCTCTTCCCTGGCACAAATTCATCTTCCTTCATTCCTTCCTCAGAAGCCCTTAAATTGTAAATGGGATGTGAGTGATTTGCTGTCTCTCACTGGGCTTTGTTCAGCTACATCCTGCCATGATCTCTTTCACACCAGGGTCTAAAACCTCCTGTGAAGAAAAAAACTTGACAGGAAAAAAAAAAGATGTAATAATTTTGAAGCTGTTTTTCTGGTTTGTTTGTTAAAAGCAAACTAACTCCAAACTCCTCATCGGAACATTTTCAGCTGAATTCACCCATATAAAAGAAACTTTTCCTTTGTTTTTTCTTTTAAGAGAACTCTTTTCTTTAACTGCTTACAAATTTTACTCCTGAAGACATCTGGTATGAATATAGTGCGGACTTGACAGATTAGCCCTTACTTTCTGGTCTTTCTGCATATATTTCCGTTCACTGGATCAAGCTTTTAAAATGTTCTCAATCATTAAAAAAAGCTTGTGGACTTCAGAATTTACATGCACTGTATTCTTCCCTTTAAATATGCTCCTGTATAGGAAGAATAGTTCAAACACCTGCAGTCATAGTAAGTCATCTCTATCTCTTTTCTCTTGGATATATTGTTGTATTATCCGTCATTCTGTCTGTGTTTGACTAAATGTTCAATTTCTGACTTTTTCATTGTTATGAATTTGAGAAGATTCCCTTTCCTGATATGTAATATAAATGGTTCCTTATTACCTGGAGCATTACACATCATTTCACACCAAACCAGCTGCATGGAAATGTCAAAAAAAAAAAGCATAAAAAATTTCTAATTTGATGGTTCATTTCCTGAAATTATGATGTGTCTCAGAGGTAATAACAGTCACTGGTGTATGCATTTCTCAATTCAGGAATAAGACAGGGGGCATCTGAAGACATGAGGGTTAATGCAGGATGCAAATAGATAAACTCAGTCATAATGCAGTATCAGGGCTGGCCTTCTCTGCCCAGGGAAAATATGTTTGGATTTGAAAATCTCAAACATCAACCGCTTTATTGTTCCCAGTTTTGGTAGAAATAAAGCCTGGTAGAAGTTTTATTTTCACATTATAAAATTTGATTTAATTGTATGTCCAGAGGCATGTAATACGCGTATCTTAAGTAGCTTTGTAAGGGCTCTTATTTAGTATGTGCTTACATTTTACTGTACAGCACATAGGGTTTCATTATTAATTTCCCACATACACAATAAGCAGCTACATCGCTTGGGGTGCGAATGCACACTGCTGACCAGGCAGGGAGAAGACTTGAAGAATTTTGCGTTTCACTCCTCTTTGGGTTTTTTTTGAAGAAATATTTAGTACCGGCAAGCCGTTTTCTTGCGTGAAGAAATACCACCTGAGTTGATTCAGTGAATTAACTCAAACTGGGAGCTGTCGCTGAGGCACGATAGGCAGCCGAGCCCCCAGCGCGGGGTACGGGGCCGGTTCCTCAACCCCGGACACCTCAGGGGAGCGGGGAGGCGCGGCAGGAGCCCTCAGCTCTCGCGAGAGCGGCTGAGGAGAGCTGGGCGGGGCCAGGGGCAACCGCGGCCTAGCCCCCACCCCTATAAAAGCAGGCGCTAGGGAGCTCTCGGGAGCAGGGATGGGGGTGTCTGACCTCCGCCGGTTCAGGCAGGGAGCAGTGGGTGGTATCGGCCTGGCAGAAGGCCGTGTCCGCATCTGGTAGAGCTGCCCAGGCAGAGCTCCGAAGGGAACATGCTGCCACCCGCCCAGGTGTCAGGCTGCAGGGCGTGCCCTACTGCTACGCCGGTACCAGACGGCAGCAGGAACACACCTGTGGGAGGTACGTCCCTGGAGGGGAACTCCTCGGCTTAGTGGCAGAGGTCTGGGACGAGGAGAGTCGGTTGAGGATTATCAGGGAGTTTAAGGAGATAGACTACTGGAACTGCACCCTACTATCCCTGGGACAGGCCTGTCAGGCAGACAGGACACATGGTACGGAGGATCCTGTATCCTCCCTCCATCTGGCAGAAGGCAGTGACCTTGTACAATAGGTATGAGGCTCTGGAAGTGGAAGGAAACAGTGATGAGGACGATGGTCCTTCTAGGTTGGAGGTGTCACCAAGGTGAAGTCAGCCTATGCCCCTCCTCAAACCCACTTCTCTTAAGAAAAAAAAAAAAAAAAGATGGGTTATTGTCATAGGAGTCTTCTGAGAGGAACAGAAGGCCCAATTTGCTGACCTGATCCACTTCTTAGCGATGTCTGCTGCCTCCCTGGGGCCTGGCTTAAAGATGTGGTGAGAAAACTTCCTACCATGGTACGTCCCTCGAATTATTATCCGTTATTGCTTTTTCTTGTAGGCAGTGATGAAATTGCAGTAAGAAGTCCAAGGGCAATCAGGGGAGACTTCAGGGCCTTGGGATGACTGGTTAAGGGTTCAGGAGAACTAGTAATGTTTTCCTTTCACCTTTCAGTTGCAGGGAATGATGTTGGAAGAAATAGGCAGACCCAGCTGCTAAATACTTGGCTCTGTGACTGGTGTCACCAGCAGAATTTTGGGTTTTTTGATCACAGGATGGTCTACATGACACCAGGCCTGCTAGCAACAGATGGGGTACACCTTTTTCCAAGGGGGAAAAGAATCTTCACACCAGAGTTAGTAGGGCTCATTGAAAGAACTTTAAACTGGATTTGAAGGGGGAGAGGGATAAAACCAGGCTCACTAGCGACAAGCCATGGGATGGTATGCCAATGTTTGAGGGACAGTGTGCTAGTGAGGTCCTTCAGTCCACTCCATCATGTGCTGAATACACTGGAGCATGTTTGAAATGTCTCTATACTAATGCACGTAGGATGAGGAATAAACAAGAGGAGCTAGAAGCCCGAGGGAGGCGATTGTCCCACTCCACATTGGTGCGGCCCCACCTCGAGTACTGTGTGCAGTTTTGGGTGCCTCAATATAGGAAGGACATCAAACTATTAGGGTGAGTCCAGAAGAGGGGGACCAAGATGGTGAAAGGCCTCAAGGGCAAGATGGAGGAGTGGCTGAGGTCACTTGGTTTATTCAGGTTGGAGTAGAGAAGGCCGAGGGGTGACCTCATTGCAGTGTACAGCTTCCTCAAGGGGGGCAGCAGAGGGGGAGGTGCTGATCGCCTCTCTCTGGTGACTAGCGATAGGACATGAGGAAATGGTATGAAGCTGTGTTAGGGGAAGCTCAGGTTGGACATTAGGAAAAGGTTCTTTATGAGTAGGGTGGTTGGTCACTGGAATAGGCTCCCCAGGGAAGTGGTCAAGGTACTAAGCCTCTCAGACTTCAACGAGCATCTGGACAATGGTCTTAGTCATTTGGTTTAGTTTTAGGTCGTCCTGTGAGGAGCAGGGAACTGGGACTCAATGATCTTTATGGGTCCGCTCCAGCTTGAGATATTCTATGAATTCTGTGAGCAATTACAATTTTAGTCATGTCTTACCTGACAAAAATTTTAAAGTCTCAAATTTTATAGCACCCAAAGGCATCCTGTGTGCCCAGTGGCTATTGCTCCATGGTTTTTTTTATTCTGTTTTTGGTTTTCCGTGTGCTGAATGAGTAACTGCTGAGAGCAAAACACAAATTCTGCTGGTATAGGCTGTTCTGACCAAAAGTCTTCTCAGTTGTTCTTCATGTGTGTTTTTCAGATGTGATGATGATTATTTACTGGGAAAAAAAAAAGAATAAAAAAGTCAAAGGTGTTCATTCTTGCAAATATAGGACAGATTTTTAAAGACTTTTTTTTTTTTTTTTTTTTTTTTGGTCAAGTTCACCAATACAATATATGCATTTTGAACACTCTTGAGAGTCATGAAACTGAGAGCAGCAGAGTTTACACTACTGGAGCCAAAGTCTTGTCTGGCTGTGAGCGTGTTTCTGATAGGATTTAGATGCCATAAAAGTAATGCCCATGCCATTGACTAAAAGTTAGGCTTTGTAGGGGGGTAAACAACCTCTGAAAATGTTTGTACAGTCAAGGAGACAGCTTAAATTTCGAAAATACCAACATTTTTGTCCATGAAAGAAAGCAAAATCTCTTTTCCTGCAAAAAGCAGGAAAAAAAGCTGAGTAAAGAGTTGGAAGCTCTGAAGTGGGTTCCCTGCTTGCTCCAGTTGCCTTACACTAGTCCAAAGCGGAAACTTAGTTCAAACAATTAAATTGCTGTTTCCATAACACCAGAGCAATGACGATGGCAGAACATAGCAGACTCGATTCATGGGTTGCCTTGAATTTTTCAATGTATGTTTAGTCTGATTCAATACTGCAAACTCTTTTTTACATTTCCAAAGAAACAGAGGCTCCAAAAAGTTAGCTCCAATTGTTTAATTACAACACAAACCAGAACACTTACTTTTACAGTGAAAAATGAGTTAATTCAAGTACTATTAAACAATTGCTGTTACAACTGAGCAATAAAAGAAAGAAATATGAAACAGTAGACTATTTCAGGTGTCGTATATTTGATAAGGGTTCACCTCTCCTCCAAGAAAGCATACAAAGATAATGTTGACCTGACTGATAAAATTGACACAGAGCTGAACTTCGTTGAAAGATGACCCTTTTAAGTGCAGCCAGCCATGTAGATTTGGGAGAATTGAGGTCCATCAGAATGTTTCCTGGTGAAAATTGTCCCCACAAAGATGCATGACCATGTCTGTTCATGGAGCATTGCTGAAGAAGGCAAGGAGGTCACCATGGGGAAGCCATTTCTTGTATTTTGCCAGCAGGTCAGTGTGGTTATTGTCCCATGAACTTCACTTTGGAAGAATTGCAAAAACTTTGCCAAGCTTGCCTCAATTTCAGGGGTACCTGCCACATCTGGTAGCTGCAGCAGTAGCTTACCCAGTTAGTTGTCTTACTGATTTTCACATTTTAAATGCATTCTATGCATTTTAGAGTAACACCAAATTCGCATCCTACTTCTTGCCGTTTCCTTTTCCTCCTGACTGCTTGCTTTTTGGCATAGCAAGCCCTTCTGACACAAAATACTGAGAAGGCAATTTACATGCAGGAGAACAAAGGTTTCACAATTTGACTTTCTCAGCTATGTACTTTATACAGAAGAGCATGTTTGGCACATTTTCCGTAGGGAGTGAACCAAAGCCTGCTGTCTGCTGTACATTATTATAATGGGAAGTGTCCCTTTATGTGATCTTTAATATTTATTTTATAAGCTACCATTACAAAGGCTGAAACACTGTCATTGCTATTTATACTGTATTTGTGCTTTGGGATAAAAAAGAAAAGCATCTGCATAGAAAAGGCTTATGGGAACTGTTCATACACCGAGATTTTTCATCTTGGGGTATGAAATATGTTATATAAAAATCATCAAGGAATCTTAATCCTGTTTATGCTTCAGAAGTTCCCCCTGGGGTTTAAATTTTTCTGAGAGTGGAGACGAAACTCTTTATGAAAATGTTACCGAAATCCGGAATAAAACTCCTTAACAGCAATGAGAAGTTAAGAAGCAGGCACTCCTTTATTACAGTGCTGGATGCACGGGGGATAATTCCGCCTAACGTGCATGCCACAGCTTTAGCACAA
>VYZV01033877.1:0-13823 GCA_013401275.1 Pandion haliaetus | reverse complement strand
ATTTATTGCAAAGGCTGCATTTTCAGAACTGAGTGAGGAGTTTGGCAATTTTTATCATCCTTGACCAAAGCTTGAGAATATTTAGGCACCTAGCAGTACATTATTTGATATGGTCATTGGAATATTTAGGAACATGCTTTTAAAAGTCTATGCCTTAGTTCTGCTAAATAAGGGGAAAGACCTTTTTTTCCAAAATGTGTCCATATATTTCAGTTGTAAACTGTTTGGGCTAGAACATGTGTCTTATGAAGTGAAATTAGTAAAAGATTGAGTCACCATCCCTGGAGGTATTCAAAAAGCATGTAGAAAAGGCACTTCAGGACATGGTTTAGTGGGCATGGCTGATGGTTGGACTCGATGATCTTAAAGGTCTTTTCCAACCTAAATGATTCTATAATTCTAAGATAACTCAGAGATTAAGATTCAGTCTGGGATGATTGTAGGGCTTGACTGTAATGTACATCATTGTAAGAGAGCCACAGAGTCCTTTGAACTGCATTTTGGAAGTGTTTGAGGTAGGTGGATTTTTCTCTAAAAATCAGAAGTATCTACTCTTATGTGTCTTATATGGTCCAACTGTGGGACCTTTCTCAAAATAGTAATTAGTGTTTTTTTCTAAGAGAGGATCCCTTTCATCTTTTTGCTGTTGGTGAGAAAAAGGAAAGTGCTGGATGAGAGAGAAAAGTGTGTATTGAAGGCTATCTAGATTTGTATGAAAAAGGATTTCAGGATATAACCTCTGTATGGAGCTAATAACATTTTTCTAGTATAAAAGGACGTATGTTTCCTACCGAGCCAAGTTATGAACCAATAAGAATTCTTTTGCTTAAATCTTTATGAAGTTCAAGTTTATGAGTGTGCATATGAATTTATAACTGTACATATATAAATATATATGTATGTATATATATACACATACATACACATGATGTATTTATATGTGAATATATACACATACAGTTGCACACTCAAAACTGAAAAAGTGATTTAAGGCTTTTTCTAAGACCCTGCTTTAGAAGATAAACCCTCAGGGAAGAAAAAAGGTTTGTTCAGCTCTTCCTATAGAGGCTGGGGTCTTTTCGTTGGCTTGCAGAGCCTTCCTGATGCTCACAGTATTACGTGGGTTCTCTTCTGTTAAGCTGGTATCGAGAAGTGCAGACTCTGTGGGACCATTTGTATTAGTTTAGGCTAATTCTGCTATACCAATGTGTTGAGCGCTGCTGCTGCAAACTAAGAAGATTAAACTCCACATAATCTGGGGATTTTTATGTAAGTAAAGTTCAAATTACCGTAAGCTGTTCAAATCATTGATCTGAGGATCAGTAAGAAGGGAAGAATAACTCAAACTAGCTGAAGTTACAGATCTTTGGGTCCTTTTTCTTTTTCCTTTTTTTCAGTAAACCCCTTTAAAGATGCTTTGGAATAAGAAAGTGGTCTTGTTGTACCTTCTTAAGGGAAAGAAGCTTTGAAAGGAGCTGCACAATTGTGTCTCTCAGTTAGTTAACATGCAGTTGGATTGGATTTATGGAGACTATTAAAATGCTAAAAGTCACTGATTGATTATTTTAATGCTGTCTCACTATTTAAATAAAGATTGCTTTTGAAACAGAACTCTGTCTTAATGGCACTACCATTTTGCTAAATGTGGATATTGTAGTTTCTGATTTTTGTATTCATTAGAAATGAGGAAATATGTTCAGTGGATATGTCCAGATACAACAGAAACAAGCCAGCAGGCCCAAAGTACCATCAAGTTGCACAGGTTTTCACCCTATTTAACAGTTACAAATTTTTAACAAATTTTCTGTAGATTTTCAGACCTTATGGTGTCCGTAATTCTAGTGACATGAAGCTTGCTTTTCTCTGTCATCTGTGGTCCCCTCTAGATGTAACATTCAGCTGTATAGTAAGTATTCCACAGGCTTTACATTGATACCTTTTGAGCAACTTGAATTACTCTGTTTCCCTACGACATTAATCTAGAGGACTGGGCAGAGTTTTAAGTATGCCATCTGTCAGACTTTGTCTGATCTTCATCAAACAGAATATGAGAACTGCTTGTTATCTGGGAAGTCTGTAATACCTGGGAGAAAATTAAGAGCAGCTTCCTAACAGTCTTCTCGGCTGTGATTTGCCACTGCATCCACAGTTCATCTCCGAGCTTTCGAAATGAGCTGGCTCTTCTCTTGCCTAGGAGTCTGGCTGGGTTTCACATCTCAGGCTTGGAGCTTCATGACTCCATAGCCATGCTCAGATGTTTGAGGTGACATCTACATGGGATGGTTCTTTAGTGCACAGCTGCACCACTGGTGTCTTCCAGAATGGAGTAGTCCCATCCAATTTGCCTGTACTGACAATCAAACCATGCCAGGGAATTGTCTGAAAGAGGGATAGCTGAGCTGGGTCAAGCCATTTCAGAAGTGTTTTAGCACTGACTGACTACCAGTGCCCAGGAACATTTTCAGGTATGGTTTTATTTAAGTAAGGACATAGCCAAAGTATGTGTGTATGTCAGGCAAATTTAGAGCTCAGACAGGAGGTGTATATTTAGAAGTGACCAAATTAGTTTTCTGAAATATTTTACATTGATAATATTATAGAATTAATAGTCATTTAAATGAAATGCATTGTCTTTTGTCAGTAAAATAGACCTTTGAGGCTATTTGTCCCCAGTTTCAGAAGTTTCTCAGAGATAACATTTGCCTGTGAAATGTTTTTATTACAATAAATGCATCTTTGGAAGGTGCAGGGGGCTGGCCAGCTGTAAGGAGCTCCTGCACTACCAGTCGAGGAACCAGTCCCTTCTCCAGCTTCAGAGGTAGAGGTGTTTTACAAGTAAGGGGAAACTTCTAATTTTAGTAAAAACTTTTTTTTTTTCCTTGCTAAACTTCTACTGCTACTTTGAGATGAATTGCAGTGGATTACCATAATAATACTGTAATAGGACACACAGACAATGTTAATAATGAACTTGATGAAATATCAGCTCTGGAATGAATTTAAAATGAGCTTTTTCCTGCAGTGAGTAGAAAGAATTGTATCAGACAGTGAAGAGTTTTTCTGTCACAGATCAGTTATATTCTTTTCAGATAGTTCAGAGGTGACATATGATCTGAATGCTCACTGTATACCAACTCTGAGTCACTGTTTTCCAGTAGCAGTTGCGTTAGATTTTAAACTCTTGTGACCATGAGCGGTGATATGTTATTACGGTGCTTTTCATACTTTAGTACAAGGTTATGTATTTGAAAAGATGGTAATTTTGTGCGTTGAGCAGTGTGATGTCAACATATAGCCCACTGAAGTCATTGAAGATGTTTTCCTCAATTGAAACTAAGATTTGGTGTATTTCCAGTACATTTATAGCTTATACAGAAATGCTGTATCTCTTACATGGAAGAGAGAATGGTAGTTCTCCAAGAGTACTGCTTGTTTCCTCATCACTGAGGCAGCAGGGTATTGGTGTTGATACCAGGTTCTTCTCCCTGATAATGTGCTCTAAAAGACTCTGTCTGGGAGGCACTACGTCTTAAGTTAGTCCTTTCTCAGTATCAGGATGTTACCCCTATAAGATGCCTGTTCAGGAGCATGAGGAAGATGAAACTTTGGTGGGACTCGCAAAGTGAACATGTGGAATATTCTAAGGAATAATTCATCTCCCAGCCTGCAGGCACTGGGCAGGAAAAAAAGAGGACCTTGTTGTATCATCTTACTTAATTTTAATAATGTGCTTTTCTAGCTACATAAATCTTACTCATAGTTTGAATATGGCTTCTCTTATAAACCCTTAAAAGTGGCCTGTTATGAAACTTCAGTTAAAAGTTGTTTTTTCCTTGCATGATTTATACCTGAGGCTTCTTTAATAAAGGCTCTGAATCAGCAGTGGCTTAATACCCTTCAGTCAGAAGCACTTTACCATCCACCTCAGATTATTATTTTAAAGGATGCAAAATATTCTACTCACAAAGTTGTTTCAATATATTTAAAAATTAAACCAGACTAATTTCATTGAGAGCCTTGAAAAGCCTGGATTAGAAAATTTTAATTCCATTGGTCATCATGAGCATTGGTCTATATCTGTGAGCATTGTGGTACATTCCTTGATCTAACGCATTGTCCTTACTGCACATTACGTAGCTTGCAAAATATAAAAATTAACCATCCATAAAAGATAATTCTAGTAGCCTCATTTCCAATTTGTCAGTATGGTATTGGGAATTGCTTGAGAAATCACATTAATCCCGTTTTGTATGTTTCCTATGAAACCGAAGTTAACTAAGGAAAATTTCATGTGGAAGGTTATCTGTTGTCCTTCTAAAATATGGCCATGCTTAAAATTCAAGATCAGTTGTGTTGCATGAAAATTCAAATGGAACAGAAAATTGGAACTATACATTAAATGAATAATAATTGTCCTTTTCTTTACCACTTATACTAACATCTTTAATTGTAGTGAATTAATTTAGTATGAATATGGGCGTCATGCACTGCTGTTACAACACTTTTGTAATTTAGTAGTAATTAATGTACTACATTGCACAATGCAGCCACGTTCTCAGGTTTATTCTCCATTCAGATTGTCCTTTTTTCCCACTGGTTGAAGAGAAATAGGTGTAATGTTAAAGTAGTGAATGCTTTCATGCCAAAAAAAATCCTTAGTGTTTTTACTTACATTCTGTTCCACCAAAGTGTCAAGTAATCTCTATTTAAATTATTTTTCTACTATTAAACTTTTGGCTGATTGTGGCTACTTTTGGCTGATTGAATCTATGACCTAGAGGTCATAGAATCACACAGGTGGGAGGGGACCTCTGCAGGTCTCTGTTTCAAGCCCTTGCTCAAAGCAGGCCCAATTAGAGCTGGTTACTCAGGGGCTTGCCCCATCATGTTCTGAATATCTCCAAGGATGGGTATCTGGGATCTCTCAGCCCTTGTTCCTTTGTTTGACCATCCTCATGGTAATAAGCAAGTAAATAAATAAAGTTCTTGCATCTGGTCACAATTTCCTGTATACCAGGTTCTGTCCATTGCCTTTCATCGTACTGCTGTGCATGGCTAAGGATAGGCTGGCTCTATCATCTCTGCACCCTTCCAGTGGGGACATTGCTCTCATTAGCAATGAGATTCCCTTTACCTTCTATTTGGAAGACTGAGGAAAGCTGGCTTTCCTAGCCTCTCCTCATTTTTTTGTGCACTCCAACCCCCTCACCATCTTGTTGGTCTTCACTGGACTTGCTCCAGTATGGCAATGTCTTATAGATATCTTGTTCTGATATTAAAGGAAGATAGTATGTATGCAGCAAAATAATGGTATTCCATTACCTCCAAAGTCTATAAAAATCTTTCTGAATCTTTCCGTTATCTTTAATGGATTCTCAACCACTACTTAATGTTGGTTTGTTTCATGTTCTGCTTAAATATCTTCAATGGTAACTAAACTTCAGAGTGAGTACAGATTAATTAAATTTCAAATTCCATTTTATAGAATAGCAGGTTCATCTTATGTCACTGGGCCAGCCCAGAAGGCAATATTTTCTTTGGCAGTTTTCTTTTCTTTTTGAGTTCTAAGTCAAAGCATATGGAGGAATGTGATTTAGCTTTTGAAAGTGCATGACATTATTTTTTCATAAAGCTGAACTGAAATAAAATAGACCCATAGCAGTTTTGTCCATAGGATATTTTGTTTTAAAAAAATGGCTTGCTTTTGAGGGGCATGACATAGACCATGGTTTCAATTCCTGTAGAAAATGGTACATTTATAAATGCATATTTTATTGCTAACACCATAGGGCTATATGTACATTATAAAGGCCATTTATGCTAGCACGCTCAAAAAGGGAATGTGTAATGTATCTTTAAACTCAAAGGAACTAAAAGCAAAAAATTATTTAGTTCTCTCTTTTACATATTTCAGTGTTGATCTTTCTGTTTTCTCTTGTAAGGAGCCTATCTCTGAAGCTGTCGAAGGAGGTAGACCAAGGAGAAGCCAGGTACCCTCGTGTTAGCCAGCTGGCTGGCAGCCCATCTGTGGAGTGGCCTTTTACTGGTCTGGAAGAAGGTGGAGGCATTGAATCTTTGCCCTTCAGACTGATGCTGCAAGACTGCACAGCTGTAAAGACTTTGCTTCTGAAAATGAAGAGGGTTCTTCAAGAGGTAATCACCCACTCATTTGTTAAATTAATAGCTTTCAGCATTAATGAGCTAAGCAGCAGAAAAAGATCAGAAAAGTTTATGGACTTGATGTCTTTTAATATGTCTTGACTATCTGAAATTGATGCAGAAGTATAAATAGTAGTGCCTCAACATGGTGGAGGTCAGAAAGTTTATACTATAGCAGAACTTAACTGATACTGCCATCTCAGCGTGCAGAGTGTAAAGCTTCTCTTGAGCTTTTAACAAAAAGGGGGCAGAGGAGACAAACTGCTTTAGAGCAAAATAAATTGTATTGTTTTTGTCTAATATTTTAAGCTTTTCAGTTTTCTTACCACATTTGTTAATCAGTATGAAGTTGCATGCAATTTATTCAGAGGAGAGATGCAAAGGAAAAAAATGTTCTCTTAAGTAACAGTACTAAAATTAAAGGTTACTAGCTTGACTTTGTAAATGATGGCCGAAATCAGATTTCTTAGGCCTTTCTAACAATTTCAAGAGTCCTGGCTTGTCCTGTCCTGCTATATTCTCCTGCTTCCCCCATGAACTGCTGATGTTGCTTTGAAAACTTTCTTTTGCATCCAGTTCCCTTTAAGATTTTAGAAGAAATCAAATTATTATTTTTTGGTGTTTTTTTTTTTTTTTGACACTTTCCAGCTGTGGAGCTTTGATTCAGATACACGCTTTACATGAGTTCAGCTTCATGTTACTGGGCTGCAGTGTGCGTCTTGTTTGAGGCCTACAGGAAAGATAATTTTTTGGTTTGGTATTTTTTTTAATCTATATAGTTCATAGAATTACAGAATAATTTAGGTTCAGAGGGCTCCCCGGAGGTCTAACACCTCTACTGAAAGCAAGGCCAACTTAGAACAGGTTGCTTAGGTCCTTGTCCACTTAAGTTTTTGGTACCTTAATGGGGTTTCCACATTGTCTCTGGGCAAGACTTCCAATATTTGACTACATCATTGTAATTTTTTTTCTGAAGATATAATCAGAATTTCCCTTGTTGCAAGTTCATCATATGATGGCATGCTAGTCACTTAACCGAGACATTTAAATAACAAAATAAGGTTTGGAAAGTTTGGGGTTTTTTTACTGCTCACTTCTTGATCATCTGTATTTAAATTCAACTAGTTGTTGTCCTGTCTGAGAAGGTTTGTCAAAGGTTTAGCCATGATAGTTATCCATTAGTCTTCCTAAATAGCATGTTTTTGCTGGATGGCAAGCCTCATGCCTTCCAGTTTCCTTCTGTTCACTAGAAGCTTTATGTATGCTATTGGGCTTCTTAATGGACTTCTGTTTTGCTGAATCCAGAATTGAAATAATTAATTTTCCATCAGTTCCTGTTTATATAATGTCACAATACAGAGTGAATTTAAAGCTTCTTGTCCACTGAGAAGGATTTGTAACCCTATTATATATGGAAATAAATAACAAGAATTATAGTATTACATGACATAGCAGTTGTAACATTCAGCTGGCAATATTTGCAGCATACTCTGTAGCTTCTAGTGTGAATAATTCTATGTTTTGCTCAGAAAAGTTCTTTCTTACCATGATAGTAAGCGTAAGAATTTTATTTTTAACTTAATTTCCATTAAACTTGTGTAAGAATCTACTGTGATTTTTCTATATGGATATATGTTGTACCTTATAGTATTTCATCTTTAAAAACATTTATCAGGTCATCTCCACAAAAGGAACACAAGGTATTTCATGCCACTCACTGGAATTTCATGTCCAGTTACTAATATGTTCTTATGTAACTCATATTTATTTTTTCATCTTAATCATTCAGTCTTTTATTTACTTGTTCCTTTGCACCATATAATTTCCATCTCCCCATCTGCCTGTAAACAGTGTGATTCTTTCCTTTACTTTTCTTTTTGTCTTGCCTTCCTTATGAAATCAAAATGGCCTTTTTCTAATTCTACAGTTGGATGTTATGTGCGATGCATCTATAATATATGTGCTGCAATTTACCTCCCTGTTTTTCAGCACATATGAGATGGAATATCCTAGTAGTAGTACACATTGTTCTAGTACACAGCTAAACAAAACTCTTACACAGCTACAATGAAATGACCAATCTGATGATTATCGAAAAGTTTTGCTACGTTGAGTTGTTATTTGTATTTTGTTTTTTAATAAGCCACTTGTATAATATCAGTGATAGAAAAGATATGGAGAATACTGTAAAATGGCATGGGAATGTACTTTTTAGTAGCCCCATCTGAGAAACAGCTGTTTGATATGTAGTGCAATATTCCAGTTCTACTGATTATAAATACACACACTACTTCTTGAAACAAAAAATTACCTTTGTAGGTCATTGTTAAACTACATGGTTTTCATATCTCCATAAAGAATTTAAAAACCTGTCTACTATGCAGTGGGCATCATCCGTGGTATAATTGCAAAAGAGTGAAAGAGCGGCAACAACAAAATATTCACAAACAGTCTTTAAAACATGTTAAAATATTAGGAATTAAACCAAAACTGGAATATGATTCAAAAGAAAATAAGTAGCTAGTTTGAACAACCAAAGAGAAGATGACCTTGAAATATATTACAAATTTATTTTGGAATGACATAACTTGATTATCTTCAAAAATACGGACATTTATACATTTATGTCACTTTTAAATTATTAGTGAAAGATTCCAGGAAAATATAATTCCATCAAACTGAAATATTGTGTTGAAGAGTCTGATAAATAAGTCATCTGAGCATATTTGCCAGGCAGTTTCCATGGGGAAGGTACCTTACTTCCATTGTAACTAGATGTGATTTTTGGATGAAGCAATTACTTCCACCCCAACCAATATTATAAATCAAACTCACAACAGTACAAAATTAAAAGACACAAAAGAAAGTCTTTTCTTACCATGGAACACTCATGTATTTTTAGTTGTAGTCAAACATAGTCTGGCAGGCTTATATGGTACGGAAGTGAAATATTTTATGCCTATAACAGTATAAAATAAGTATATTTATTTATAAAAATGTCATACGTTTTCATTCACTTTAAAAATATAGAAAGCATATGATCTGCATGGGGAAAAATTACACAAGTTGTCAGAAAAAAAGCTGCAGTATTTCTGTTTTATAGCTGATGATACCCATAGAAGGAGAAATTACAGTAGTGTACACCTCTATTGAAAAATAACATATTAATTGAGTTAAAATATTAGCCCCATTATTCAATATAATCCTTCTTCTTAAGCACTGAGCACTGCTTCTAAGGAATAATTTAATTATGATCTGCCAAAATGTAATACTAGCTAGTACAATATGCTTTTTTTTTTTGGTTGCAGTTGCTTGTAATTGAAGACTCTAAAGGAAAAACTGCATACTATATGTGCTGTACTGTGCAGCAGATTTATAAAGCTGTGAGTTTAGCTTGTTATTGGCCTTATCATGAAAAGGGAGATTGAAGACATGGCAGTAACTTGCAAGATTGAGAATGTTATTAGGTAATGTATTTAGTAAAAGACTAATGAATGATCATTCAATTAAGAGAATTAATTGCCATTTCACTTTCAGTGAAAAAGCCTTGAAAATGTCTACTAATAATTCTTTATAGCTTTGGCCATGCAAGTCTCATAAGGCAGATTGTCCCCTAATGTTTTGAGAACCTCACTGAACAAAGCTGAAGATAGTTTGGAGGACCCTGGCACGTGAGGAAACTCAGTGATCCACCAGAAATCAGTCCAGAAAGTATGGCTGAATCTGTTCTGCAGCTTTTTCTCATGGATGTGCCATTTCTGACAGACAAATCTGCAATACATGCAGTAACCGAGACTTGTGGGCTGCAAAGTTTCATGAAAAAGCATTACCAGAGATTAGCAGCACAGGCAGCTGGGTAAAAGCCACTTCAGCGTATAAGACAATACAACCTGTAGTGTAGCCTGCCTGTGATTTACAAGTAGTTCTTGGTCTTCCTTTTCTCTCCATCTCACTGATGTTTATTGAACTGTTTTTGTTTTCCTCAAAGTCTACTTGGTGTTGGACTTTTTCTCAGGAATAACTCCTCTCATTCAAAAACAAAAAAAAAGAAAATGGGGAGTTGTGTGGATGAAATTGGTAGATTTGCCTTCTCCTAAGCAATGGCTTCTTCACTTTTTGACTTCAGACAGGTCTGTAGTTTTCCAGATGAGACTGAAATTATTTCCATCTAACTTTTTTATGGTTTCAGTTATAGCTAACTGAAGCAATGTCAAAGGCTGGCTAATTGAGAGGACGCTTAAGGGCTTTGCCTTTGTTGAAATTGTTGGTAGAACATTTCAGGCAGAAACATATGAGGAAAACTCATATGGTTTTGGTTTTGTGCCTGGCAAGAGAGGGTCTTTACACTGAAATAAATGTAGTGAAAAAATGCAGCTATTTTGGGAAGGAATCCATTTAGTCAGTGGTAATGGGTTTTTGTTCAAACTTTAGATGTTGAGCTTGTTGATTAATTTTACTGCATGTCCCAGTAAAAAGAAAATCTTGCCCACATTTACGCTTATTTCTACAGGTCACATTTTCCTGTATTCTTTATAAAATATATAGGTTATCAACTACTTAATTCTACTTTTAGATACTTTTATGGGGCTATCAGAAGTGACCTTACTGGTTGCTAATCCGGAAAATTAAGATACGTTGTCTGTATGTTTGTGTAATTTGTAATATAAATTATTCAGTGCATGCCCATGCTCTTTTCACAGCTCTGCAAAACACCACGCGGGATGTGGAGCTTTAGAAATTGAAGCTAATTGCTATGATTAGCAATAGGGATAAGTCACTCTGGACATATATTGCATACTGTGTTTTACTAATTAATCATTTATTTTACTGAGGGAAATTGCAGCTGTCTGTGGCTGTCATTAAAACTTAATGTATCCAATACAGTGTTTTTAGATTGCACTTGAAAAAATGAGAAATGTGGAAAATTATGTCAAAATCACTGTGAGACTGGCCATGGCAGTTGCCTGAGACCTGGGGGACAGAGACCACTCAGTCTGCAATTAGCTTGTCAGCTATCAATGGCTACATTACTTCTCTGCATGCATCTTTCACCTCATCAGTAAAATAAGCATAATTAGAGAGTCTTCTTTTATGCTGCACTTGCAATCTACTAATGGAAAGTACTAAGAGAAAGCTAAGTGTTGTTTGCGATATTTCATAGCCTGATTGCTAAGCAATATGGAATTGGCCTTAAACTATGTTTTTTAAAGACATTAAAGCTTTTCCTGCGGTCCACTATGAAATGTATTGTGTTTACTAATATTGTCTGTTAGCCACTTAGGAAGCAATTGCAAGTTTAATACACTGTGAAATGCTGCAGGTTTTCTTCCTTTAAGTAACTTTGTAATTAACCACTGTAGCATTGCTGATTTATTCAACAACTCTGCATTTAATGCAGTCCCTTTTATCAAGTAATTCATGCTGGAAATTGGTAATTCCTTCATTTCATGGTGTGTTGACACTGCATATATCCATAAATTTAAATAACTAATAATAAAAATGTACTAGACTTAGTAATAGGATTTAACTTTATCATATTAAATTGCTTTTTCACTTGGAAATATACATTGGCATACCCTTGCCCAGCTGCTTGCAAAGAGAGCGCAGA
This sequence comes from Pandion haliaetus, assembly GCA_013401275.1. Lineage (NCBI taxonomy): Eukaryota > Metazoa > Chordata > Aves > Accipitriformes > Pandionidae > Pandion > Pandion haliaetus. The sequence continues at coordinate 2,056 of VYZV01033877.1, read as the reverse complement.
ACACCCCATAGCACACTTTGTGTATATTTTCCAGTAGCATATCTCAGGTTAACGGAGAATATTGGGAGCTGGTGCATATAATCAGGGGTTCTCTTTGGAAGTGAAGATGTTTTATTCTTAGTTTATCCATTATAAGGTATTTAATAAGAACAAACAAGCCCAGTCTTTGTTATTTAGCTTGATATTCTCAAGGTACAAGAAAACTCTTTTTTTTTTTCCCCCATATCTTTTAGGCCAGCTGCACAGGACAAATACTGTCTCCAACATTGTAATCATGTATGCTGAACTTAGCTGAAATAGGTTGTAATGCTGTAATTCCAGTCCCGATCCTACTGCTTTGGTTTCTTAGCTGAATAAGCCTTACTTCAGATAGTAAAAAAAGGTGCTGGAGAACTGTCAGATTATTTTGGTGTGTGCAATATAGATTTCATTGTGTGCAACATTTAAAATTTCTCAAAACTGTTAACAGTTGTTTAATAGTACTTGGGAAAGCCATTTACCTGGCAGATCAAGGTTCATTTAGAAGATTTCATTTGATAGAAGTTCAGCAGTTTGGGGAAGGGTTAAGAAAGAGGTTGTATATGTCTGTATCTTAGAATCAAAGAATCATTTAGGTTGGAAAAGACCCTTAAGATCATAAAGTCCAACTGTAACCCTAACCCTACCACGTCCACCACTAAACCATGTCCCTAAGTCGCACATCTACAGGTCTGTTAAATACCTCCAGGGATGGTGACTCAACCGCTTCCCTGGGCAGCCTGTTCCAATGCTCCTCTTTGGACATGCTCCAGCACCTCAAAGTCTTTCCCGTAGTGACAGGCCAAACCTGAACACAGTACTCAAGGTGCGGCCTCACCAGTGCCAAGTACAGGGGGATGATCGCTTCCCTAGTCCGGCTGGCCACACTATTTCTGTTACAAGCCAGGATGTTGTTGGCCTTCTTGGCCACCTGGGCACACTGCTGGCTCATATTCAGCCAACCGTGAACCAGCACCCCCAGGTCCTTTTCTGCCAAGCAGCTTTCCAGCCACTCTTCCCCAAGCNTTTTCCACCGGGCAGCTTTCCAGCCCCTCTTCCCCAAGCCTGTAGCGTTGCATGGGCTGTTGTGCCTGAAGTGCAGGACCCAGCACTTGGCCTTGTGGAACCTCACACAGTTGGCCTCAGCCAGACAATCCAGCCTCTCCAGATCCCTCAGTAGAGCCTTCGTACCCTCAAGCAGATCAGCCCCTGCTCCCAGCTTGGTGTCATCTGCAAACTTACTGCAGGTGCACTCAATCCCCTCATCCAGATCATTGATAAAGATATTAGAGAACTGGCTCCAGTACTGAGCCCTGGGGAACACCACTTGTGACCCACTGCCAACTGGATTTAACTCCATTCACCACCACTCTTTGGGCCGGGGCATCCAGTTTTTTACCCAGCAAAGAGTACACAGCAAAGANCGAGCAGATAGCACCCAGCAAAGAGGACCCCCGCACAAGCCACGAGCAGCCGGTTTCTCTGGGAGAATGCTGTGGGAAACAGTGTCAAAGGCTTTACTAAAATCCAAGTAAACAACATCTGCAGCCTTTTCCTCATCCACTAATTGGGTCATCTTGTCATCGAAAGAGATCAGGTTGGTCAAGAAGGACCTGCCCTTCATAAACCCATTCTGACTGGCCTGATCACCTGGTTGTCCTTTATGTGCCACATGATGGCACTCAAGATGATCTGCTCCATAACCTTCCCCGGCACCAAGGTCAGACTGGGAGGCCTGTAGTTCTGCAGATCTTCCTTCCAGCCATTTTTGTGGATGGGTGTCATGTTTGCTAACCTCCAGTCAACTGGGACTTCCCCGGTCAGCCAGGACTGCTGATAAAAGATGGAAAGTGGCTTGGTGAGCACTTCCAGCAGCTTCCTCAGTACCCTTGGTTGGATCCCATCTAGCCTCATGGATGTGAGCTTCATTCTGCTCCCCATCTTCCAGCTCAGGGGGCTGGATACCCAAGAACAACTGGTGTTACTATGAAAGACTGAGGCAAAAGCCGGCATTAAGTACCTCAGCCTTTTCCTCATC
>VYZV01033875.1:4268-18711 GCA_013401275.1 Pandion haliaetus | reverse complement strand
ATGACCAACAGACAGGATAGGGCTTGCCAGCTACTATACACAGACATATATAGTATCAGCACTGAGTCTATAAACAAATACAGCAGGAAAAACCTCACAATTACCTTCAACATTAAATTCTTCCAGAACTTGAGAAGACATACTGGAATTTACATATATAAATCCCCCTTGGATTTTTGAGACCTCCCACTTTCCAAATATTGTAGCAACTTGGTCCTCAAGATTGTCTGAAGTTACTCAATTTAAATAAAGGCAGAGGGGGGGGAAGGAACAAAACCAACATTTGTTAACTTACGTTGAATGTGAATGAACTGCTTTGGTTGCTTAAACTCTCCTTTATACAAACGATTGTAGTAGTTGACATTGCTCTCCGCTTCAGGGACTGGGATAACCATGCTCTCTTTCTTTTCTCTGAAAACTTGTTGTGCTGAGATAGCCCGTTGCAAATGATGTTCCTGCAAGAGGAAAATTCAAGAGTTTATTTATTTAGGTATCAGCATATAGAAGTGCATACAGATAGTCATCCTTTTCTCTTACTGTTCTCCTGGTGTTCTACAGGAGACCCACATAAAAGAGTTGAGGCTTTACTGTATTTTAGAGGACAGCAAGATGCTTGCTTCCAGGTTGGTGACAGAAGATGTCTTCTCCATCACTTAGTAGACTGTGAGGTTCCTGACTGATAGGAATCTTATGGGCTCCAGTGAACTTAAGGCAAGACTACAAACATATGAACAGAGCCCTTTGTTCAGACAATAGCACACACCTTCTACCGGACTGGGAAAAAGTCAAACATTCAAACTACAGAAAATAACCTTAGTAGAAAATTAGGGATGATATAAGCCAAATTCATCAAAACCCATCATTGAGAAAATCTATGCAAGATCATTTAACAGATGCATAGTAAGTCCTTAAAAGTATTATAAGCAACAGATTCAAATCAAAAGAATAGCTAATTTCATCATTCCTGTCTACTCAGCAATTCTGACTGGCTTGCTTTCTTTAGAAGTTGAGCTAGTTAAGAGCAACAGAGAGTAGTCCTCACAGAGTAACACTTGAAAAAGCACGGACTCCCTAAACAGGTATCACTTCATTTTACTCTTACAGGAGTCAATTGCTACAGAATCATTTAAAGTAAAACACAGATCACAAGTGTATTAATTTACAAAGATTTTTTCACACACAATTTTATTCATTAACTCAGGAAAACTCATCTACTGCTGCATGTTAGCACTAACCTGTGGCTTCTCTCTCACATATTTTTCATCAATACTCGTGTTAAACTCTGGTCTGCAGAACACCTGATATGAATTGACTGGCAACAAGAGGAGCCTGTCTGGCAGACTGTCAGATGACAGGATGATTTGGAATGCTACCCATCTCACTGTCTCCCTCCTTCAGCCAGAGGCTGGCAGCTGTACAGTGTATGTGTATGCTTCAGACCCTCCCGTGCAGTCTACTCATACTAAGACTCCAAATGGCTACGTTAGCACGTGCTGCCTTCTGTGTGTCCAGTAAAGAAGAAGAGTGGTAGTCTTCCCCAGGATGAGATCTGAAATCACTACAGCCATTTCCTTGGGAAAGTTAAAGTCATGAGCTCTCCATCCGTGTAAGTCAGACATAAACCAAGCAAACTGCAGCCTCCTAGCAGATTAACTACTAGTCTCTAGCAGAACCAGGAGCCTGAAAGTTTCGTTGTCCTTTCACTGTTATCCCGCACTGCAGCGCTCTTGCCTCCAGCTTCCAAAATTTGAGGGAGGGAAGGATGGCACAGCAGCATATCAACTTGAAATTGAAGCTCAGCTCTGTCATGTATCTACACAACCTTGCTTTGCCTATTCCAGGGGCTTCAGGTTAGCCTTTAGCCATTCCCACAGACCTGACTGCTACAGTATATTTGTTCTGAACAGAAAAGAAAAAAAAAAAAAAAAAAAGACCACAACAGCGAACACCCCACACCCCCCAAAAAAACACAAAACAACAAAACCAGAAGACTTTCCTACCCTATCTCCTTCTTTTGGTTTTCTGGGGTACCCCTCCCCACAATTAACACCAGTGGCTATCCTGCCTCACAAGAGGCCAGGCATCAACACCACAAACAGGAGAACCAGCCAGCATTTCAATAACTTAATTGCAATGCAGTCTGGCAGACATGGCAGTCTTTCATGCGGAGATTCTGTGCTACACGCTTGGTAAATTCTCTCAAGAACAGGCTTTCTTCCTCTTTTAATTCTACAGAACATTATTTAAAAAAAAGGGTAGTGAATGAAAGCAAATCAATATAAAAATGATATTTAAGAAATTATTCCCTCTTAAATATTAAGATCTTGCAGAAACACAAATAACACAATTTCTGCAAAATTAGAATATAACAAATCAGTGACTGGAAAAGCAGCTTTGGGAATCTCCTGTAGCAGATGAAGCAACATTAAATCAAACTATCAGGCTCCCAAGTGAATGCTATTAGAATTAAGACAAGCACACAATCAAATATCTGGTGTGATCTGCTTGAGCTACTACATACTGTGTAAATCTGTCACACTACCATTAAAATGTGTCTTGGAGAGCTTCACAGCGCTGAGTAGGTAATTCAACTAAAATAAAATTTGTTTCATTACTGTGTTGCTTTCAACTGATGTCCCTAGAGTTATCTCCTAACAGTTAACAACACAGTACACAGGAGTACCACAGAAATGCTGTTAGGAAGGACTTGTGGAGGTTATCTGTTCAACTCCCAGTTGAAGACAATTATTATCTCCAACGCTAGATAGGTCAGACATGACTTTTTCAAGTCCTGAAAAACTCCAGTTTCCACAGACCCTCCAAGTAACCTGTTTCAGTGACGTACTAACCCTCTTTTGCCAGAAGTAACAAGAGCAGTTCCCTCACCCTCCCCTCAGAGTAGCTACGGTCTAAGTTTTTAGCCACTCTGGTAGCCCACTGACATATTGTCTTGGAGTTCTCAACATCTTTGAGAAATCTGAGGAAAGCAGAGTAACAGGAAAGAGCACTCTAGAAGCAGCCTCACCACTGACAACCAGAGGAGCATCGTAACCTCCCCATCTGACAGCCACGTTCCTCCTAACGTAGCCCAGTCTACAGCATGCCTTAGACACACAGTGTGCACGCACTGCTGGCCCATCGCCCGGTCCTTTCTCTCCATCTTTCATCAGCCAGGCAGCTCCCTGCCCGTATCGATTCACAGCATTATTCTTCTGCCCCAGGTACAGAAGCTGTGCGCTTCTAACTCAACTTCGTTTCAGCTGGGCCAGTCCTCAAATCCCTCAGCATCCACAAAGACGGACACTCCACTGTGGGAAAGCCAACCACTCCTCCTAATGTATGATCATTGACAAATGTGCTGAGGATGCACTCCTTAAACAGGCAACCAACTGAAGCTGATCAACTTATAGCTCCCCCTCACGCCCCCAAAATAAAACAAACCCAGACACTCTTCTACAATGGGATTAACTAACTTGTAGAGAAACCACTCTAGTCCACAGTGGCTGGAGTAATGAATGGGTAAATAAGGTTTAACTTTCAGAAAAAGTAGTGAAGAAGGACATGCAGCAACCAAAATTCAAAACATCTTTTGGCTCCACAGCCCATTAAACAGCGCAGATGAGCAATTCAGATTCTGCGTTTTTGTAACACTGCTAGTAAGCGTACAAAGAGTTCCCAAGGAAAATCTGACAATAGGTGTTAGTACTCACTTTACTATAAAAAGCCTTCAAGCATAACACCGCTTTCAAACAGAAAAGTCTTAACAGTATTATTGTCATTCATCAAACAGTAGAGCTTCAAAAGAGATAGATAAGCTATGTAATTTTTAAAAGGAGGGGTGGGGGGTGGAGATGTTGTTTCTGCTGAACATGAAGTTAAGGAAAATAAAAATTTTAACTCCTGAAACAGTTCTTTTTAAACAAACTTTTAAGACTTTTATATGAAAGTTGATGTAATTAAATGGCTTTACTGAACCTGAAAAGGTGTTTTTAAAGATAGATCTTGTAACTGGTATACCAATACACCTTTTTGTCTATTTTTCACCTTATCATTTTGAAAGACATACACCATATTTTAACTTGTACTTCATTCTGAAGTAGGTGAGATAAGATCTCATACAAAATAACTGAGCATTAGAGTAAACAGTGATGATGGCAAACAGAACACGCTGCCATGGGAATAAAAAGGAGTACCTGTCAAAGAGTTATTACCCACTAATTCCTTAAAAAGCACATCCAAACCTTTCTCACTAGTATGACTAAAAAATTTCAAACAAATACAGCTTAGATTGGACCATTTCTTCAACTAACAGCACAACAGAATTAGAAATATCTAAATGTTTAGTGTATGTAATAATGCTGCTTTAGCATATTTATGCATTAAAACAAAATTATTCTCCAAGTGAAAGATTCATCTTTCTAGATACACCTCAGCCATGCAGGTACCTTTGCTGCACAAAACCCATGCTGAAACAGTTTACAGCAAATTGCTCAAGTCACTGGCTTCATATGATCCACTATGTTTTCGTTGGTGTAGACAGGCTGTCCTGCCAGCATGAATCCACTCATTCCATGCAGAGCGGCACAGAAGAGTACACTGCACCTAGCAGTCTCATACCACCACCTCTGAAGCTCCAATCCAAATGACTTGACAGCCATTCACAACAAGGTTGACAGAGAGAATAAGTATCAGCTTTAGTCCAGAACAAGACTTGAAATCATGCCTCTGAACCCATACTGAGGCACTGCAATCCTTGCTTTATTTTTTCCTCAGATGGGAAAACCAAAAAATCCCACAACACTGGTACCTAAAAATACTTAGCTTTGGTTGCACACGTTCAGAACCAGACTCAAAGTCCAAATCAGAGCACGGTACCTTCACTGCTATGTCCTTTCATCGCTGAAATACCACAGGTTTCATGCTCTTTCTAAACTTTCTATCTGGGAGTTTCTTCACTACGAAAAAAAGAGTTCAACAATAGTAATAAGTCAACATGTAATATTCTCCTAAAGATTATTTTAGTTAAGCTTTAAGGGAAACAGTGATTGATACTGAACATTATTTTTACCCATTAGAACTCTATTTGCCAATATACTCCCTTTTATCCTGCTGCTGCAAAACAGAGCACTTAGATCCTAGAGACCAGGCTGGTTTTTTCTTATCCTTTAAGTTCCCTGTTGCCATCCCCCATAGTACTCTCTCTGAAACAAGAGTTCATCGTGCTTTAAATAAATGTGCTAGTTTTTTGAATGAACACGGTTGGAGATGCCTATGGTTGAATACCGTCTTCACACTGAAAAGCTATGTCTTAATTATGAAACTGAAATGAGCAATCCCTTATTGGATACAGACACCCTAGAAGATGAACCTTTAGGACTAAACTTATCTGTTCCCTTCTTCATTCCTTAAAACTGTAGCATACAAGCGATGATACAACTGTTTAAAAGGTTATTTCACCACTTTTACTCACTTAGTAATATTTACATTTACCCTGTGAGGTAGAAAGTAATGAAACATGTTACAGTTTACGGTGATGCTATTTCAGAAAAGAATTTCCCCTTTGCCAGTCCTTTCACAACAGAGCTTCAGGTGACAATTTACATAACATATTTGCAACATGTAGACTTGAATGAAAGAAGTATCTTGACAGATGTTACAGAGACTTACGGGAAACAAAACATAACATACCACAGCTTAGCTGTTAAAATCTGCTCTCTTAAGATAGATAGCTTTCTCTCTTAAGATAGACAGCTTTAACCCCATAGCACTCCACTGTAAGTACAATGGAAAAGTGAATTTATTAACAGCTTTACCTACTCAAAATAAGCTATTTCTAGGCCAACCTAGAGTCAGCCTTCCAATCCACCTGCAGTCAAGAACAGAATTAAAGCAAAGAAAACAAGGAAAACTTACTAAGGCCTAGAGAACCTATTTGCTTAACATTATATCCAAATTAGGAAATACAGATTAATCGCCATTTTTATATTTAATACGGAGATTCAGAAACAAAAAGTATAGCATTTTAATCTGAAATGTGCACTCATCTTGCAAAGTCTCAACCACAGCTAGCAACACCTGTTGACAACACTTACAGAAAAAAGCGTCATGAAGCTCAAAAGCTACTTGGATCAAAAGCCTCTCCCCTTCTAAAGCCACAGCCCTATCTCCTCCCTCTTCGCACACACACATAGAGGCTTTTTTATAAAAGATTACCAAACTAAAAGTGTAAACTCAAGCACCATCTTTTGTTTTCTTATGCAGTTAACCCTTTCAATCCCTAACTGCCAGAAAAAACATAGCCAATGAGTATTTATCCTCCTTAGTGCAGAAAGAGCTTGATATTTTCTACCAAAAAGGATTAATTTATCCCCACAATGCCAACAGGATGAACTTCTCAAGCTGTTAGTAGCTTACTGGCAAAGCTGCCTTTTTTTTTTTTTTTTTCCCCAAAAAAGATTCCTGAATATGTGAACTTAGTATAAACAAAATTATGACTAATTACCTGAATTATGATCGACTTCTTCCCTTAACATTATCATAACTGAAAGCAGATCTACGCAGCTGAANTGGGAGAGAAAACAGTTAACTGTAATAAGGAGTCACATATAGAGCAGGAAACCTGTCTGTGCACCACAGCAATTTTCACCCTTGAGACAGCAATGAGCATCTTAGGAGAAACTCATTGCTTCATTTCCAATTTATTTTGAAAAGCAAGTATTTTAGTGAATTAGCAAAACTGATCATATTTTTTTTCTACTGATCCAATGGAGAACTAATCTATTCAGTAATCAGATCTGTTTCCTCATGCTACATGGTGCTCTTAAAAGGTTGTATTAGTTATGAAGTAATGCAGGGAGCTGGGCAGAAAACAAAAATTCACATATTAAGTTCAAACCAATGCTGCCAAAGCAAAGCTGCTTTGGAGGACTGAAACTCCTCTCAGTTTTCCTAAGGCGTTTCTGACACTCAGTGGAAGAAAGCTCAAGAAAATCCACATGGAGCAGAAGAAGGGATGGTGTAATGCCCTCCATACAAGTGGAAAGAGTTCATGGGACCACTTCTCAGTTTCACTTTTGGCCATATCATGTTTTTCCAATTATACCCCCACCCCACCCCCTTTTTTTTTTTAAATAATCACAAGAACGACTCGCCACACGATTGCCTTCCATACGGCCTAATTATGTCTACAGGCCAAAAATACCCATATTAATGGTAGCCTGCTGTTACAGATGACTCAATGAAGGAGGCAGTGGCCAAGTGAATCAAACTGTACAACCCCATCCTAAAAATTTCACAGAAGTCCCTGGAACGGGTAAGATTTTATTATTTAGCTACTCTAAAGTCATTCTATTCTTTCAGAAGTGAGTGAACTAATATGTCAACACAAAACAACACTTTTCTGCTACTTTCTTACCTTTCCCAGTTCTTAAGCAACTGTAATTTCACAAAGCTATGCTAGTGCTATCTAAAAACCAAAGGCAAACCATTCTGCAAATACTTTACATACGAATCATCTGATTATAGACATATCACCTGAAACTTAGCTCAAGAATACTGATGTAGGCTGAAACAATAGAACAGAAGGGCCACCAGCAACACCTAACTGACCCCGACATCCTTGGATGACACTTCGTGTCTAGGTAAGATAGATCGACATGGGAGCTGCCTATCTAAATGAAGAAAAAAACCCCAGTTTGGACCAAAAAAATGCCAAAAAGTTCCTTCACTTCCTCTCTGGCAGTCCGACTAAAGTCAATTTAAGCACTATAAAGCAACTACAGGCAAGCTAGGAAAAAAAAAAAAAAAGAGTGGAAATCAGCCCATGAGACACTGATGGAGGTATAGGGGAAGTGAGATGACTAGAGAATATCACAGTCATTTTCATGTTTCTTTAGTTAACCTTGCAGCACAAAAAAACCCCACCAAACCTTTAAATAAGTTTAATGCAGAAAAAGCAAGCAATAAAATTTCAATCATCCTATGTAATAATGGACATGAAACAACTGTGAGATCCCAAATACTACCCTACTGAGTGGGACAGTAGTAATGCATGAGAACACAAGCAACCTCTCATTCCTATAAATAATGATTATTTGCTATTTATAAGCATATCGTTGACACAAAACTGTCACTGTTTATGAAATGTCATAAAACCCCAACCACATTAGAGCACTATATTTTAAAGCCACATTTAATTACACAAGTTTCTAGTCTGCCAAAATGTGAATATAAATGATTTATTTAAAATAGAATTATTGTTATTAAAATTAAACTGAATTATTAAAAATTCCTTTTGGAAAGGCTGAATATGGTACTTTATGAGAGGTGTGTCTCTTGAAAAGCAGACCTTTTTTCCCCCAAGACACCTTTGCATGATCTTAAGAGCAAATTGTTACAAGTAGTGTAACATCTAGTCAAAACACATAGAAAGTAGTCTTCATCTAGCCCCTCGTGATACATTTGTATCATTCACCACCTAACAAATGCAACCTAACACAGAAAAGATTGTTAACAAATTGCATCTGAGGAATTCTTTTTTTCTTTTTTTCCCCATCTGGTTCAATTAGCATAACTTGATTGTCCCAAGTCAGACAAGCTGGGATGGAAAGGTATACACCTACATACATACTCTCTCTTATTTTTCATGTAATTAACCCCACAATGTATTTTAAAAGGCTGAGATTCCACAACGATTAGTTTTCCCCTTTATCAAATACATTATTATACACAGAACCCGAACGCCGTTTGACTCCTGGCTCCGCACATCAAAACCTTCCTGTGACCACGAGTCACAAAACTGTGCTCCTTGCAGAAGAGGGGAGGGAGAGTCACCAGGAGGGAAATTCTCCAACAGAAGCTGGTAACAGCTCCCCATGGGATCTGTCTCCCTTCTGGGAGGCCACAAGGACCTGGGAAAGGCAGCACAGTAGCGGCTGCTGCCTCGCTTCATCCCACAATTAGAGATTTGTATTACCCAACAACTTCGTAACAACACACGCTGCTTCTGGTCCCAGCACAGAAACCTCACTTGAAGCTACTCAAGAGCCTCATGTGGCTATTTGCTCTAGGATATGTTAGCAAAGAAACCGTGTTACCTTAACGTTAAGTATCTAATCTTTCCAATGATCAGTTCTTTCTCATGCCACACAAGTTAAGCGGGGTCTCATCTTGTTCGTGCCTATCAGAAGCTTACCGGCTGGTCAAAGATCAAGAGGTGTGAACATGTATGACTGCTTAAACGAAAGATGTGCATTAAAAATAAATTCCTGTGATCAAAGCAGAATTTACTGCCTTAGCACGGAAGTTCAGTTACCAAGAGTTTGGGCACCAATGCAATTTCCTGGAAAGTTTCAGCTGTAACTTTCACATTCAAGAACAAGTTGCTTAGGGTACCCCCCCCCTCTTAACCGAGCTACGCATTTAACCTTCGGACCTGTAACATCTTCCTTCCAGGAGTAGGATCCAAAGTTCTTATTATGGATTTTTATTTAACTGAGGTACACACATCAATACCAGAGATTTTTTTTTTTTTTTTAGAGAGTTTTTAAAACAAATGACCTCACCAAAGTGACAAGACCTGGAGTGCCGAAGACCTAATGAACTGAAAAGAAATCCATCATATTATAGTAACTAAAGAGATACCAGAGATTGGTTGTAAAGTTAGGACAACTTAGAAAAAGGTTAAAAAAAATAATTAAAACACAAGTACACACATACAGTAACTGGTAGGAATTAAAATGATTAAAAGTTAACTACAAAAATCCATTTTGACTCAAACACATTTTACTCAAGAAACATATATATTACTATTTTTTAACTTTCTTTCCTAACAGCGTCTCTCTTATCTAGTCATTGGATACAAATAAAATACTGGATGTCTTGCAGTGGTATCTAAGTTTAGCACGGGGAATCAGACATTACCAGGATGCTTAAGTAGAAATAGTTTTTGTTATGCAACTCAAACTGGTCAAACACACAAACAGTATGAGTTGCAGCCATAAAAATGGCAGAAAACTAAGAAAAGCAAGTTATAAATTAAAATGTAAACAGAAAACAGCTAGGAAAAAGGGGGGAGGAAGCATTTATAAATATGCTAGCTAAGAATTGATAGGTACATGAACTACTCTGTGTGTCACAGTGGACATGGCGAGACAGTAGTTTACTGATGTGGAAAACCGACAGAAAAATGACATCCAATGAACTGGAGAACAAGGCAAGCTGGGTAAGCCCTAACTTCTTGCAATCGAAGGTGACAAACATGAGAAAATACCTTACAGAGAAAAATTCTACTGAGGCAGACATATTGGTGAGGTGTTGAGCATACCAAACTTCAGAGACCAGAAAAATAAGTACTAGACAAAAGCAACCCAGTTCTGTCCTCACACATTTACCGGTGGGGAATGGCATTTTTCTTTGCCAAGTAACTTATTTGAGAGGATACAACTCTGGTATCGGCAAACCTACTCTTTCCACTCTGAAGTCTGCATTTAAAATAATAACAGACCAAAGGCATATTTCTACCTAATAAAGTCCGAAATTCTTACTCCAGGCCTTTCCTTTTTGGTTTATTTCTGAAGACATAAGGGTTTTTTTTAAAAAAACAATGAGAATCAGGTGTGGTCATCTCTCCTTTTACCTTAAAGGATTAGGCATTTTACTGGTGTACACGTATTAATCACAATTAGAATTGCATCAAAGTAAATCTGAAAAAATAAAAACTCTGATTTTCTTCTGCAAACTTCTGCTCCCTTATATTTAGAGCACTTCTGTTATGAACAGGGACAGTATTTTAAGCCAACACCTCCAGTCACACTGTAGGGTAATTGTTATATATTAGCAAGTAGGAGTTTGCAAAATGGAATCAAATCCAAATTTCAAAATAGTATAACCTAAAATACTTAATTTCTTTGACTTCAAACTAGTCAACATTAAATGCAAAATTATGACAGTCTATACTGATATTACTTTTAGCTTCATAAAATTATTTTCTCTACTTCTTGCTCCTTTTCATACACAGTAATTCAGTTCTGGTTCAGTTCTTCTCTACCTGTTACAGAAATTTCAGTTCTACAATTAATCTTCACCACCAATGGTTCTTGAGATACCTAAGGTTTAACCGTAATTTTGTTTATGTAAATATTAAATGTGTTCTTCATCTTTTAAATAGTTGAACAGTCTGAATGATGAATATGCTAAGGTATATAACCATTCAAGTAAGTATAAACAAGGCACAGTTTATTAGCTTTGCTGGCAAAATAAATTACGAGTAACCTTCTGAATGTTTAGCACCAATCAAAATGATCTTTCTTATGAAAAAAAAATTAAAACCAAGCTTAATATAAGAAGACTTAATGTCTGTTGATCTAAATTATTCAAAACGGGACATCTCAACTGATCTCAATCAACACAGAAATTGTACAAAGCTGACTACTGCTCAATTTTGCCAAGCAGGAGCAATATGAAATCTGGCACCACGTAATTCAAAGCACAGCTGAAGCTTCCCGATGTATTTCTTTCCAAGGTTTTCTTAAATTGAAAGAAAAGGAAAAATTGCGACCTACATTTGAGCCCTTCCAGAGCTAAGCGAGAGAGCAGAGGCAGATTTCAAAATGTTCTCCTAAGCTTTGCTCACGGAATTACACCTCGTCCTGAGGAAACCTACCTATAAGGGAAAGTTCCTGCAAAATGAATTGAGGCGTGACTCTCAATGTCCATGCAGATACCATTGTTCTCTATTATGGACTCGGGCACTCAAACCAGTTAGGGCAGATTTCACTGGTGTTAACTGACCCTATGCATAGGACTCTAGCTTGCAGCAAAAACGCAACTTTATCTAAATTAAGAGTGTGGTTTTAAGATATGGCTGAACCCATCTAACCTCAGGATGACACCAAAAGCATAGTAGTCTCATGCTTCTCCATTCCCAAACCTTCTATCCCCACGTGCTCCTACCACTTCTCTTGAAAGTACAGGATGCTCAACTTCTCCATGGTGGGCTTTCACCTCCCGTGATCGAGTCAGATGGGCCTCTGTACTCCAAAAAGCAGAACACCCCTACCAGCTGCAGGCCAGAGTTACTCTGGCTCAGCTGTATCTTAAAAGCACACTCCAGGATAGATTAGTTGACATTTGTCACGGGCTAAGCCTATACTCACAAGTAGTTGTTACAGGTTAGCTGATAGGTGCTAATGTGATAAGCCCTAATAAACTGACCTCGAGTTTGAGACTTAAGAGCAAATCTTTGCATTGTTTAACTTCAGCCACATAAATACAGCCGGAACAAATTAAACCAAAAGCTACTCAGTTTAGCAGCTCACCACTTAACTATGCTCAGCTACTCTAACATTTAGATGAGGTCGGCATTCAGCAACAGCTTATTTTCATCCCCACTGCAGTATCAAGCTAACACAATCCAACCTACTTAAGTCTGATACACACTTATCGAATGGGACATTAAAAAGCGCCAGCGGTGGACTGAAAGGAAGTTTCTGTTAGCCACAAAAATATTTTGCAGGTGAAAGCACAGGAAGGATAGAGGATCACAGCTGAAAACTGAACTAACGGCTGGGAAACAGAGCTGAGATGTGCACTTGTGAGGACCATCACTGCATGACACAATGGGTCTCAAAGGGAGGGAGAAAAACACAGGACCTGAAGGCAGGGGAAGAGGTCTTATAAACAGAACTGAAGTTCAAAATTCCATGAATAAAGATTACAGCACAGCATTACGCTACCTACTACCAAACATACTTCAGTAATCCCAGCAGTCTCCAAACATACCCAAAATAAATAAATAAATACAGGTGCTGAACTCAAACTGAGAAATAAACTTCCACTGGGAAATCACATTTCCTCAACACATAAATAAGCCAGTTCATTCTAATCAAACAAAGCCCATTTCTTTCCTAAGGCAAGTCTGCTGTCTTGATTTCACTTAGTTTTGCAGGGAAGTACAGTCTTTTGAGTTTCTTACTTAAACTTCCATGAAGTGTTTTTGAGGCACTTCTGTTTTACAGAATATTTGCGTGGTTTGAACTAAAGCTATCCTCTGCTGACCTTCTATTTTACACACTGGTGTCCCAGCTTCTCCTTTGTTCTACAAAGCCCCTCATTTGTAAGCAACTTTGAGGGTTCAACCACAGGTTATGAATGCACATCCAACATACAAATCTCAAGTTAGAATAGGTTCTGTCCACACAGAGAGTCATTTATGTACATTTATGTTTTGAAACCTAAACCTGAGTGCATCAGACAGCACCACCTAGGTGCTTCTGATTAACAGCTTAAATAAGTCCTCACACATTTGATAGCTCCCACCTTGGAGATATTCAACAGCTGTCTGGACACAGTTGTGGGCAACAGGCTCCAGGTGGCCCTGCTTGAGCAGAGGAGTTGGCCAAGATGACCTCCAGGGTCCCTTCCAACCTCATGCTTTCTGTGACAGTCTGTAATACTTAATTGCATTTATTTAAGCACCTTCCCCAAAGTCATGGATGTCGACAGCACAACTATCAACACAACTTCATCTCTCTCTAAAAGAAAATACCACCAGCATCATAAAATTTAAGCTAATTGTTTTAAGGCACCTATCGGTTAACAATTGTAATTTAGTATAAATAATTGTTGCTAAATTAGGATTAAAAGAAAAAAAAAATCTATTCATGCTACGAAAGCAACTATTTGTAACACTTCCATATATAAAATCGGCTGCAAAACACTTCTGCTTCCCAATGAAGATGTGACAGTGTGTCTGGAGTTGAGGGGGGAGACTCGAGCACTGAAGGCCAATAGCATGGAGGCACTCAACACAACTCCAGTGCATATAACATGTATCAAAACAAGACTACTTGCCTTTACATTGACAATCAGCTGTAATATCTGAACAAGTCCATGAATCTCCTCATAAAATAAGTGAGACTATCAGTTACTGCAATGTAGAAAAAAATGCATAATCTGTAAAATGTGTACCAACAACAGACAAAAGGGGCAAAAGCAGAGCACCCCTGAATACCAATGTGTTTACGCTCATGCATTGTCCTGGTTTTGGCTGGGATAGGGTTAATTTTCTTTCTAGTAGCTGGTACAGTGCTGTGTTTTGGATTCAGTCTGAGAAGAATGTTGAGAACACACTGATGTTTTCAGTTGTTGCTGAGCAGTGTTTATACTAAAGTCAAGGATTTTTCAGCCTCGCATGCCCGGCCAGCAAGAAGGCTGGAGGGGCACAAGATGTTGGGAGGGGACACAGCCAGGACAGCTGACCCAGACCCGCCAAAGGGGTATTCCATACCATGTGACGTCATGCCCAGTATATAAACTGGGGGGAGTGGGGGCCTGGAGGGGGTGGGGATCACTGCTCAGAAACTAACCGGGCATCGGTCACCAAGGGGTGAGCAACTGCTTGTGCATTGCTTGTTTTGCATATTCCAGTTCTTTTATAATTACT
>VYZV01033873.1:127042-155337 GCA_013401275.1 Pandion haliaetus | reverse complement strand
CCCAGTTATTTCCCATACAAAGTAAACATCTTGCTTGGGGGAGTGGAAGATGATGTTTGTTAACAGAAATGCTTTGCCTTTTCTGTAAAGAAAGGTCTCAAGAATTTGTGCATTAAAGCAGGGGTGAACCCAAATGATGATTGCAGCATCTTAAAGCTCACAGCCTGTTCTACAGAATAGAAACCAATAGCATAAAGAAAAAAGTTAAGCAATATTGAAGGACTGTAGCAAGAAGTTCCCTTCTCTTTCCTAATATCCACCAGTTAATACTAAAAATGAATCACATTTGAGTTGGTTGTAATGCAGCACATGTTGCTGGCTTCTCAGGACTTTATCTGGGACCTGCAGGACTTACCTACCAAGGGCTTTGCAACTGTCGAGGCTCTTGATCTCAAAAGTAGTTAAGGACTTCTTGCCTAACTCTAAGTACTTGTGTATCTCAGGTGGGACACCAGTGTATCAAGGCATCAAGATTCTCAGTCAAGAGCAATGCAAACTTTTTGGGGCAAGTAAATGGGGACTTAAAGTTCTGCTGGGCGCTTGGAAACCGAGCCCCACAACAGCAAACAGTATCTGGCCCTGGGCTTTTTTCTTTTCATATTTTTGTGCTTTTGGTTTTGGTCATTAGCTTATTCTGCCCTTAAATACAGTTTGCAGCTTGTCACTTTTTTCATTTGAGGAGCTAAGCTTGTCATCCTGGACTCATGAAGTTGTATCTATAATGTGAACAGGAAAATAGTAGCACTTCAAACACCAGCATATATTTCAAGCAGACCCTGTATACTCCTAAAATATTGGAATTTAGGATCTTTCCAGTGACAGCCATGAATGCCTTGTTTACTGTTAGGCTTCTGGAAGATCCTTTCCTAGCCAATACTGTTTAGCCATCTGTCCCTTAAAGAGAAAGGAGACATGGGTCTCGTGTTTGAATTACTCCCTCTTCAGCTGGGAACATTGCATATTATATTCCTCATTGTATTTATTATAGCGTATGTAGTACCTGCTTGAGTATACCAAGACTGTGTATTTGTATTGCTTTATTTATATGGTTCATGACATTTGCCCAATGATGGATAATCAAATCTTTCTGAAATCTCTTATTTTTTGCAACACAATTTCAGTGTCATCTTGCATTCTGTACTATTTATTTTGTCATCAGAACTGTTAAAATTCATAGTAAGTACTTTGGCACTCTGTCTATTTGTTAGCCAGTTCATTTGGGAACAATTACGGTTATCTTGTAGATATTTCAAGCATGTTTTTTTGAAAACAAAGCCCTTGTCTCTACATTATTTGAGAAAATCAGTAACTGCAACCTGAACTGTGTGCTGCTTTGATAGAAAGTGTATTCTGGTTTTGCTTTCTGCTTGGGGAGGAATTGGGTTTCAGCTCGAATGGTCATGTATTCTCCCTCTGTATGTTGTTTCTGGTAGGTTGTTCTACAATCCTACAGAATAGTGTTACAGGATAAAAACTTCCTGAACACATCCTAAATATGTTTACCTGTATATGCTCTATAGGTACATAGATTTGCCAGGTTAGAATATTTGTAATTTAAAGGATTTTAATTTCCTTATAGTTCAGATAGGATTTTGGAGTGTCGGAAAAGAAATATCTGTGTTTACCTTCAACTGATTCTTTACATTAGTGTAAAGAAATTATCCTCATAAAGATGTCTGGAAAAATAGTCTCCTTTGATTCTTTAGTAGCTTAAAGGCATCACTTAATTTAGTCTGTTTCTTTATATATATATATATGCAGATACAAAGACTGAAGATGAACATGTTTGGGAAAGTTAAGAGCTGCTGGAAAGGGGACAGTGGACAGTTATTCAAATTCAGCATAATTCGGACTAGAGATGCAAACGACCGCTC
This sequence comes from Pandion haliaetus, assembly GCA_013401275.1. Classification (NCBI taxonomy): domain Eukaryota; kingdom Metazoa; phylum Chordata; class Aves; order Accipitriformes; family Pandionidae; genus Pandion; species Pandion haliaetus. The sequence goes on along the minus strand of VYZV01033873.1, from coordinate 153,463 downwards.
TTAATATTGATAGCCATACCTAATTTTCTTTTGATGATTTGTGTAATTTCAAAAAGATATGATTTTAAAGATGAAGCTTTCTGTGGAGCTGTTGAAATCTTATAGTTCACATTTCTGAAATAGTCAAATTACACCTTCTTATACTTAACTAGAGAGATCTAAGTGCTTTTCACATGCAGTATTGTGCTTAGCACAAAAACAAATGCTAATGTGACTATCGGTACAGGACCAAACTTTATCTGAGATCTGGGGTGTTGCCATGGCAATTCCAATTGTTGGAAAAAAATTCCCTTTTGTGCTTCATTCTGACATTATATTGCAAAATGATGATTATGAAGAAACATGCAACCCAAAAGGGGGGAAAATAATCTCTTTTTGAAGATGTAAAACATACTTTCTATCCCATTTACTTTTTGTGAAACACTGAGTGTGTGCCCAGATTGTTATGAGCTGTATTTTTTGCAGATTCAGATACATTTTTATTTCTCAAACTGCTATAATAATACTGAATGTTATTTCTCCCAAATGTAATAATCAACATAATAAGGAACTCAGAGACATATATCCCATTTCCTATGCAAAATATCAATTTCTAGTATATTATACTGCTGATGTGGACTTCTTGCTTTTAACAATACTGCCTATGTTAGTTGAAATATCTAAAACACAAAACTTGCCTATGTTATTTATATATATCAACTATATAATCTATGTATAATATAATCGGAATAGCTCATAATAGCCAATAGATCAGTCATTTCTGTTTCTAGTTATAAAATTGTTTTTCTACCAATACATCTCACTGTGAGAAAATTGATATGGCTATTACCTATTCCTTGCTAAATCAATATACAACAAGCTTTAAATAAAAAAACCCCACGTAATACTTCCAAAAGAGAAAAAATGAAGGGGTGAAGTTAAAATGTAGTTTGCACTGCAATTCACGCTGAAGTTTATTGTGCATTCTTTTGTGTAGGAAATGCATAAAATGGGAAACATTTCCAGAAGAGAACTAATTCTTGCAGAGCTGCATTGCTGCTTTATAAATAAATCATTGTCCTTTCTCTATTGATCACTGGAACAATCCAGTCAAAGAATGCTGACTTAGTGCAGCCCTTTTCAGGAGTGCTGGATTGAGAGAAAAAGCCGGGTAAGTGGGACTCAGCAGCAGGGAATAGGGAAAACCCCATGCTGGCTAGAGATCAGGTTTGGTGCATAAAATCCAGCCCTTGGTTTATTTCTTACCTCCAAAAGAACTTGACAAAGAAGCTGATTTCTACAAGATTTCTTCCTTTCCCTTTCCCTTTCCCTTTCCCTTTCCCTTTCCTTGTCATTGATCAGGGGAAATATTAAATATAAGACAATACTAGTTGTAATTACTGGATGCTGAAGATCTGCATATAAAGTATTGTGAAATTTTTGTAGAACATACTCAAAAAGACCTTCTGAATTTAATCCAGTCTTTTAATGATCCCAATTATGATATTTATTTCTCAAGAAATAAGGGCTCAAATCTTCCATGAATATGTTTGAATTAGTAGACTCTTGGAAATAGTACTGCGTTCCTGTGAATTGAGGTGGAATCTGAATTTTATTTGGTTATCTCAAAGATCACAGCTTGCCAATCTGACAATTTTGTGATGTCTGATTTGTCAAGATTGCTGCTATCAGGCCCCAAGGCTTTTCTGGGAAGAGGAGTAGCCTGTTACAGCGAGGAGCTGAGAAATACTATCTGGGTTTGCATGTCTGTTATGATCGGTATTGGATCTGGGAGGCATATACCTTATAAAATGTGGCTTTCACCGAAGCCTGCGGTAGGTGTCCCTGTCAAGACCATATGCGCACAATGTCGTTATCCAGAACTTCCAGCTAGTTCTAGAATCTAAAGTTGCTCTTTTTCATAAAATAAGATTTGCTGGTAGATACAGGGCTCAGCGGATGGCACATTCTTCAGGGCCATGGTGATGCATTGCTTTTAGGCCATGTTGTCATCACATCAGTTTTTTTCCGTTTCCCATTCATTAGGAATACTTCCAGAATGCAGGTCTGTAAAATGTAACTGTTCGTTCCACTGGGTGTTTTGTCTCTAGTGTCGCAATCAGACCAGCACATGCTCGCCATATTCTCCCCCAGTGGACGGTTAGCTGGCTGATCGGAAGCAAAGTATTGGCAAGCTTTCTTGAATACAATAGAGGCATATACAGCACCGAGCAGAAAAACTTGATGTGAGGGACTGCGGACTGGAATGTATGAAGTGACCCTCAGTCATGCAGGGGGTGGCTGGGGGTTTCTCTTCCCCCGTTGCTGTCAGCGAGGTGAGGCTGTGCGGCAGCGTGGACCTGCCAGGATCGGCTCCCGGCTAAAGGCTAGTCGACAGCAAAACTTCCCCCAACTTGAACTACAAATCTGGACCAAAAGGACTACAAGGAACAAATCTGGAGGCAGAGAAGGAGAGTGAACGTGTCGTTGTTGCCAACATGGCAGAAAGGACCTGGCACAGCCCTAGTTTCCATTGGGCTGGCAGCTGATAGACTTTCCCTTTCTTCGCCCAGTGTTTAAGTATCAGTCCGTCCGTGCCTTCTGCTAGTATGCTGAACGGCCTGTCGTTAAGGTGAACATAATAAAGCATGAAGTGTCTTGTTATGTGAAATAATGCAATCTATTAAACAAACAAAAAACCCGGTGGTGTTATTCCTTCTCTTTTTGCCCAGCTCCCTCTTCCAGCTAAAGCAAGAGTCTGACCGCTGACCACTAGATGACACTGTTGTATAGGGACATGTTCGGCATAATGGCTTAGACAATAACTAATTTACTTAGAGAACATGTATGTGTGTAATTAGGAGTCATCAATGTCGTTCTTTTAAAATAAAATAAGTTTACCATATCTAATTAGATATTTCTTATAAGGTGGATTTCATTCTAATTGGGTAAAGCTGCGCTACTGGTTTAAAATATAGCAAAGGATGTATTTGTAGTCACTTTCACAGTTTCCATATTTTTTTAGTCCTTGCAATAAATGGATCTGATTACTCCTTTTAAATCGATGTTCTTTCAAACTGGTATGACATAAATGATTGTTCTGTCATTGTGATTTTATTGCCATTGTTTTCAGTGTGTGAGGTTTGTTAGTGATATCTCTCTTAATCTCATTCTGTCTTTCCCCATCCTCCTGATTGTGATCTTGAATCTGCATGTTCTTTCCATCCAAACTGAAGTAATCTATTTAAAGAGCCAGCAACTGCCACCTCACAGGACTCTAGCTTGACCATGACAGTGCAGGCTTTCCAGCAGCAGCGAGCTCAGTAATCCCCAGATAATGGAAAGTGCTCCAAAATGTCTGTTGTACGAGGGGTTTCTTTAAAAGCTCAGATTTCCTGTAACTGAGTGTTGCCAATGGCAAATGTGGTTTTTGCAGATGTCGACTAAATTCAGCCCGGTTAAAATTCAAATTCAGTGCTTCTCTGTAGGGAAAATCAATGCCTTTAAGCTCCTGTGTGACTTCAGAGGGCAGTGGCTAGTCAGCACCACACCTGCCGTGGCCAAGGCTTGCATCCCTTCCCAACGAAATTTCATTAATGCCTCAATTCACTTCACCAAGTGAATTCTGGATATTCCCACCAAAACGCTGTGTCACATGCCAATTGAGCGTTGCCAAACACTCAATTTACAGCTCTTTCAGAATCTGTGAGAGTTTTGATACAGGTGGTCTTCCTCAGATTAGCTCCGGTGATGCCAGGCTGGAACAGCCACCAGTTACACCTTGTGTGTGTTCCCATTGGTCCGGTTCTGCAGCTCTCTGACATGTGAGCCACTCGTAACTGTGTTTCCCAATTATGACTAGAACTTGTCTATTAAATCTTGATGACATCTTTTAAATGAATTTAAATTCTCTTCTGAAAAAAGCTACTCCCGCAACTAGTTATTGGCAAAGTAATTTTAGAATAATTTTCAAAACGTTGTTTATGACTACATCGTACCTCAGAAAGAGCTTGTCCAACTCTGCCAGTGGTGCTCGGCTTTCTCTGCTGTCCCTATACCTCATGTACAAAATTATGGGCTATTATAGAGAAGTCATATCTCTGTCTTACTTATTGAAGTGTTCGTTCACTAAATAAAGGATCTCAACAGTGATTTGAGCTGGCTGAAAACCTGCTTGAAAATTATATATTTCAGAAAAAGGTTTTCAACAAGGTCTATTTTTGAAGCTAAAGTACTTCAATTCCCAGTGACTAAATTCATTAAAAAATAAATTAGCCTAAAGAAACAGATGAATTACAATGGTATATTTGCATATCATGTATTTGGCGTGAATATAACAGTTTCTTCATGTAGACTTAACAGCTACTGCAATCTTCACAACCCCATAGTTGAGTAAATGACTGTGGGGCGAATGAGGAAGCAAAGAGGACAAGGATGAAAATTATTTGTACTGAATGGGAAAGAATACTGCAGAATTTTGCAGTCTGAATTAAAACTTACGTTAAACCAGTTTCTTCCACTGAGACATATCTTAGCTAATCAATTAGCATAGGAGGTATATGCATGTCTCAGTATTCTAATAATAGAAAGGGTTTTAAGGAAATGTCATGTTTCAATTGTATTTTCAGAACTGTAGATAATTAGTGATTATTGCAACAGGGGTGAATATGATCTAAGAAATAAAGGTGAAGAGCAATCAGGCTGGATGGAATTAGAATGTCTTATCTCAGGGGAGTTAAATGATCCACCTGTGGTAAAGACCTTTGCATCCGCAAAAGGCAGCAACAGAAATTTCTCATAAAGTTTTACCTGTTATTCTGTATGTAATATAGCAGAGACTCCAATACAGAGTATCTTGTCAATTCCTTTTAATAAATGAAGCTGAACTGATACAGCAGCTTGTGTACTTTCCCTGATCTGTACCAATTCTCTGCTCTGTACCTTCATGTGTGTTTCTGTGAATTGCTGATGCACTTGGCCAGTGAGTTTTCTGTGACTTCAAAGCCAAGCCTTTCACTTTGCCTTGTATAAAACATGCCCAGAAGCTGGGTACTGAAGAAAATAAGTAGGGACAAAAATACTGATTTTTAGATGTTAGGATAATCTAAGAAAAATGGTTAAAAACATAAGGGGGGTGGTGGTGCGGGAAGAGGCCCTCTCTTCTTAATCTTGGATTTTTTAACTTTCCTATTTGTTGCCAATAGTTTCCAGAAAATTCTAGAAAAGCAACTAGCTCTGTATAAATGCAAACAATAACTGCGAATATTGCATTTGTAACTTCTAGAAGGTGCTGTGATACTGGAGGTTATATTCTGAAGAGACGCTGTTCCACATCAGCTTTCCAGTGAAAGGGTGAAGAACGGATTGGTTACTCTTCAAGAATGTTGGGCATCAGGCTCATCAGTGGCTTTTTGAAAAGGCTTGTGGTTGACATCACAGTGCATAAACTTGATTAGCTCTAATGTAATTATCTCTGTTAGCTTTTGTGATGTAACTCACTGTATGTCACTGCGCATTGCTTTGACAAAGAAATGTTAGGAGGACAGTCAAAAGAGCCAAACAGTCCCAGATTTATGCCCTTTTTAGAAGTGACTAAGATGTTTTGAATCCTATAGGTCAATAGACCTTTATACTTCTAAATCACCTAGAATATCTTTGAAAACGTGACCTTTAACACAGTCCCATCTTTCCAAACAGCTTCAGGGGTCATCCTGGAGTCAAACAAAATGAGGAACTGCTTGCTGAGTTCAGCTTCAAACTGAGAAAGAGTAAATTACAAGATGTGAAGAAAAGAAAGTTCCAGGACTAAAGCTTTTCAAAACAATGTGATTTTACTGAATTATCATATCCCACGAGTTCTTCAGTCACATGAGAAGCACGTAAATAATCTGACTAAGTGTGACTATTGCTACTCCTTAGGAAAATGTTTCAATAACTCATTGACCTGCAACTGTTTAAATTTATTGTCTAAAATATCTCTCCTTTTTCTTGGTATTGTCAAATTTTTCATAAGTGAAAGAATTTTTAATATTCAACTTTGTAGCATTTGAAACCAGCCTGAAACAGATCACTTTATGAGAGTTTTATAAACTTCATTTAAACTGAATGCAAGGAAATGGGAAAAAGTATTGCAGATGAATAATATTTAAGGGATTGGGAGGAAGAGACACCATTATGTAAGGAATGTTTAGTATCAAAGCATATAAATAGCTTTAGCTGACAGCAGAACAATAACTTCAAAAGATCACAAATTATTCTCAATTTTTAATAAAAAAGGAAACTACATTTATTCCATTCTGAAGATAAGAAAGGATGGCTTAATTTTGTTCTTCTTTAAGCATTTTTCAGACATGCTTAACTTTTGATTTCAATGTTTTTAATCCTGATTTGCACTAATAAAAAGTAGGTGCAAATGAGTGCTGATGAGTCTGTATTGAAGTTAAAGGAATAGTTAAAAATGTCTATGAATATTCTTTTAAATTCAGAAATGAACTCCAAATTGATCATGGCTATGACTTTGTGAATTTACTCTCTATGAGCATGCAAGCACTTGAAATTATCTTTCATGAATATTTGCAAAAGCAAATATTCAATTAGACTTTTCATATACTTGCAGAAAATAAATTTTCAGTGATATATTTAATTGTGAGATTTGGATTTCACATCGTGTTGCCTGGTATTTGTGATCTATCCTATGGGACTGAAGGACTTCAGGAAGGTTTCAGCTGCATGGAGCGCTGTGGAGAACCTGTACCTTGTGAACTGCAGGATTCATCAAGAAGCAGAAATAAATTAGAAGATACAAGAAAACAAGAAACTGTGCAGATTCCAAATTTCTATTTGAGGAAAATTTTTTTTGGCATATTAAACATTGCACTTTGGCATAAAGTGAATCTTAGAGGCCAATTTCTCCTCATTTGTGCTGTCAGGAGATTGTCACTGGCAGGTTCAGTGACTATCTCCAAGCAGAATAATTTTAAGAAAGTGGTTGGGGGTTTTTTAACCATTTAAGACGCAAGAATCATGATAGAATGCAATGGCTGATGGTTTGGGGTAACTTTGAAAAAGTGGCGTACATGCAGTGACTGTCACTGGAACTCCAAAATGTGATGTGTGGTTTCAATTAGAAGGTAACTTCAAGTAAGAAGCCCTAACTAATAAGATGATTGTATAAAACAGTTCTCGTGGTGTATCAAGTTTAAGCGTAATCTCGAGCATTTTGTGTCTTGCAGGAAGACCTGAAGCCGAAAAGAATGTTCTTACTGCGGAATACGATAGAAATGATAGTTCAGCAAATCTCCCATAGCGGGGGAAGAAACCAACTACAGTGGGTGAGGTGGGAGGATGGGATGTGTCCTGCTTGGCACATACACATTTGTATTCCCAGAAACAAGGGGAGGAAGGAAGGATGCCCAACCCCTCCATGGACCCAGTGGGATCGGTTCTGGCCTGAGCTGCGATGCACAGGGACGCTGGGGGGAGAAGCCGCGGGCAGCCCGCAGAGGTGGCCGCAGGACCCCTGGGCTAGCCCGGAGGAGGTGAGCTCATCCACCTTGAACAAAGGAAAGGTGCTGCTCAGGCTGAACGGCCTCGGTGAGGTTTGGACCTGTAATTGCCAGCCCACTGTGCTGCTGAACTTGTGGGGGCTAGGAGAGGTCCTTATCAATAACTGCAGCCTGGAAATGCACTTTTAAATTTTAGTTTAGTTTTTATTTTGTGAGTTTATCCAATGTTGTGCACAAGAGTCTAACTGCTTATTTTGCTGGACTAAATGTGTCCTGATTTCATCTTTTGCCTTGTCAAGTGAAAGGCACATTGCCTATGGTTGATTCAGGGCACTTTCTTACTTGGGGAGCAAAGAACTGAAGTACCCACTAGTGTACAGGTATTCCCTCAGAGCAGGGCAGTGGTTTCCCACCTAGTTACTAGAGTCAGCCTGAGAGCAGGTAACAGGCAGTGCTGGGTCAGTCTCCCTCAGCAGGCACAGCCAGCGCCCCTAACAAGCAGCAGGCGAGGGTGAGATTGTTTATGATGCATAAGGTACCAGAAGAGGGTCATACAGTTCAAAAGAAATCAGATCAGGTTTCTGAAACTGAGACAACTGAATTATTCAGCATGAACACTCTTCACTTGCACAGGTGCTTAGTACCTTGAATCCCGTGTTAAAATATTCTGCAAGCTAAAATACTATTTATTGCAAGAAATTTGTGAGTAATTTAAAGCCAGGGATTATGTGGGGAGTTTTCTAAGTGGTTTGTAGACAATTTATAAAGAAGAAAAGAAGGATGAATAAATTATTTTTTTACATATTACTTCTTCATCTCTAGTTTTGTTAGTGAGGGAATCCAGCCCCAGTGCCTAGAAGGCATACATGCCAAAAATTGGATTTCCTCTGTAAAAGCTATATAATGTGATAACACAGTTGTACTGCATATTCAGTTTTGATATGTAACCTTTTAAATAAATTGGAATACTCTTTGTGCCTATACTGGCACACGCAGAGAGATCATAAACAATAATTTTTTAAAGGTTCCTTCCTCACTAAGGACTTAGAGCTCATGGCAAGAGCAGTATAGGGCTATTAAAGGACCTTTGCGGTTCTATTTTTTGGTGGGCGTTAATATTTTTGCAGCTTTGAAGCTCTGTTTAATATAAAGGCTCTGTAGTCTTTCATGCCTTGGGTCAGTCTGTGCAGCCCTGTGCCTTGGGTCCTTGTGCTGCCTGCCTATGCTGCAGGGCTGGCAGCAAGTGCCCGTGCTGACTGTAGGGTCTGGGGGGTTACTCGAGGAGGTAGCGTGATGCAGCATGACTGAGGCTGGCAGCATCCTTCATGCTGCGAATGAGGAGGAACACAGCAAGATCCAGAACGTGGAAGGCTACTGACCTTTTGCGTCAGTAGTATCTCAAAAAAACCGGGTATCTCACCAGTTTAGCGTTCTCAGGAACCTGGGCAAGACGTGAGTGTCAACAGCGGCTGAGAGTCCTGCACAAGGCGAGAGGTACCAGCTGCCCGCTGAGCTCAGTCCAGCTGCACAGCACATCGCTCAGCTTCTCTTGCTGTTACCTTCGAAGGTCCTAATGAAGTTGTTAGAACCATTCTATTTTGGTCCTGTGGAAAACTTTTTCTCTTTGTCTTGTCTCCAGCAAAATATTTTGTCTCAGAGGAAATCTACTGGTTTTTAGAAACAAAGGCACATCTTTTTTACAAACTCCCCTTACACCTGCTGGGCTGTTCTTCTTTCCTGTGATTGACAAGATAGCCTAAATCAATATCCTTTTATTTTCAGACCTCTATTATTTTAAGGAAATCCACATCTGTCTTGCTGACAGTTGGTGTAGGGGAAAGTTATTACGCAGTGTAGTGGCATCTGAAGACACCCTCAGCAGGGTAAGTGGAGTCTATCTGGTGTCATTAAAATAGCCCCTGTCCTGTGGATATGTGCAGCGTTTGGGGGTGTTGGCCCCACAGGGGAGTTGAGCAGGAGGCTGAGGTGGTGCATTTTAACTCCAAGGAGATATTTTCTCTCCAATTCTGCCTGCTGGTGTAAAGCCGCTGTGGTTCACAGAAAGAATGGGATGTTTGTAAGGATATTAGCAGTATGCAGAGGTATCGTAATTAGCAAACACCACAGTGTGCCCGGGAAAAGGATACTTGATGTTGCAGGCACGGCCTCGCTAGTGGGGAGGGGTCGGTGCTGCCTGCTGCAGGAGGCAGCTCGTCCATCTGCTCGTGGGGATGCTCCCGTGCCTGCTCTGCCGCAGCTGGAATTGCCCCCGTCGCTACGCAGAGCCAGGGCTGGAGCTGGGGTGGCAGCCCAGGTGCCTGCCAGCTTCTGCTGCCAGCATCCATGCTGCTGTAGTGTTTATTCAGTACCTAGGAATTTTATTTAAAATTATTTCAGTTCTCTCTCAGTGAGAGGCCCTTGAATATATGATTCAAAGCTTTGATTTTCTCTTCTGTGGAAGACCTGTGCCTAGCACCAGTCTGTGATCTAGGGGAGGTTACATGCACTCAACAACAGAGATGTGTCAGTACGAAAGTTTAAATTACCCAGGTGACTCTTATCCTGGAAAATCTCTTCACTGTTTGTGTGGGCAAGCTGATGAAAATCAGCATTTCCCAAATTTAAAGTATCAGTGGGAGTTTGTTGCTAGCCACTCCTGCATGAGCATGGACAATGCTATTAATAGATTGTCTGTTTTATGGGATTCTTAATAACTCACCTAAATTTGTATACATTTGCATGACAGAATTTTAAACAAGGTCGTGTTTTCTGTGGCATTATAAAAGTATGTATTTGTACTTGTTCCACATCACTCCACAGACTGTAACTGTTTTTTTCCTCAAGCTGATGCATTGTGGCTAGTAATTTTACTCCTTTGGCAGCATTCGTCTGACCTTCCTATGGGCCCTGATCCCTGAATCAAAAGGAATTTTTGGTAAGGTACCACATAATCTTCCCAGAAAAGGGATAGGACTTAAATCTCATAATAAGGAATAAAAGATGTAATTTCCTTTGTGATCAATAAGCATCATTTGTAAATGAACCTGCTTTGTGGACTGGTGAAAAATGGTTGGAACAGTTAAAAAATGGATCGAATATGGAGAAAATACATTCCCATAAGAAAGAATATAAATTTGTAAATGGGGAATACGAAATGATTTTTAGACATTAAATTAACAAATTAATTTGGCTGACATTACTTCCAATTTACATAGAAACCATTTTTCATATTTTCCATGTAGACCATTTTCTGTGTTCTGCTGTGACTGAGGGAAAAACAAAAGCAGATGAGTCCTTTAAGGCAAGAGGAAAACATCCCAAAAGTCATTTTAACTCATTCCAAGAGTTGTGCAGCAAGCAGAGATTCAGGGAATGACAAAGGCATGCACAGAGGGAGGCAGCGATGCCAGGGTAACAGCTGGTATTTGAAAAAGCCCAGTTTGCTGTTCCCGTTAGTACTCTGCATGGATGCTGGGGTGGAGCCGTTTGCTGATCAGGCCAGGCTGTGGCAAGGATACTGCTGTGGAGCTGCTGGTCTGAAACTCATGGCTTGCGAGGCCCCAGCCAGTTGGGATTGAGTAGAACAAAACCAGATCCTAACTCCACACTGCCGTGGAAAGCCAGTTCCTCACTTGGCCACACAGGCTTGGTGAGAATGGCTGCACCAAGGACAGGTCTCTGGAGTGGGCTTGTTTCAGTTCTGCTCACATGGTAGACATTGCCGCTAGGCTAGGTGGACACACGTGGGCCCATCTGTGTTGTTCTCTCCCTTCTATCACAAGACTGAAGCAAATTTTTAATTTGTGGCTCTTTGTTTCTCGAATTCTTCCTAAACACCCCAAAGCTGAACAGCTGGTGAAGGCCAAAGATACCTGTTTAAGGTGCCAGTTCCACAAACAAACCACAGCATGGTTATGTTATGTGATAAGAAAAGTCCAGCATGTTTTGGTACAGGAGGGCCCAGGTGGGCATCTTGGCAGGTGCAGCTAATTTGCGCAAGCAGAGTCCAGCTCCTGGAGCCCCACCGAATGGCTGGGAACAGCCCCAAGCAGCAGCTTGTTTTGAGGGGGGGGACGGTGGCTGTCTGGTTCCTCTTCCTCCTGCTGCATCGTTCCCCATCTTCTAGGTGAGGAGAGCAAGAAACACCCGCTTACTCTTCCCAGATCCAACCGTAACTAGTCCATAATGAGACATACAGGTATCTTTCTTCCTATTTCAGGCACATAAAAAAATCAGCGAGTTTTTCCAGTCTGAAAAACTGGCTGGGTTGAGCCTTGCATGGTGACACTATGTAACCAAAAGCAAAGTGCAAATATGCCTAAAATTCAGGACCTCAATTTAACCTCACGATTGTAGGGATGTTTCAGGCAGAGGATGGAGAACGATACATGAATCCAAAAGATGACGTATGTGTAAAAAGTCTAATAAATATTTCCAGTTTCTTCCACAAGCAGTTAAAAAAAAAGTTCAACAGCTCTGCTATTGTGTTCTTTGAAGTTTCATTGAAGTTCAGTAACAAACTATGTGAAATTGGCCATTCACATTAACTGTGGCCAGGGGAAAGAAATGATAGTGTGAAGGTATTAGGAAGAGAGAAGCAGAAAAATAGGTTGCCCATTCTCCTTTCTTTCATCTTTTGCACAGTTTGGCAGAGAGTTTGGGAAGGGGCTTTTCGCCTCTTCAGGGAGAGACATAAACTTGGACCACACAGTCTCAAACTCTGCCAGCTTGTCATTCAGCTCATGCATTCAAGATGTTGCATATTAATAGCACTCCCTGATGGTTGGTAGATAGGGGTCTCTCCACCTATACAAAATAAGCCTCTTGGCACAACAAAGTACAAAAGAGGCCCACAGAGAAAAAAAACGCACTTGAGAACTGGTTTGGAGAAACTTTGCACAGATGCTCATGTGCAGATGCATATTTCAGATGTTCTTTTTCCTGATTAGCATGCAGCAAACTCACCTGTTTTGCTGCCTGGAGGAGTCACAGCAGAAATGGAGAAACACCTGTGTGAATTCACTTCTTTCTCCCTATGAATATGATTTCCACAGCACCCTCTTTCAATTGCCCTTCTGTGTAGCCATTGATACCCTTTTCAATCTCCCTCTTGGACACGCCGAAGCCAGCAAACACAGGGTAGTACTTCAGGATGGAGACAAAGCATGAGCAGTGCAGGGAGCCGCACGTTGAGAAGGGGAGAAAGGGACAGGTGGGTGGACTGGTTGCACCAACTCTTACTGTACAGGTGCATTGGGAATGCGCAGGCTGGATGGGTTCTGGCATGGCTGAGATAGGAGGATGGGCTCCCAGGACCTGGGAGAAAAGCTGGCATTCCTGATCCGCAAATGATCTGACGCTCAGCACATATGTAGCCTTACCTGAGGTCTGGTCGTGGGATCCAAGAAAATGAACCAGTGCGCTTCCCCCCAACCCTTGCAGTGTGCTGGTTACCGTAAGTGTCTGCTCTTAATTCTCACACAGAGCTCTACAGGCAGATCTTACATATGCCAGGGGAATAAATTTCCTTTGTGCTCTGCTCCATTGTAGCCTACTCCAATGGCAGGAAGCACAGCTCAGCTGTAACTATGTGTTTTGTAAAAATGAGCTGCAGGAGGAGAAGGCAGGGAGAGGGTTGCTTATACGTGTGTGGGTATCTGATGCAATCCACAGCGTGAGCCACGTTTTTCTGGATATTTCAGCATATACTGAGAATGACACATGAGCAGTCGAAGCTATTTTCAGAACTGACAGTTTTCTTTTTACTCCAACAATTGCTTCTTCAATACACTAGAGTATGCAAAGTGCTTCAATAAACTTTTAATTAGGAGTAGGAGTAACAGTGAAACTAAGAGAAAGCTTTAGCCAAAACGAGAGCTGACCTCAGCTCATACCTGTTTTGCAGGTTTTTTGTTAACTTTTTGAAAGAAATCACACACCTTGGCTTTTGTTGGTTTCTGGCAAGGCTGAAAGCAGGAGTCCGGAAACAGCCTAAGAAAGATTGGTTTTATGATGCTCTTGACCCACGAAAGATCCAGCAGGAATCTGCTGTGATGGGAGTCATGGTCTAAAGCAGTCTGGATGTATTTTGACCTGAGCTCTGAGGTACTTCTCTAAACCAAAATATTCAAAATGTTTGAGGTTTTTAAAAAGCCTAAAATCTCAGATCCTTACAACAGAGAACAGATTACAAGCAGAAGTCTCCAGATAAATCTGAGATGGATTTTGCTGCAGTGGCTCTTTCACACTCTGTGACTGAAGTCTGCTGACTGACACAAAGAATGCAAATATGCTGTAGAAGGGGTCTCTATTTTTTCCTAAGCTGTCTAAATCAATTAGGTGTTTGAGGCGTGGCAGTGTATTTCCTAGGAACTTCATTTCTTGCTATTACCCTCCAGACAAAAGTAACCAATCCCTTTGGAGTTTGCAAAGGAAGATGCGTCCCGCAGAGCTAGTGCTGTGTGCACTACATGTAGAAAGATATGTTTAACAGAAGATGAGAAATTATGGATCAAATAATGATGTGTAAGCCACTCTCACAAACAATGAAGATCATTCTGGATGCACTCCAAATATCATTACTACTGTTTAATTTCAACTCCAGTCCTGCATCTGCTTAAGATAGTGTCAAAGATAATAATCTCACCAGACAGATACAAAATACAAAACTGAAATTATGTTGCTCAATTATTTTGTTTACTAGTGGTGTTAAACTACTGTTTTTGTCTGAATCATGCAGGAGAGCAATGATTTTTACCTTTAAACTCCTCTGAAAATGCAGCACTTTAGCATCAATACCTATTTCTTTCCAGATTACGTTATATGAATGAGTTTGATAGGAGTCACCATGGTGAGGAAAGGATAATGGAATTTCAGGTATGAGTTCTTCATAATGAGTTCATTCCTTGCACCATGTTAATATCCACACACGGAATTAGGGACCTTTGTAACACAATGCAACAATTTGCTAGAAATCACAAAACACCAATTATAGAATTGGACTGAAATTGTCTGCCAGATCCTCTGTCCCTGATAAAAGGATAGGTAAAGTCATGCCAGCAGAATTTAACTCCTTCCTAAAAATTGACTTGGGTGCATTGTGTACTTCCTCAGTGATACAGAAGTAGATTGACTGCAGTGTTATGTGTATGACATGAAATGCAAAATAAAATAAAAATGAATAGGTCATGAACAGCATTGAAGATGAACTCAATTTGGATCATATTTATTTAAAGAATTAGAGCAGATCATTAACTTTGAGAATCTTCTGATTTATGCAACTGAAAAAGGAGAGTCGGCTTCTATATTGTATATTTAGCTTGATAAAAGAGAGCCAGCCTGTATGGAAGAAGCATGCGACTGAGGTTCCTCAGCTGATATTTTGTAAAAGCACAATTAAATGTCAGTATTTTACAAAGAACTCTTAAATCCTCAGACTGAATCTTGTCTGTTTTTACTGGTAGCAGAGTACCAAAGTGTAAGCAGAACTGAGCAGGATCTGACTTTCCATCACAGACAGTTAATAATTAAATCAAACATTATATTCAACAATAGAACATATGCATCAGCTTCTTTCAAATTGCATTTCCTTCCTGTTAGATCCATTAGTGTAAACCAGACTGCCTTTAGAAAACCCCTTATTGCTGCTGTCTTTCAGCACAGTTCCTGAAATGGATAATGTGGTGCATATTATGGGCAATTACACAGAACTCCCTAGTGATAGGGTTTTAGAGTTTCAGAATAAAACAGCTGGAACTACAGGGCTGTAAACTAATCTGAAAAAGAGACAATAGTAAGATATTTAATGCACGTTGTTAGAACATGGACAAAGACTAGATGTGAAATACTACATATCACCATACCTACTGTATCGCACAGCATCTTCTCTGCAAAATCCTGTTTAACTCTTGAAAGACAAGGCAGTCGAAAGCCAAAGATTTTGCCATGAACAAATGCACACACAGCTGTATAACCCAAGCTAATTGGACACATTAAAGGAAGAAGTCTTGATCCAGAGCCCTGGTTTTCTCTTAAGGTCAGTGGAGTTTGAATCAAATCCAGAACCCTATTCAAAAAATGATAATTTATTAATGAATGCATAATGAATATATACCTAGATATGCTAAGAAACTGTCTCCATCCCTCTCTTACTGTTTCAATACACTGAAAATTTAGCATTTTGGATGCAAAAATTGCATTTTCTCTTGGATACATCAAGACTACTGCTACAATACGTAGTGTTTGATCCTCCATCAGTTCAAATTGATGGCAAAGCTGCCATTAATTTTAGTAATACAGCAGCGAATTTTTAGAATAGCACATGCATCATTTGGAAGCACAATGACCATGATTACATGTGTAATCACAGTAATTGTGCACACAATTACTGGTTGGGTATCTAACTGCCTTTCAAAAATCAGTTGCTCTACTTGCATGTATACTCACAGCAGTCGCTTGTGCAAATACAGTGCAGCCCAGGGCATCGCTACCTCTGTCCTCGCCACTGAAATAATACAGAAGAGGGCTCTGTCTGTGGCAGTAGGTATGTGGGATAGAGGAGCATGTGTTTATGTTGCGGCGGTGTGAACAATAAATAAGGAAGGAAGAGAAATGGTTGCAGTGTCTTTTGGGGAAAGTAAAAATGTGAAATTACTGCAACTAATTTTTCAAAAGGACAGAGACTGATTTTCACTAGCTCCTTTCTTGTGAGCCTCCTTATCAGCAGGGTCCAGCAGGCATCAGCAAGTTAGCATTTTGTAATGCTGTGGCAAAATGATCAAATAATTTAGCAAATAACAGCACCATACTGAAATAAAACCCAAATAAATAAATAAAACAAAGCTGAGTAAAATTTTGCTGCTTAAAAAATTCAGAAAATTATTCAAATTTTCAGCATAGCATGCTGTGAGTTTCTTACATTGCAGAACCTGAAAACAAGCTGTTGTGGCTAGCTCTAGTTTAAAAGGCATCTTCTTTTGCTCAGAAGATAGATTTTTATAGTCATAGCGGTATATGAAAGCACAACCTTTGTAGATAGTGATAAGACTTCCGGATCCATCCTTTTGCTCAGCAAAATGGTAGCAGGAGGAAATCTGACACAAACCATTTTACTCAGCTCTCCCTTACAGTCAAGGCTTCCCTCTTCCCCTGGAGAGCGGTGAGTCTGCTGTCCTTTTCCAGGAACAGCTTTACAGCCTCACACAGAGGGGAGCAAGCGGCTGGACAGGCTGGACCTGGCTGCCCGGGGAGCCTGGGGGAGGGAGGGCTGGGCCAACACGAGGGAAACATGAAAGGGAAGGAAACGTGAAGTCAACATGAGGGAAAGCAGATGTAAATTAAAAGCCGGGGAATGCCCTCTTCCTGGGGGAGAAATGGACCCTCTTTCAGAGGATCAAAATGCCAGGGGTTGCATTAGGGTAAGCAGGTAGCACAATGTCTTCAGGAATCGCCCCTCACCGTGTGGTGGCAGGCAATGGCGCTCGCACCGAGGGGCTGGGGCGGGACGTGATCCTGCATGGCTCCTCAGCACGGGCGCCCCAACGTCGCTGCTGCCGGCAGCCCTGAACCTAATGTGAAATGAAGCCGTCTTTCCATATGGAAAAATGCTAAAAGTGACTATATGAACTTTTTTACTAGGCTGCATGTCGCCGGGGGAGGGCAACTAGGCTGGGAGGCCTTTAGTGGCCTACACCTCATATATTTACCAAGGGGGGAAACCTTGTAAAATTTGCTAGGGTGCATGTAATGATTACAAATTACACGTGCTGTCTAAATAAGATCCATATATGAAATACCACAATATTTCGCAGTATTTGGGTGTCAACTTCCCTTGTTTTAGAGGTTGAAATTTTGAAGCTCAACCCTGCGTGTGGGATTTTAGTCCATCAGCCCCTCCTGTCAGGGTTTGGGAAGTCTGGCCCTAGGCTTTGGTACACTGAGGAGATGAAAATGGACAGTCTGTGTCAGGCAGAAGAGGGAACAGTGTTCAGACGCTTTGAAAAATGTTTCCTCTGCTACTAGAAGTCTTCAGCACATTTCCTCCAAGCAGCATTAGCTTGTCGCTGAACAGAAGGCCGGGGAGCATTGCGCTGTGTCCAGGGCTGTGCTTCCTGGTGTCTCAGAGCCCATGGTCATGCTGGCTTGACATGTTTGCAAAATAGCTTTATGTAAGTTAATCCAGATGCTGTGTCCTATTGCCTCAGCGCAAATAACTACTAAATAGTTTTTTAAAACTTTATTGTAGTATTTGACTCCCTGCTTGATTGTCTACATCCATCCTGCTGACAACTGCAGAAAATTTTGTTTTAATTTCATCAGAGTAAAAAAACCTCACTGAAGTCCAGTCAGAGGGAATTTCAGCTCTGTGTATTGCTTTGGGTCTGCAGTCTTATACACAGGAGCTGTGCATGTGGACTGAATTCAGTATAAAGCATTAAATGCTGTCTCTTTTGTAATTAACATTAGAGAGCTGTGTGAAGTCTTGAAGCTAAGAAGTCCCACAAGCCCTGTAGAAAACATTTCTTTATACAGATCTGAAGTGTTATTCAAGGGAATTCACCCTAAAAGCTGGAGAACTGCTGGGACATGAAGAATACAAAGCTCTAAGACTGTATGTTGGAGAAAAGTTCCTTCAGAAGCGTGCATTTGGCCTCTGATATCTTTGGTGATATGTGCTGCCTCGCCTGCCATCTCTGCAAGTGTGGCCTCACTTTCACTGTTATTGCAACATGCATGAAGCGAAATGAAAACAGAAATTTGGGAAAGGATATAATTAACCTACTTGTGAACATTAACCTTA
This sequence comes from Pandion haliaetus, assembly GCA_013401275.1. Classification (NCBI taxonomy): domain Eukaryota; kingdom Metazoa; phylum Chordata; class Aves; order Accipitriformes; family Pandionidae; genus Pandion; species Pandion haliaetus. Next base: position 135,181 of record VYZV01033873.1, on the reverse strand, counting down.
AATATCGTGCTAATTATCTCACTAATTTAATCACTGCAGATCTCAGACTTGTTTGTTAAATATCTAATTCTGCAAATTCTTTTTGATACAGAGGTGTGGGTAGCTTTCTGTGAATGTAAGTTACTCTATAAACTCTTTGCAAAACCATTGTATGTTTGCACTTCAGTGAACAAACCCCACTGTCAACAAGACTTTTAATGGAAATCACAAAAACTGTGCCCTGAGGCTAAGAGATATAGTGGCCTATTATTTTAAAATCTAATGAACATGTTGTGCAGGGAGTAGACCAGGGTAAATTTCTGCCTGCACATCTTCAGGTTTGATTCCACAGGAGTCTAGACCGGGAAGCTCTGGTTTTCCTTGTTTCTTTGGTTGCGATGCAGCTGTATGGTTGTTTCTTACCTATTCACCTCTTGATTACTCGAGTAACTCAGCAAATGATGTCCTTGATCTTCAGCCGTTCTTATCAAGTGACTATTTTGTGCTAAAAGTAACCTAGAATGTGTTTAGATGCTCCAGTTACAATGCCACCCAAAGTGGCTCTAATTATTCCTGAGAGGAAGCTTTTGAATTTGGGAGCGTTTGTTGAGAAGATGAAAGCTTAGTGTTTGCTCCTGCCTCCCCAATGGGAAGGGGGCTGTGCTTGCACTGCCTCCTGCAAACACCTACGAGGCTCAGCTGAGCACAGCGAGGCAGGGGCATGGGGATCTCTCCGACTGCTGCGGCTGGGTAAGCAAACAGCCAGGCTGTGGGTGCCAGGGAAAATCCTGGATAGGGGGGACAGCCAAGCCAGGATGAGCCCTGGAGGCCGGGGGCACCCGAATCCTCTGTCCCATGGGAAGGTGGGGGTTCTCTGCTGTGCAGTACCTCTCCTCCCTCCGTCCTTCCCCGGGGGCTTCAGCCAGCCCTGCGTTTCAGGCTGTACCCACATGGCAGTACTTCTTCAATGTTATTTTCTTCATTTTTGCTCTGTGTGTCTCCTTAATTGAGGAACAAGGCGAAAGATTGAGGTTGACATTGTGCTTCTGCACTGTAATTCTTACTATCAGAAGAAGGTGCAAAGTATGCTAAATCCAGGTGATGGCTCACGGCAGACCTCTGACAGGATCCATTTGATTAGTTAGGTGTCCATATAAAAACCTATTTGGGACTATATTATTACTTTATCATATATTATTCAGAATTTCATCCTGATTGCCTGTATTTATTTATTAGGCACTTACACACACAATTCATACTGTTTAGTTCATCCCTGGCAATAAGAGACAAATTTCTGTGAATTTAGCTGAATAAAGCTGTGCTTGTTCTTGTTAGTCGTCAGAAGTCTGGTTCTTTCTATGCATTATCTCAATTTCTGGGCATTTTTTCCCTTCATTTACTCCAAAAATGACTTCAATACTAATGAATACTGAAAGACAGCCAAGACAGGATGAACTTTTGGACAATTTATGCAAACACGACAGATGAGAATAGATTTACTATAAACATGTCAGGCACAAAAGACTTGACTGCTTTTTAAATACAGTGATACTGGAAGAGATTTATGGATATTTTCAACTGTTCATTAAAGAGAAAAATATTTTGAAACTATAGGCACTATCCTTTTATCCATTTTTGCCTTCCAGGCTGAGTTGCAAACCTTTGATGTTTTCTTCACCAAAAAATAAAAGTAGTTATGAATTTATTTCTCCCAAGCACTTTCATTTTTGTGTCAATTTACAGTTTTTATTACATTCCTGGCAGTCCAAATTATGGTGTTTAGAGAGCAGCTAGAGTCCACAGCTCCGAGTTTTCTGAAAATAGGGATGAAGTTCACTTAATGATGCTTTCTGGCCACTGCCTTATTTCTTCTCCTTTAGTAATAAAAGCTTAATAAAATCTATGAATACTTTAACTGCCTGCTAGAGCAACCAACCAATTAAAGGTTATTCTAATCTAAATGACTGGAAGCCACTTGAATTGAGAAAGTTAGCATGCGATAGCTAGTACCTGCTGGATCAGATTAATAAAACGGAAAGTCTTAGACATGAAAATCATGTATAAATGTAGTCACGATAGTTGACCGAGGCATCAGTTCTTACAGCCAAACAGGCATATACTTAACTGTATATTTTCAGAGTCTGCTTCTGTGCCCTTACAAATCAATAGCAAGCCTTGCTTTCAACTTCAGTGCAACTGAGGTTGTTGTCAGTCAATGATTTTGCAAGATGGGATTGAGATACTGGAGTAGTTTTGTGGAATTATCAGATTCTTTCTTTCTAAAATAGTGTTAAACTCACATAAGTAGTAAGGAATTTCAACGTGAAAATATGTACTCTTGCATTGTTTCTTAAAAACACTGTATCTTGCCAAATCTCCTGTGAAGTCAAAACAGTACACCAAAATAATAGCAGAAAGGACTGTGCAGTGCTTGAAGATCTAATCCTGAATACTCACAGTGCTGACTATGCTCTTACTTTTTGAGAAGATGGAGAAAGAGCAAATTTGGTTGGAAAATAACACAGTTTTCATCACAACCTTAAAAGGATATTGGCAATTTTATAGCAGAATGATTTGAGCATTCTGAGACCCTTCAAAATAAGGCAGGAAGCTTAATAAAGGCTTCATTTTGCAAAAAACGGATAGCTGAAACTAATATTTTAACAATTTTACTTGACTTGCATTTCCAGCCTTTTAAAATTAAGAGCCACAAACCAACACACATTTATAAATAACATAATGCAGTTGGAGATAATGCAAATGTCTTTATAAATAACACAGTATAGCTTAAATCATTATTTTTAACGCCTCTATTTTTTGTTCCTATATGAACAGGTCTGTGCTGGTCTGCATTAATTAAATTTAAGTAGGATTTCTAAGACCAGATCATCATTACTTCTCTGTCCCTGATTTAAATCTGCAGTAAAACATTTCTCCATTTAGTTTGGTGCTTTTGTGTCGTATTTCATACACTAGTTGTCTCTTAATTAAATCCATGATGGCCCACCAACACAGACTATTAAAATAACTATACTTTGCACTTGACATATTTATGAGACAGATTCATAAGAGTATAGACTGATACTTGAACTACTCACTGAGAAATGCTAATAAGATTATGATGAAGGTAAGATTAGAACATTCGTCTCCTTTTCTCTTCTCCTTTTTAGAAATTTATTTTTATAACTGCAATTCACTACTACTATTTCAGGCTCTTTGATGTTGTTGTATATACCAACAGTTCTTTCTGTGTGGATTTATTGTGGCAATGAAGAGTGGGAAACTGCTAATTTATATCACAGCAGTAAAGTGCGTTAAGTATTGTGTTCCTTGAAGGATGAATGTTTGCAGATGTCTGTAAAACCTTCACATGGGATTGACATGTCCGAGATAATGCATATTAAGGAATTAGTCTACCTTTGGAATTGGGTGATGTAAAATATGGATTATCATGATGTGCCATATTGCGTTACCTTTATTGCTTTACTCCTTCAGTAGTCCTGTTGGTGTAGAGCCAGCAGGGTCTGCTCCTGCATGAGGGAGGAGGCAGTGGCGTTGTGCCTGTGATCATTTGCTGCATGTTGTTGTGCCAGGCAGGACGTGACCTGGCCCATCTCCCAGCTGTAGCACAACATATTGGCATGCCATGGGCTGTGCAGTTTGCTCTGTGCGGTTTGACTGTCACTGCAATGTTTGAAATTACGTGAATGTATGGCCTTGGTGATTAAGAAAAACAGAAAAGGAAGCAAATCCACAAATCATATAACTTGAAAGGCTGCTTGACATATGCACTAAGATTTGATCATTTGCGTATGTGGATATCTTGAAATTACCTTCTTAGCATCATTTATTGACAAAGTTGCTGATATAATTTGTTTGATAATTTTTTTTAATAATTTGGATGTGGAGGGTTCAAGGAACTCTGTAATTGAGAAAAATGTTGCTAGGAATGAAAAAGCTGCTAAGTGAATGATCTAAAAGCAGCAAGGATTTCTATCACATGTCAAGACCAAGATGTTCAGCTTTTAGGGACCTTTTCCCTCTTTCCCTTTTTTCCCAGTCACATCCTTTCATGGAAGGGCTCCTGTACATTGCTGCATCAGGGGTCCAGGTATGGGTACAAATGTAGAGGGCTCTAAATGCATGCAGTTTGAAGGGTATTTATGTTACAAGTGTGGTATATAGAAACCCAAATCTATGTGGTGTTCAGATCTTTTTCATGATAATCTATCACTGTGCTTCATACTGGTATTCTCTATGAAAGCAATAAAAACATCAAATACAGGGATTTCATTTAGAAATAAATACATTATTAGAAAGTAAAATTGATAAAGATACATTAATTATTTCATCCTCTACAGAAATAAACCAGCTACAGTTCAGGGAGCTTCACTAAACACATTAAGTATAATAAAATCGCCTACACGTACTCCTGACACTAGTAGTAATTAAAATAACTTGTTTCAAAAAACTGGTCCTATACATGAATACTTATCGGCAATTATTTCTAAGTTCTTCAAACCAAAGATAACGTAATTTGATTCACACACAATGTTCTTGTAAACGTGGTTCATACTGGGTTTTATATGCAGCTTAGGACTGTTAATTGCCATTTTGAGCCTCACAGTAAAATAGAGTTCAATATGTCGCTTTTTTCTGAAGTATTGAGAAATGGTTGAGAAATGCTTGTCTTCGTCTAATCAACTGTGAATAATTTATTTCTGAGTCCTACTTTTCAGTATAAGTGGATCTGACTTTTTGCAGAGCTTCTGAAGTCTAATCAACTTGTTACATTCATTTAATTAAGGAAATCTGTAATGAACTGTGAAGTGTATGTACCAACAGGCTTTTTTTTGTTGTGTAAAATTGGTGTATTTTCATTGTGAATGTAATCGTGTTTGTTTATACTGACAGGTAGCCTCTACCAAACAAATAATTTTTTTTTTCTACATGTATAGGTCAATATGAATAGCGTACAAACTGTTTTCTGAACTGCCTCTCTCCTGGTGGACACACCACCCAGGTTCCCAAATTCACACAGCTGTAGCTTTCAGGCAATTCTCATTTCTGGAAGGGTTACATATACGTAAGTGTTCTTCCATGCTTCAGAGAGAAGGAAGATGTAATAGAGGTGTGATATACAAGAGTGTGGATAAGAGACTGACTCTTTTAGTCACAGTTAACCTGAAAAAGGTCATCACAGTAGAAGATTAAAACACTGATACAAGCTTGCGGTCAGGATCTGCACACCACAGAGTTACTGAGAGGAGCGCAAAGGGGTGAGCTAAGGATGCCGAGTAAAAGTCTGGTCTGTGTTTCCCAGCCCAAAGAAATTTGTTCTCATTTTTTTTGAGAAATCAGCATCATTGGAAGGAGGTAGCTGGTAAAATAAAGGGCTCCTACATTATATATGCATTTTTTTAAAAAAGACCCTATATCTATTTGTTAATGAATGTTTAGAAGTCCAGTATTCCTCCCATCATTATGAGACATGAGGAACATTTTTTATTAAAAATAAAGAGAGATGCTGTGGGGATTGACACATTATTTTTTTCTCATGCTCAGACAAACTCTTCAGCCTCAGAGAAAAGGTCCTTGACCCTGGTCTAAAATACTGTCCAGTGCTTATGGGATGTAATACAAAAATCATCAAAACTGTCCTTGGCAGGATGTTTCTCTCCATTAGTTGATTAAAATGGTTTATTGTTGCCTACAGCACCATTGCTTTATATGTCTTTTTTTACAAAGAGCAGATGTGCCCATGCCTTGCACTGTTTCTCTTTGTGTAGTTTTTGATAAATACAGAAGTGAAATCACTGTCTGGGCAGATGCCCCCTGTGAAGTTTCAGAGCGGGAAAGGAGGGAAAGGTGAGGGGCTCGGCAATGGGTCTGGGGTACCGGCTGCGCGGGGAGCGGCAGGGGAGGGCGGCGTGGCAGCAGCACTCAGGCTCAGGGGTTGTGCAACAGCACCGCAGAGAGTGGAGGGAAAGCATGCAAACCAGCAAGTAGCAAGCGCCCAGAGCAGAATAAAACCCCCAAATCTGGAACTATCTGCCTGCCAATGCTGTATAGACTCCGCTCGGACAATAGCAAGAAGCGGGTTTTGGCATTTTTTCACACTGACAACTCTAAAGTTTCAGTTAGGATACAGAAGTGAAGAGTAGCTGATCCTAAAATGTTAGACAAGGTTGCATCAGGATGAAATCTTACCTATCCTTCTGCTATTACAAAGGAAATTGAAAAAGTCCAAGTCTTCAAGATGAATCTGATGTTTCGCTGTTTTCTTGTTCCACCCATGTTTGATGGGGGAGCTGAAATCTCAATACAAATGCCATTTCCAAACCTAGGGGTCATTTCAAGCAGCAGTTTTAATACAAGCACCTTTCCATACCCCCAGCACAAGTTTTTCTAAGGCATGTTGTCATCTAATGGTAATAGGGTCTTTCATTACAGAATCACAAATTATTGGGTGGTGACCTTATGTTCAATATTTATTTGAGAATCATAGGTTAATTAGTTTCCATTGTTTTAATTCTATACATGCTTATACTATACAATTAGAGAAAAACACAGAGAACCATGAGTAAATGTTGCTGATAGAAAATGTTTCTATTACCCTTTACTTTTAAAACCATTAATAGATTATTAGGAGATATAAACATAGGAGACCATGGATCATATTTGCATGTTAATGAAATCCATGAATTATACATTATTTGCTACGGAGAGTACTAGAAACAGTATTCCTCCTTTCTAATAGCTATAAAAGCTGGCAGTTTCCTGGAGCACACATCACATCCCCTCTGCAATACCTTCTAATAGAAAGAAAGAAATCCAGCTCTTCAAAGCAATCGCTCACTAAATGAAATAGATTTGTTTGTGTTGCTTTGCAACGCACAAGTGTGACAGTTCGTTTTAAACAAAATAGTTCTAATAATGTCATTACTAATATCTATTTGGTCATCTCTCTGAAAAATGGTGTTTTAATAGGAATGTTTCATTTTAATAAATGGGAGAAGAGGCAAGCTGCCCTGAGTCAGCAGGAAGTGGATATACACCAGAGAACAGGCTGATTGTGTTAGATTCATCCAGAACATTGAACAGCACAGAGACAGTCCAAGAAAAAGCAACTGGCTTTATTCAAATGATTAGTCTTACTGCTACGCTGTAGCACAGATTCACACATTCTTCTATTATTCCTTGACCTTGTGCCAAAAACGCCCACTTGAAGTAATAATTAGAATTAGTGTTTCCAGTGCATGCTTCCATCTTCCTAACAAACAGTAATGAAATGTGGCTTTTACAAAATATGCAGTTAATTAAACTTTTTTTGAACATTGTTTGATTAATACGGTTCCCCTGTGCTAGTTCCTCATTATACCCGACTATCTCTACCTGATATTGGTGATCGGGAAAAAAGCACTGTCAATAGGATGAGTGAAATTTCAGAAATTTGCACTTTAAAATTGCTTGTGGGTTTTTTCCTTCTTGTTTTGCCTCTGTCTTGGAATAAACTGGAAAGATGGCCATTATTTGTAATCCTGTTTTTTAAGTCGAGGACAGTATGTGTATTATATAACTACTCTACAAATACCCTCAGCATGAATGTGAAGAATTCATATATCAGGTGCTACAAGGTAATAAGTGGATTTCTAGGCAAGCTTTTTGAAAAGGTGGCTCAGCACTGTATTGCTTAATAACACTGTGCAAATAGAAATTCTGATTTCATTTTTTTAATATTATTTCATGCTTTTTTACTGTCTGCCTTAATTATCCCAATGCTGAACAAGTATAGTCTTTTGATTGATGAGAGTTCCACCCCTTTACCCACACCCCTGCAGATATGAGGCTCCACAGTTTAGTACCATAAATCACTTACTGTATAACTTAACTAGTGTATGATCAGAGATCACATACAGTGTTAGCCTGAATATGCATTCATCCTTCGTTATGAATGTTTTAGGCTAAATTTATTCTGGATGTTTGGAGAAATATAAGTTTCTTCACATAAGAAAGCAATGCATTTTAAATAAGCAATTCTTTCAACAACTGGAAATAATCACAAAAGTCTTCTATTTGCAATCTTCATTAATGTGAGTTATTTCATCACTTTAGGAGAAATCCTTTCAGAGAAAAACAACAATTAAACCCCTCCCCCCC
>VYZV01033873.1:103332-127035 GCA_013401275.1 Pandion haliaetus | reverse complement strand
AAGAATCTATGGACCAGCCATTTTAGTAATTAACCACAATTCCTCTGATTTGTGAATTTCCAGATGATGAGGCAGGAAGCAAGTTACATCTTAGAGAAATTGCCCTCTGGAGAGAGGAAAAACTATTGCGAGGTTGACAGCACAACCTTGTACCGGCACAGTTTCCCTTCCCTAGTGGTTCAAGGAGTTCCAAGCACCCTCCTGTAAATCATCAGCTCACATCTATTTATTATCTTCCAGCCCACTGCACAACACTATCTGTTACACACGGATACCAGCAATATTACAAGGTGGACTCAAGGGATAAGAGACAGCAAACCCTGCACACCTCCTACGCCTGAGTCACACCCGGTATAAAGTCAGGTTCTGTTCATAAAGTACATACTATTGTCAAAAATGAAACAATATGAACTATTATGTTTCAGAGTCAGTTTTTTTTAGTGCTTCTCCAAAATGCTTGATCTTATCTGCTGATATCTTTGTGTTATTACACAGAGACAAAATTTATCTGCATAGGAATGGACAAAATGTCTGTGAAAATATTGCTATTCATTCAAAGATTGTTGTTATATTTGGACTAGGCACCAGCTACACTCTGTGATGCTTGTCCTGGAATATCAATAAATAAATCATAAAAGCCAATGCTTCAAATATTGAAAAATTCACACTTCAAACTGTGTTTTGAACTATACTGAGAGCAATGTCTCAGATTGTCCTTTTGCTTTATATGAACAGAGGAAATTCAAAGTAGGAGGAACTCTCTCCCGGGATTTGGCATAGGGGAGTGCCACAAACCATCAGCCTTCCTGTCTCTGCTGTGCCAGAGAACCCTCTCCTGGGATGTACCATGAGGAGCAGACAGTGCGTCTGGGGAGTTAACGTGGCTTCAGATGAAATTATCTCCTGCAGGATCCATCTCGCCTGATGGCTGTGTGCATGCAAAAGAGCCAAGCAGTGGTGAGGAGCCAAGCCACAGCAGGGCAGGTGAAGGTTTGGAGAAAAGTAGAAGCACCTCCCTATGGCTCTGTTGGGTTAAGTGAAGTTCCTTGCACCATAGACTTATGATGTTGATGAAAATGGGATCTTGCAACTCTTTTTCTCCTTCTGTCTGGGGCCCAAATTTGGTAAGAACAAAGTCATTGAAGTCCCCACCCTGTTGCCCACTTCCAGTGCTCATTCGCAGGAGATGTCTAAATTATATTCTGTGAATGACAGCATTAAAAGGAGAAATGAGGGCAAATGCCCTTCTGAAATGTATGCTCTACTTCAAGCACAGGTTTTTGGGCTGATGCCCAAGTTGCAGAATGAATTTCTGTGGTTTGTGTTGTGCAGGGGGCCACTAGGCACTTCTAATGACTCTCTTTCTTTTGCTTTAAAAGCACTGCAATTAGCTGAAAGCTAAAATTAAGAAAGGTATTTTGTAGTTTAATTGAGAATGCAAGGCTAGACTAGCAGAGGAAGTCACTCAGGTACATCTACTCAAAGGCCAGAAGAAAAAGCACTGCAGGTATTCAGTGCTTTATCTGATTAGAAAACAGCCTGGCACAGATGTGATTTCTGCTCCATATATCAAGCTATGGCAGGCTTTTGCTGCTTCATTATGAAAGCATCTGAAGTAAAATAGGTTTTGGAACATAAAAAATGACAAATTTGGAAAAATATCTATATGCCAGATGGGTGTAGGAAGAATCCTTGTGACAAATATATTATTAAGGGAATATGCATAAGGAAAGAAACTGTGCCCAGCTCTTCCAAGGATGGACAGGCAGGAACGTATCATCTCACTGTGTCTAATGTACTCTCATCTAGTCTAAATCTAATTAATTATGTTGCGTTGCTGACATAAAATCTAGGCACCACACACAGTAATGGTAAACTGCATCGGGGCTTTGGCAGGACCTGACGATTGCTCTGCCCTCCCTGCTTTTGTTTGCTTTCCTCAGTGACTGCGGGTCAGAGTGACGACATCTCTGCTGAGGAAAGGCTAATACAAACAGACGAGGCTTTTGCTGCGCACCACGGGCGGCACGGCATGAGCTCATGCTCATCTCCCATGTTACAACACTGTGTTGGCCTCCTCCAAGGATGCTGCTTGGAGGGCTTTTGTCGCAGTCCATGGGTGCTCCAGCACAGCTTCTGTTTGTGCCTCGTAGAGAAATGGGAGCATTTCAGTAGTTCCTATTCCTATTTCAGTCACCTATTCCACTGGTGCTTTTGGAGCTGAGTTCAATGCCCCAGAGATGGGGCCTGGACTAACCAGGAAGGCAGCTCAGTGCACAGCTCCTGTCAGTTGGCTTTCCAGTGTAGGAAGGGGTGTTATCCACAGCTCACCCACACCGACTCCCCAGCTTGGGACACGTGGGGCTGTGTGGGACAACATGGCAGCACACAAGGTTGGGGGGGGGGGTTGCAGAGAAAAGAGACTGATTTCTGGTGCCATGAGGCTGCTGGAGAGGCAGTGGGGCTGCGGGTAGGCAGCAGCTCTCGTGGGGCAGGACTGGTGCAGGGGGACCCTGGAAACTCCAGCTTTGCAGTGTGGGGCCGGTGGGGTCCTTCAGCCCAGGCTGGTGGGGCCAGGCACCCTCCCATAGACCCTCAAGGCAAGGGCACTGCCTCTTCCTTGGAAGCAGGCAAGTCAATATTTCAGCTTTAGAGCAAAAAACCCCAAAGGACATGCATACTCTGGCCAGTCCTGCATCTAGGTGGCAGACCAGATCTGTCAAGGTCTTAATGGCAGCTGGAGGAGCTGCATGTAGATATTGGATGCAGTTTGAGGTCTCAGCCTTTGGTTCTTCCCAAAGATGGGATACATACCTGCTTTGGATTCAAGGTGCAAATGATCTAGCCATGATTAATGTGTTAAGAACTGAAGTAGAAATGGAGGCAGGGAGGATGGTATGGCAATCTTATCATTTGGCTTCACATAATTTGATTTCACTGATGCCCCATCCACTATCTGTTTGCTCTTTTCCTATTTAAACCTAACCAAACCAGGAGGCTTTTGCTCACGGGCTTTTAGTACTATTTTATTTGGCAGTTATGGAATAAAAGAGTTTTAGTATTGCCTTAGAGTTTCTCCTGACATCTATCACAACCAATCCAGCTCATATGTGGGTGAACTGTGTTTTGATCCAATTATAAAATTCTATTGGAGTCTTGTTACATTCTTATCCCATGTGCATGTTGAAAAATTCAAGAGCAAAAGAAAATTCTACAAAATGTTTCTCATTTACTGTAGGCTTGGAGACACAAAACTGCATCATGCAGTCATTTGTGGAGGCTAACAGCAAACTAGAAAAACAACATATTCTGCAGGAGAAAAACCCACCCTGTTAATCAGCAGCAAGACTTAGAGGGAGAATAGTGCAATCTGTGTGTAGATGTTATTGTAAATCCTCTTTGGGGACACAGCCTTACTTTTGTTAATTGTAGCAACAGGAACTTTGTTGGTGTTCGTCACAGCAGTTATGATGACAAAGGATCTGCCAATTTGAAGATATTTCTGAGGATGCATAAAAATGACAAATTTGAAGAGAACCCAGACACAAAATGACCAAGGCAACACAGCTAACATCCCAACAGATTATGACTGTAATACTTAAAAACGGAGACACTTTCCACACTCTTAGTGTCTCTATAGCAAAAATGCTTTATTAAATCAACAACCCATGTGCTATTTGATTACCATGATGCAGAAGTTGATCTAGGATATTTCTGGCTCAACACTTCCACTGTCTTCAGGCTACAAAACATAATAAAGGGAATTAGGTGTCTCCCTTGCTCATCTGCTATAGAAAGCCATGCAGAAGCGTAGCTTCTCTGCGCTGCTCCCAGGAGAGGAAATACAATTCCTCCAAAGGTTTGTGGCTCCATCCTGGTGGAGTCTCCCACACACCTACAATCAGAATCCCCATCCTAAAGCTGTGTGATGAGGGAGATGCCAGGACGAAGCCAGCAGCCTTGGGTAAGCGCAGGTGGCCCTGCAGCCAAACCACAGCGACAGTGCCAGGGCCAAGCCTGGAGCTCAGACTTCAGCTGGGAGCAGTTCAGCCACGTGGAAAAGCCAACAGCTCTTCAAGTTTCCCAAACACTGCTTGTAATTCATCCCTTTCAGGTCTGCAGTGATCTAACCTGCCACAAAAAATGTCACACTAGCTGCCCCGAGAGCAGCTGCTGCATGGGCGCTGTTGGGATGGACCTCTCCGTCTGGCTTGGCTGAGGAGAGCCCTCCATGCCAGCCCCTGAGGCCACTGTGCCCCACAGCAGCAGCAAGCTGGTGCTGGGCTTGGCCAGGGCACGGCAGCGCCATGGGGTGCTGGCTGCGGGCACCCTGCGCTGCGGGGCCGGCTCAGCCTCCCCACAGCGGTGCGGGGAAACGTGCAAGAAGAAGCTGGAAGGGGAGAGCCCAGCAGCGGCCACCAAGGCTGAGTGGCCCAGCCCCTCACAAGGGCGAGAGGAGGGCAGTGCGTGTGTGCGCTCACAAAAGATGTTAGATCATTCCCAAGGCTGCCGGCTCTCGATTACATCAGTTTTGCCTGTCTGTGATTCCAGGAGCTTAATAGTTAGTCCCGTTTTCCTTATTTCCGAGGGTACAGACAGGTTGTTGGTCTCCAGCTCTGGAATGCCATCTGTGTTTCTGCGCCCCGTGGGAGGCTGACAAACGTGGTACCTCTCCCCGTGGCTTCCCCCGGTCACTCTGAGCCCCGTCACTAAGCTCTGCCACAGAAATCTGTTTAGTCACAGAAGCAGATTGCTTCCATGAAGCGCAGAAATGTAATTTGCCAGTACTTACACTACAATATTAAATACTAGCATGTAGCTCTTTCACCTTTTCAGTTCTTTATAGCAAAAAATACTTGGTGTGAAATCCTGCCTCTACAAGGGTCGATGATAAAATCTGCATCAGCAACAGAGCAGCTTCTGCCCTTCCTATGGTGAGTGGTTTTATTGGTTTTGCATTTAAAGCTGTTCGAATACATCAGCGCTTTCATTGCCAGTCCAGAGCACTTGTACGCTCGCAAAGCTGGAGAGCTCATCTCCATACCTCCCTCACCCCGGACCTGTCCTGTGCAGAGGGAGAGCTAGGGTTTAGTGACAGCCCTTGCTGGGGTGTGTTCTCCCATGGAAGTGGATGGCCATTTCGGCTCTGAGGCAGAACACACTCCAAGTGCAGCCGTAAGCCACCACGCCTCACCCCAGGCTTCAGCCCACTGTAGTTAATCATTAAATAATTCCCCTGGTGATGTTATCCAGTGCTGATAAATTACAGATTTCATTGTTTTGCCTGGAGCAGCTTTAAATTGTGTTAATTTCATCGAAGATTGACACTGGCTTTTATTTCCTTTTGCTACTGTTTTGTCCTGTAAAGGCAACACACACTACAGACTTCAGATTGCTCATATAATTGGTACAATAGATTTTTTTTCTCATATTTTGAGAAAATTGTAATCTGAGCCTTTGAAATACTAAGAACTTTTAGATCAATAAAATACTAATGATAGTGTATTAAAGAGGAATATTACCACAAATCCAACAGCTTTTAAAACAACCTTATTGTTGGCCATGTTTGTTTTACATGTGATCTCAGAATGATTTCTAATTTTATACCACAGTGAATTTATTCCACCTACAACACACGTTTCTGACACAGGGTTTTCTCAAAAACTGAAGATAAAATGCATTATACATCTTCCTGATGAGGCAAACTATCATTGGTCTGATTCTCTTTTTTGGCAATGGAAAAAAAATATCCCCAGGTAGTCCTATTCTATTTACACAGAAGAAGAAGAAGGCAGTTTTAAGTTAGTGGGATCTTGATCAGACTTTTTGTGGCAAATTCCACCTATTTTGGAACAATGAACATAACAGTTCGATGTGTATTGGATAAAGCATATGGAAAATTTCAGAGCTGTAATTTACAACTACAAAACTGATATTAAATATTTTCTGTACCAGCAACAATGTGATGCAGTACAATAGTCTGTTGTGGTAAATAAGAGGTTTTGATCATGCACTGTTGTAGCTCCCCAAGCAGAATGCTGAGTTCGACTAGGAAATATTGACTAAAACTTCAAATCCCATCTGAGGCTCCATATCACAGCTGGTATTTTTCATAGAAGCCTCTCTCAATAATTTCACTAGGGTACCTGGGGTTTGTTTTGGTGTTTTTTTCTTTTTAGGCATGTGGTATAATGCAGTCTAAACCCCCACTTTGCTGTAAATGTACACAGAAATGAAATGAAACAATAAATCAGGTGTCAGATGCCCTGAGGCACTGGTAGGTGTTAATGGTCCTGATCAGCCTCACCTGGGGACTCCCACCCCACACCAGGAGCACTATTTAAGTTCAGCCCTGGGTTATCAGTCTTTTCTTAAACAATGTTATAGGGGTGCTGGTCTCCAGCTCCCTGTCTGTGCACCTTGCTGATCTGAACTCTGGCGTATGTATGGACCTCCTGGCTTGGTGGCAGACCTGTTCGTCACTATGGGCCTGTCTGGCAATCTCTGGAATGTGTCTGTTACCTGTGGATTAACTGCCAAGCTTGGCTTCAGACCTGTGTCATCACCATGAACTTTCCTGATGTTGGGGGCTTGTGATTGAAGCTGCCCTGCTCTCCTTGTCAGCTACTGTGGGACTGGCCCTGATACTGCAATCAGCTCCTGCTTCCCTGTCCTGCTGGAAGAAGACATGAATTAGTCAAGGTAAATAAGTCTGTTAATAGTGTTTCGTTAACCTGGAGGAACCTGTCCTGCCCCATGTCTATCCCCTATTTTGTATTAGAAGGCTGAACTGTCTTAGGAGAATAAAAAAGCAGCTAGATTTAATACCCCAGGGTGATTGCTGTGTCCAAGTCAGCTCATGTGAACGTGAGCTAGTTTCCCATATCTAGTTTTCAAGCCTTTTTGGGCCCCAGAAACATGGGGACAGGAACTGCAGTTCCTCCAGGGAAGCAGCTGGCTGAACCTTGAGCTGATGCAGAGCTGCTGCTGAGCTTGTACTCTCTGTTGGTCTCCTGTGTGACCAAGGGGTTTCTGTGGTAATCAGGGCTGATCTGCTTGCTCACCTGCTTGACCGTGTGTCTACCTACTCTGTGTGCAAACCCAGGTTATTGTTCAGGAATTTCATAAATCAAAACATGAGCTTCCTGGTGTCTATGCCTCCTGTGCAGGTCATGGTAAAAGAGACGGTGTGGTGGCTGAAAGCTGAAAAGCTGGATGGTTTGTCCTAGTTTGCTCTCTTCAGGACAGAGTGTTAGGCAATGAGTTGATCCAAATCCTTTGGAGTGTTTTAAGAGAGGAACTACAGTGATTTGTAGCAGAATGGATCAGCTTAAAATTCCCCTAAATGCCTCTCCTTGACAAATATCCGCTCTTGAGAAACATGTGGCACTATCAGACGTTAAGCAGAACAACTCAAATGTGTAGGCCACTTAAAGAAATGGAAGAAAAAAAACACCTTATGTTGAGTTTCCCCACCATTTGGAAGAAATATGGATGACAGTGTCATCTGTTTCACCTGTAGTCTAAAGTATCTCCTTTTGTCCCACTCCATACTGGGCTTGATCTAGCCTCCAGAGGAAGATAGAGGAAAACTGCCTATTGGTTTCAAGGATCACATTCAGGCAGTTAAACTATTACTCTGACAGATTTTTTCCAAATTTCCTTCAAAAAATTTTGATTTCTTGAACTGTGAAAAAATCTCTAATTTTTGTCAGTTTCTGATAGGGCGAGTTTGAGGGAGAGGCAAGTGTCTACTCATCTGGGATAGTTGCAGTGTCCTCCTTCAGGGTATCTACAAGTGGATTTGGATGTGTCTGTTTAAATGTAGTGTTACTGTGAAGGTAATAGAAGAATATCAGCCTCATCCCATGAAGTTGTAGCCTGGAGCACCTGCCAAATCAGATCCTTTACATGTGGGGTTAATTGGCATAATCTCTAAATGTTTTTTGTTACCAACTGCTCTACATAGGTTAGCATAGCAGATTAAAAAAAAAAAAACAACACCACCATCACTGTGGGTCCCTCCAAGCACTTGGGGTAATATATTCTCATTTAAAAAGTACTGTTGAATATATTGAGTAAGGGAGAGGAAGGCATGAAAACAAGACTTTGGAAGCAAGGCAAAAAGTCAAATGTTCATTTCATGATACATCTGGGATCTTACCACCTGGGTAGGCTTGAGAAGCAGACCTTCCAAATAAAAATAGCAGGATAATAAAACGATAATAGTAAAAAGCAGTGGTGAGGTACTTCAAAAATCTACATTTTACAGAAGTGTAATCATGATTTAAAAATACAAAAACACTGACTCAAAAGAGGGAGAGCGTGGGTGTTTGCTGGGGATGAGTCAAAAAAGAAGAAATTTCAACTCCAGAAAGCAAATGCAAAAGATGAAGCTCTGTAAGTAGAGCCTGCAAAAAGACAGACCAAATTTATGCATTTGTTCTGCATCCAGAGTTCACCTCCATGCTATGCAGAAGTCATTGATTAACTGACATTAGATTGAAATGGGGCAATTAGACAGAGTAAAATGTCTACAGCATAAATTATACAAGAAAAGTGTCTGAAGAGAGCCTCCCCTTTGTCTTTAAGACTTGCCAGCTGTTCCTTTCCTGCCTTGTGATTTTTACTTTTCCAGATAAGCATATTCCTGTTCCCTAAATCAATCTGACGGAACGGAGTTAACTGTACATCACAGGGTACAGCTGTATGTCCAGATACATTTTTAATAGGTCAGCCAGGCCAGTGGCAAAATAGCAGTGAATCATGTTCGCAGATGAGGAGGCTGGAGGGCGAACAAGGCTGTAGAAGCACCTGCAGCAGACATTGCTACACACTTCCTTGGCCCTGATTTCTTGGAACAGTTTGTCATGTGCTTAAACTGAAGCATGTGCTTTGGTCCCCTTTGTAGTCAGTGGAATCAGGTGCTCAGTCTTATACAGTATTGAAAGATAATTACAGGAGTTAGAAATCCTACTGTTTTCTAGTGTAAATAAGAAAAGTAAATCACTGATTCCTTGAAAAAAGAAAGCCTGGGCAGTTCTGTGTCCATGTTGGCTCACTGCTCTTTGCTTGTAACAGGGCAAGGTTTGTTTAATGCTTTTTCACAACAGGAACAATAAAAACTGTTGGGTTGGGTTTTTTTTTTTCAGAAACAAATTGCTTTAAGACTCCTCTTGTGGCTGTGGCTAGTGTAGTGTGATCCAAACCCACCTTAGTACTGAATTTAGCTGCTTTGGAAAGCAAACCTACTCTGTCATGGTCTTGGGGCTGTATGAGTGTCCACGCCAGTAGTGTGCTTTTGCTGTGCCCCACATCATACTGCTTAATCAGCTGTGGGGTATTTATGGGGCCACCTTAAGTTGAACTCTTCTACAGAAGCACAGAGTTGTTGGAGATGCACACAAACTGCCATTTTCAGCTGCAGCTTTTGCAGCCCATATCCATTTACCAAGTTCAGACCCGACTGAATATGAATGGTCACAGCTACAGCAGCATGAAAAGACCAGGTATAAACCCCAGGGCTGTAGTTGTATTTTTTCATATCAGCACTGGGCTCTGTAAGGCTCAGAGGCTTTAGGAGTGGGGGTTTTGCTCAGCCCTATCTCATGAGGGTGCTTGATTTGTTCTCTGGGTGGTACCTTGCTCCCTGTAAGGCTGCTTTTTGCTCCTCAGTGGTGGGAAAGGCAGCCTGCCCTGATACGTGGTGTCTTGGAGATGGGAATCCTTAGCAGTGCAGTGTGCTCTGAGAGCATCTGATGACCTAGAACAGGTCTGGCTTTTGTCTGGAATAAAGAAAGTGAATCTTAGCATCCATCTGTTTGTATAGCACAGCCATTGGATCTTTGCTTCTGTTGTTCAATGACACGCACTGGGCTTTTGGAAGTAAACTGGGCATTAGGCATTTTCTGATCTTCCCATTACTCATGCTGGCAAGATTAATGCATGAGTTCTTCCACTGTAGAATTATGCACAATTCATAGTGTGGCCAAGTGAGATGAAGAACGAATCTTGTGTAAAGCCCAAGTTACTGTTTACAAAGTGGGGAGGGGGGAAATGAGTATCAAAAAAGCTATTGGCCCCTGCACACTGCTTCAGCGAGCATTCAGTCTTCTCTCCTTATGTTGTATGCAAGATTTGACAACGAATGGGCTTGAACTGGTGGTAGCTGCTGGATGACCTCTTCAGTTTTGCATTTACCATTCAATGTATTGTCCATGTAATTTAAGTGGTATTTTCATCCATTCTTTTTCAGTACTTTCTATAAGATAGGCTCGTTATTTCTCTGTAGTTCTAGCATGGCACTGGCTGAGAGCTACCCAAATCTGATGGTATCTCCCCTCTTACCTGCAGCAGTCAGTACCTGACTCCAATTTTATTGGCAGGACCCCCTCAAGCATAGGAGTTCCACAAAGATCAGGGGTTTATCATATTTGTCCCAGATGAATGTGCAACACTGCTAAGCCCAGCCAAGCAAAAGGGAAACAGGTGAACAGTTAGCTAAATGCTGTTTACATTATTTTTATGCTGGGCTTTATCTGACTTGTCAGGCACTCACTTTATATTTTACAGACATGTCTCCCAGCCTTCAAAAATGCAGATTTATGATTTTGAAAATATTTTACCTAAGATGGGAGCATTTAACATTTCATAATTGGGTTGGAGGGTTGTACATATCTCACTTTTCCTTCAGATTGGACTGGGTGAAATGTTTCAATTTTTCATGTATAGACCATGAAAATGTGAAGGCTGACTCTAATGATAATATATAAAACACAAGAGAAATGTAAACCAATCCAGTCTCATAATATATGTGCTTGTTTGATAATTTCTTGGTGGTAAGGAGTGTTTATACAACACAAGTTAAAATATCTGAATATCACACAGACGGCATGATGATTTTGTACAGTGAACTCTTTTATAACTTGTTTAAAATGAACCTGTCAGTCATCATTAATGGTCTGTGAAACCCTATCCCAAGCTGGTGCCAAGTCTTTCCCACAGAACAGTTACATCATGATAAGCTCTGCTGTGTTCACAGTAAATCAGGGAGTTTCACAATGAAGTTACATGATAAGCTTTGCTGTATTGCACAGTAAATCATTATGCTGAACAATTACACAATAAGCCTCCTTAGTTTTTTTCTTTATGGGAGCATCCCTCAGTAATGGATAAAAGTCAATATGAATATTTTTCTCCCCCTTCTACTACCTACCTCAAATACAATTTATGGACACTTCTTAAGGTGGGGGGGAAGACCACTGTTAGCCTTGTATGCTTGTACACGTGGTATGATATAGTTAAAGCACTGGGGGACATAAGAAGCCTGGAGAAGTCTGAAGGCATCACCGGGGCCGACTCAGTGATGGGAAGGGCATCGTTGGCTTTCAGTGGAGCTGTGCCAGTTTACACTAGCTGAGTGTTGGCCTTTTTCTTTGGTCTCTAAGAAGATATGCACTTGAACTTCCTATTTATGCAATGATTTGTATTTGCTTTGGTCTGTCTTGGTTTTCATTGTCTCATTCAATTTTTGTTAGTCAGCATTGCTATAAGAACCACCTTCTCTTTTAAACTCTATTTTATTGATTCTTGTGGTTTACAGGACCATTCCTCTCCCTACCAGCTCCTCTTATGTGCTTTAACCTCATGCCCCTATTTGACAGCTCCCAACTCAATCAATTTAGTCATTGTTCCACCCCAAATCTCCAGGTCTTCAGTGCTCTCAGACATCTCCACATTGGTGTTCCCTTGTCCTCCAATTATACAGACTAGGACTCGGCTCCTTGCCCTTCCTCCCAGGATAATGCCCTGTATCTCTCCCCACCTGTCTCCAGGGTGCAGACTTTTTCTTGCCATGCCTTGGTTTCCTCTTGTTCTCCCTCCCCATGTCTCACTGCTTCCTTGAGACTTCCACAGCCTATTGCCAAGTGCCTCAAACATCCAGTTTTTATTCTCCTTCCTTGGCAGAGCCTCTTAAACTCCTCCTACTACAGCCTTTGTGTGCCACTTCAAAAATGCACACCTTCTAATCTGCTAATCTTGACAAGATGAAATAATAATAAAAAAAGGTTCCTGTTGCCATTTCAGTTGGGTCCCTTTAGGTGTATAAATCGTTGGAGTCAGGTAGTAGGAGATGTGTCTGCCTTTCAAAGAGCAGGGAGCCGTGTCTGCATTAATGTTGCCTCCATAAAGCATCGTGTACTAAAAAGAGCTATCACATACACCGGAGCTGCAGGAGCCAAATCCCCATCTGCAGCACATTGGAAAAGCTCCAGTAACATCAAGGGATGTGGCTTGGGTCTGTGCTGGCTGAAGGTCTGGCCTTGAGTGGGGACTGTGTAATGTAAGCAAGGAGATAGCTAATGAGGCCATTTTACCTCTCCTGGAAACCCACTGCAGATACAGAAAAAGCATGAGAGGAACTCACTGAAAAGAAATGAGAAATCTGGGCAGAATGCTTTGTGTTTTCAGAACTACCCTTCATATTAGTTTTATTGATGAATATATTCTTAGAAAAATAAAATAGTGTTGCCCATGAGCTTAGAGCTGCTGCTGTCTTCTAAATCTTAGCATGAGGCATTACCCTGTAAGTATACATGAGATTTGCTGGTGGTAGTCTGCCCTATGTAGTGGAAAAGCCAGGAAAGATCTCAAGTCTTTGCCAGCTAAGATCTGTTGCAGTTCCCAAGACAGTAAGTTTGCCATTTCTTTTGTCTGTTCAAAGTCACATTATTGTCTTTTATTGAAGTTCAGCTGAGGTGGTTGTGAGGTTAGGAAGAAGGAAGGAGAGGTGAGAAATGTGGGTTATTTTCTAGTCTGCATGCAATGGACATCACTTACAGTATGTGTTGCTAGTTTAAAAGCCCTCAAGAGGATGTTGCAGGGCTCTGATGTAGTAAGATATGTGCAAAATCAACACTTGCCGCCCTTAATTAAAATGTCATAAAGATGGGATGTCTACACTTTCTGCAGGAGCAGTTTGTGTAGCCTTCAAGAGGTATGTGTAGGTAGTATATTATAGCCCTTTACTTGGTATGTGTCTGTTACATGGCCAAAATACAGATTAAATCCTGTCTTGTAGCAAGTGAATATACTGACACATGCTGAAGTATGAGCAGCCTCCAAAAATGGCACAGCACATGTGTGTTCCCATTATGTGGGGAAGGTGCCTTTGTGTTGGAATGCAGGAAACCTGCAGTTTAGGTTTGTGATTGATGTATGTGTAAGACATGATGGGGGAACCCAGAAGGCTCTTGGAAAGCTGAAATGGGATGAGCCTGTCAGAACTATCCAGCCTGCATGTGTATCCTCATGTTGCAAGCAACATGTATGCATTGAGACTAGCTTATTAAAGCAGACATTTAGGAGTTAAGAGGCAAATTTACAAAAGGGTTTCATACTTGAGAACTGGGCTTTTGAAGCTGTCATTCCTGTCTTTTTATAAAAATCAGGAGACATGCTGAAATTGCAAACTGCCTTGTCATCCCTGGAATCAAATCTTCAAATGAAGAGGAAATCTTTTCTTTTTCCAGAAAGATGCACTCACAGAGTCTTTTCAGATACCATTTCTATTTGTGACAGTAACTTTTTCAAGGAAATGAGCAGAAGATAGAACAGCATGCTGCTTCTGATTGTACATTTCTTAATATGCTTTAGAAATATACACACCGGCAACATTTTTACAAGAAAATGCCTCATCTTTCATTAAAGAATGACTTATAAAAAAAGCCTTGACTTTTGTATAGCTGTGTATTTCATTAGGCATATTTCATACTTCTGTTACAACTCCTAAATGGCAAATAGTCCTGAGTAATATCTGGGGAAGCAAATTGCTTTAAATGGTTCATTTAGGTGAATTTAGCAATTTTTATTTTGCATATAAACTGAAAAGCTTTTCTTAGCTCAGCTTTTCCACTTGCCAGAATACAGGTGTTTAATTGTTGAGTGAGATCACACATTGGTACATCCTCTGTAAGACACTTTATAACAAAACCAAAAATACTTGTTTCCCAAATCATATTTTTAATTACTCCAGAGACACTCTACCTAGACACTACTGCAAGCAGGTAGATTTAGATTGTTTGGTGCTAATGGGGAAAGCATTTGATTTCACCAGGTTTCCTATAAGCTATTGAAGAGGAGCTCCATGTGCCAAAAAGGAACTGAGTGAACACTAACTCCAAGATAGCACCAGAAGTGAAGTTTTGAGTATTTTAGCTAAATGTTTTTCCCCAAAGTCATCTTGTAACTTTGATGCCCCTTACATGCTACTTGTAGCAGATTCCTTTGATGCAGAACAAAAGCACTAAGTAAATAGAAAAACCAAGCCCAAAAAAATTTACATCAGCAGGCTTCCCAGTGAAATCACGATGTATTTTCAAGCAATGATTTCTCTTACTTCCTCCTCTTATTACCCTTATTTACTCTTCATTTACCCTGATGCTTGAATTAAACCAGTATACAAGTGCTTTTCTTCTCTGAATGTCCTTTAATTTGACAGCCTCATGGCCTCAGTGCTCTTCTTTGCCAAATATTGCTTTTTCATAGACACAAGTTAATTCCTGTCGTATTGTGCGACAGGGTTGAGCACAGTGAAAGCCCAGCTTGCAAACTGCCTCATTTCTTTCCAGCCCCTGAGGAATTCTCAATGTGTCAGTAGGAGCAGATAAAACCATCAGCATGTTCCTTCTTTCTTACTTCTGAACTTTTTTCTCAACCATATCCTAAAACACTGGGTGTTGTCTTTCATTTTATTTTCCCTACTCCTTGCCCCATCCAATTTCTTTCCATCTTCCCCATTTCTTACCTCCCCTATAGGAATGCAATGGCCATATATCTTCACTTAGTCTCCTTGCTGCAATTTGTTTGCATGGCTCTGAAGGAAAGTACACTGTCACTCATGAGCCTTTACACCTGCCAAAGCTAATGAGTTAAGCTTGACCCTCATTCTTGCTGGTTGTTTAGAACTTTGCACTCCTAGCAGATTTCTAATGTCCCAAAGGAGCATCTGAGGTGTTACTACAAATATTTCTATTAACAAAAAATATATTTAATGTG
Organism: Pandion haliaetus; assembly: GCA_013401275.1. Lineage (NCBI taxonomy): Eukaryota > Metazoa > Chordata > Aves > Accipitriformes > Pandionidae > Pandion > Pandion haliaetus. The sequence goes on along the minus strand of VYZV01033873.1, from coordinate 111,978 downwards.
GTTTTGTCTATATAATATAGATGTGATTGAATATATTGTTCTGTTTCATACCTAAATTGCATTTTTTACATTGAATATAATCACAAAAGTTTCAATAGCAGGAATAAAATAATGGTATTTTTATTGACAGTAGACACTTCAAAAATTTATTCTAACCAATGGAGGAAATGCAACAACAGCAGTTTTTAGTCCCTGATGGCAGTGACTTTATCCCTGAGTGATGGCGATTGAGGTGGGATCAGAACTGGGCCCTAAAATTCATTGTTTTGGTAGCATAACTCAAAATGATGACAAATGGGAAAAGGAGATGGGTAGTTGCTCTAAAGATATTGGGTGATTAGTGGCAGGTGAACACGGTATTTGTGGTCTGATAAGAAAAGTGCTCAGAGGACTAGATAGTGTTTCCCAAAGCTCTTGTCTGGTGGGGAAGGGAGTGAGGAGAGGTGGTTGGTGTGCCCTTGGGACCTTCCCCAGGTCCGCCTGGATCTGTGGCAGAGGGGAGGAGGAGTGCTGCCAGCAGCACCCTGCAGCTGGTGGGCAGGCTGGTACTCACCGGGGGCATTTGTACCTCTGAGAACAGCCTGTTATTTTATAAAGAATTTGCAGATTAAGGCCTAGACAACCTAGAGAGCCTTTCAAAAGATCCACAGACCCTCTGAGCCAGTGTGTTGTATTTATCTCTTAAGGAACCTTGTCATTAGGCTCAAATTAAAAATGAGCTGTCAGTTTCTATTAATAATTAATGCTGAAATGTTAGCACTTTGAAAGACTGTTTCAAGTGCAACATATTCCATTTAATGCTGAACAGTTTTATATTTACAGTAATTCCACCTTTCATCCCTTAATGTCAACCTCTAAATCTTTAATGCTTTAATCACACTTCTTATTTTGATATCCCAAGTGAGCTGTTCTAACCTGTGTCCGCTCCCTTTCGATAAGGTGCACTTTTTATACTGGAAGGTTAGTCAGCAGCACTTGTTAATTATTAAGGAAAACAAAATGCTACTGCTGGAAAATTGTTTGTTCCCAGCAGTATGTGTTACCTTTAATCTGTACTGACAAGAAGCAAGAGGAATCATAAAATAATCAGAGGAGCCAGGAGAGAGGATTGTTTGTGAAGAACATTACCCAGCAGAAATGTAGACAGCCTTGATTTGATTCTATAAATGAACCTAATTACTGGGTAATATATTGTTCTATGGAACAACATATCTGTAAAATATGTAGTCAAAAGAAAACACTGTGAATTTGAAAGCAGATGATTTTTGCTTTTGAGTTGTGATCCCTATAGCATATTTCTGGATGGCACTGAGAGCTTTTGGGGTGTGTGTGTGTAAAAAAAAAAAAAAAAAAAAAAAAAAAAAATCACCCAACCTGCCACATATGTCTGAGCTAAGTTCTTTGCTGTAGCCTTCCCATTGTGATAGGGGATAATTCTGCAGAGAAACAGGCCACCTAAATGTGTTGCAGAATTTTCTTTTTAAGATTCTTGCTTTGTTTGTCTCCCTGTACATATCCAGTATATAACAAAATAAATACTTGGAATTTTCTTAACTGTCAGGCAATTAATGAATATCCTAGAGACACTAGAAAAAGCCCTTAAATGGCCTGCAGAGACACACATTTTTGAACTTGTAGTTATGAAACATATTACTCCAATTTTTTGGGGTTTTTCTTGCTGTTTCAGAATAACCCCTTGAAGTGAGATGTATATATAGGTAATGGTATTTGTAACCACGTTTACATAACATTAGTGGGTTACAGAGGGATGTTAAACTACAATCTACTCTTTAATTACTGGGCTCAGTAGAATGAGACTCTACCTTGTGTCTGGCAGATCCATGTGCTCTGATGTATAGCTACTAATTTGTGATGAATTTGTTATTCAGGCACGCATTTTCTGGGATAGGTGCTTAAGACCAACCCCATTATTCCTATCTGTTGCCACTGGTGCTGCTGTATGGAGAAGGCAGATAGATGTTTCCCTGTAACAGACACCTCGGCTTGCCCTTTCCTCCGCAGAGACTGAAGAGGAGGTATCGTACTCAGGAGGGACCTGCTGTGGCCTCTGAGCCCCCACATTGAGAGGCCCCATAAGACTGTCCTTGTATGGTGTATCTTACACTGTAATCATGTGTATCTATCAGCAGGAAGATATCCAGCCTGAATTTGAATGCTAACCATTCTTCTTTAGTAATGAGTGTTATTTCTTTTATTCCCCCTGCATCCTGAAACATGTACTCCTTTTCTTTCATCTTGTTTGTAGGCAAGTTTCACATAGGCACACTTGAAAAGCTCTCCTTTGGCTTTGCATTGATAGCTAAGAGTTCAAATGCACTGTGCAACTTGCAGCAAATAGTACCTTACTGCATGAATATCCATGTGAAATCAGGGGACTGTTAGATTGACACTCCAAAAAATCTCCATCCTGTTTGGCCTGGCCATTCCCACCCAGGAGAAGAGTGCTGGGTGGATTAGGTAGTATTTTGCACCCATCTCACCCAAGTGCTAGTGAAAGCATGATGTACAAAGTGGTGAAGTATCAAGACTGTATTAGGATCAATTCTAGCAGCATTTCTACCTCAGGTGTAAGTATTTAAGTGAGACTAAACTGGAGTGAAAGAAGGAAGGATTTTCTCAGCCTTTGAACTTTTGCTTGTATTATCAGCTCTCAGCAGTATTATCTGCTTCTTTTATCAGGCTCCCATCAACTGGGCTTTTTTCTAATTACATGAAGAGTGGATGAAGTCCTATTAAGTTGTCTGTGACTAGAAAAAGAATTACTGCACTGATACTTTCAATCCTCACTGGCTTGTAAAAAAGGCATTCAGAGTTTACTGAACCTCCACTTCGCGCATCAAAAAAGAAATAGAAAAATTCCTGCTGCTACATTATCATACAAGCATGCAATTCTGTCCTTCCATACTGTGGAGGTATGCACAACATGCAGGAAAGTGTTAAAAATATTTATAAGATGCCCAACAGGACAAAACAAATGGACATGTGTAGTATATGTACATTGTTCATTACAAACATGATTAGTGTGTATATAATAGATGTGTTGTTAAAGCACAGTGGGTTCTTTGAAGTTTACAAGTTTGTTATGGATTGATTTATTCATGAAATGCTTTGTTTCTATGACAACTTTATTGGTTTGCCTGTGGTCTAAATACATATAGGCATGGCAGGAATTCCACAGTACAAAACAAATTACACACTACCACCTGAATGGCTTGATGCCTTTAGGGAATGTACAGAAATAGTCCACAATGAGGGCAGAAATCACCATAGACTGTGCCAGTATGAGAAGGCTTGCTTAATAAAGAAAAATGCTTAAAGGTCTTCCATGGCTTCCAACTCTGCAATAAAAGGGAAAGATGGAAATGAAGAAAGGAATCCGGTAGGAAAACATAAAAAGGACCCAAACCCCAATTGCAGAGATACTAGCGTATTCAAGAAAAAGCCACAGATCAAACACCAGCACTTTCTCCCACAAATAACAGAGCTTGCAAGAAGCTATTAATATTCATAACAGATCTAGAGCTACAAAAGAAACTGGTGAGCTATTGTTTAGTGAGAAATTAGTGTGAAAGTATAGGGCATTAGTTGATAAAAGGATAGGGAGGCTCACTGGGACAACACAAAATGGGATCGGAGAAAAAAGTCAGTAAGTGGATCAAATGACTAAAGGACAAATTCTAAAATACAAGAGCAATAATTTAGACAGGGACTGGGAAGATGACAACTGTTATGGAGGTCTGAGACCTGAACAGAATAACACTTTTTAAAGTATGGAAGATGCAAGTCATATAGCGGGGCTTCTATGCCTGACCCCCATGACATAAGGCTCTCTCCAAAACAGTATCATAAACTATGGCAAAAATGATACAAAGCTCTTTGGCAAATGACAAGCAAGAACAGGGGAGTCTGTGAAACAGGCTCTCCTGCTCCATCACCCACAATCTCTCTGCTTTTCAAAGCCAGAAACATCAGAAGAAGCAGAGAGCACACTTCCATTACAAAAGCAAGTTTATAAATCTAAACAAAGCTGCTTAGCATTCTGGATCATTATTTAGAAAAATGGTATGAGAATTTCAAAGGGAGGAAGGGTCACTGATCATCCTCTGCCTAGCCTGAAAGCCAGCATGTAAATGCCTTAAGAGAAAACTAGGGCAAATGTAAGTCCTTGCTTGGTAACCACAGACTGCCCCACCAGCTCTTCTGCCTCTGTGAGGGGCCTGTGCTTGTGATGGAGGTGACAATAACTTTCCATGGTCACTTGACTCAGGCCAGGTTTGTGCCTTGTAATTTGGCTCTTGGGATGTCATTCATTGAAGTGCCACTGGTTTCACCTCTTACGGAGCACACAGAGCCTGGGGGTGGGAGAGGTAGGTTTTGCAGTACTATGGGCTTAGGGATGCATTGCCTCCCTTGCACTGCAGCGAACCCAGACTGCAAAGCTAATGGGGTTCAGTCACTAAGATTTGGCTCAATAATGAGTTCCAGATAGTGTCTTAGTCAAATAACTTCTCATTTATTGACTAGGTAACTTAATCACCTGCTCTGAAAGGTGAGCAGGCTGACACCAACAGGAACTGCATGGGAGCCAGGGTCTTGTGTCCAGAAAGCAGAGGGAGAAGAAAACGGAGGTAGTGAGATGTGCAGCTGCACATGGCTTTGTGCTGGGTGGGCATGCAGTGTGCATACTTCACTGCCACTCTCTAAGTGCCTAAGCCATTTGACTAATTTGACATGGAAGCACTAATAAAATAAAAAGCTTCTCCAGTTAGTGCACACTCTATTATTTCTGACTCGTGTTTTGACCCAGTCCCTTCCATACTCCTAATTGCCTGTGCTGCACTAAGTGACATTGCCTTCCATGCACTGTCATGAGCTGTGGTCTCCTGCAAGAGAGAGTATCAGCCCTTGTGATTGATCTGAAATGACTCTGTTGCTTCAGCTGGTCAAACTGCATATTTACAAACTATGGAATATTTAGAGATAGATTTCAGAGGGAGGGAGTGGTCACCTCTTCACACAGTGGGTTTTATCCTCAGCTGGGCATCCTTTTGTATCATGCTTGCTTCGAAGCTGCTCAATAGTAGCAATGGAACATCAAGCCTCTAGTACCTATTAAAAATAAAGCCATACCTAGAAATCAAGAAAAGCTGCAAGCCATCTTTACCCTTTGGGTTTTGGGTTGGGTTTTTTTAGGCTAGGTATAAGCCTTAGGAGAGGAAGAATAGTTGATGTTAGTCAAGTAGCTCCTGACTACACCAGACCTTTGGAGTCTGAAAAACTGCTGAAGTAAAGCTTGCCAGTGTGCTGAAAGAAAACGGGGGTTGATTGGTTTGTTTTTTGTTTGGTCTCCATTTCTAGATATTGAGGCTTCTCCCTGTGGAAAGAGCACTTGCCCTTTCAGGATTCAGTCTGGATATGAAATGTAGTGGAGAAGCTCTCTTCTTTCCCAGGAAAAGTTATTCTTTCTTCATTGTTATTTAATTACTTTCTTATTGGTTTAACCCTTACATGGTACAAATAATACATTATCAATTCAGCTTTTGTTTTAAGGAAGCACATAGGCTGGATAGTGGGACAGGGTATCCCTCAAGTCTGACTTAAGCTAAGGCAGGGAGCCAAAAGTAGTCCTAAACCTCCCTTAATGGACTGGTGGAGGCTCCACTCAGCACTTCTGAAATACCTGCTGGCTTCTGAGTGCTGTTCCTAAGAAATCGAGCAAAGAAGGGCTGCCAGTGAAAGACAGCTGGGCAAGGGTGCTGCTTTGCACCAGGTATTTGGCTACCCCATGAGCCAAGGTACCTGGCCAGAAGCCATCTGTTGTAGCCAGTGGGGAGATGGGCAGCCCAGCAGTGCAAATACCACTTGGCTGTTTTGTTACAACCCCTTCTCATTTTCCACAATTGGGAGATTTCTGGAACATGCATCACAGAGTGGTGGATCTCCAGCACCCAAGTAAGGTTATGGTTTACACATGGTACCATTAAAAAAAATTCTGGCCATACCACATCACCACAGCTTCAGGTATCTAGCGCATGTATTTCAGTAAAGAGTAGCTTTTGACAGACCTACTTGGCAGTGAATTTACAATTTTCAGAAATCTTCCTTCCTTCCCTCTCCTAAATGCTTTTAGGACCCTTTCCAATGTTGTCTGAGCTACACAGGAAAATGTCATAGTTTATCCCATAACTAACCACAATATTTAATTATTAAATGATGGCTATAAAAGAAGTGTAACAAAGTGAAAACTGTTCTGAACTTTCTTGACATTGTATTCAGCAAATACTTGCTCTTTATCTGACATGCCATCATTTACTCCCTCGGCCCTCAGAACAGCAGGATAGCTGAACCATCGATATATTAGAAGAAAAATCATAGACAAGGAAAGTAAGTTCTGACATTTTGAAACTAATGGTGTAGTTCATCTGATGCAGTGTGTGCCTAATACTCAATGGAGAGTCTAGAGGGAAGAGCTTAATGCACCTTTCACAATCTCCGCTTTTCAGTCATAGATTGTGTGATGTCATATTTGTGTGTATATATAAGGATATGTCATATATGATCTGATGTGATAAGTTTATGCAGACAGTACTTCACACACACATTCAAATGCTTAATAAAAATGCCTCTATTCACTGCCTCACCAGCTTTGGGCTTCTGTATGTGCATATACATGCATACAGAGGGGTTATGAACAGATACCCTTTTTCATTAAGCAAGTGACATTTTCATGCTGGTGCAGCATCTATCCATCTTCTTTCTGGCAAAGCCATGTGCCTTTCAGTCAGCATCTGACTAAAGATCAATGAGAGAAAGCTTTTTGAAGGCGCTTTCAGGTCCTGCGGCAAGGGAGATGATCAGAAAGCTGCCATAAGCTTCAGACCCACTTGACAAATGAGGAACTATTTTGGCGCTCTGTAAGCTGCTGTCACATCAGTTAGAAACACTAATTAGAACTACTTTGCTATTGAAAGTGTCCAGTGCATTAAATACCACTTCTGCTTATTGCAATTAGCTTATCCATTGACTTACACTTCATACCACAAGACTATCAAAGATGGAAATGCATAAGGGATTGTTTAATAATTTATGAGGTAAATTAGAACTGAATGGCAAATAGCTTTTGCCTGCTACCCTTTGACCTTTCACTCCTTGCAGAGCATGAAGCTCACATGTGAAATGTGCTCATCCTCAGTTTTGTCTAGCAGGAGAAGAATCAACAACCCAAGATGCACAAGTAAGCAAACATCCGATTGTTGTCTTTTTCTCAGAGTGATATGGAGATGAAGTGATGTGGGTAGCTTCTGAGAAGCAATTGGACATCATGGTACCACGCAGTCTGTAAAGCGAGAGAATTTTATGCTCTCCCCGTACTGCTCTCCAGAATAGTTCTTGTTATTGATAACGCAGCAGGACTTTGTTAAATAATCTATACCGTGTGGAGTTCAGAAGAGGTGGTGATGACTTTTAATGCCATTTCCTTTCTTCACAGGGCAAATTTGTAGATGACAATGTAGTAAAAAAGTGAAGTTGTTTGTAAATGCTGGGACAACTTCATATTTCTGTTTGAAAGCTCAATTGTGAGTCTGTAATATTTCAACATTCCTTAGGAATAAGAAAAAGAAAGCAAAAAGTTTCTCATGCCTTAAAAGTCAGAAGTGGCCTAGCCATTAAGGATGCTATAATTCTACATTGTGCATAGATGTTTTTAGCTGAGAAGGAAGAAGAAAATACCACTCTAAATAGCTGGCTTGCAATCTAGCATACAGTCTAAAGTCACGAGGCTGCATTCCTCATTCTGCTTTTTTTTTTACCTTGGTCTAGGCATGCATTCTTTCTGCTTGGATTCCCACTGGTCATGTTAGTCCTTAGTTCAGTTACCAGGGTGTTAAGGAAGATCAGGATTTGTAATTTGTTGTTTTACATATAAGATGGCAATCTTACCACCACTCATACTTCTCAAGAACTGGAATAATTTTCTCCTTAAGTGATTTTTTGTTCTAAAAAAAAATTTTTTTTGTTCTTTGAGACCAGCTTGAAGAGTGCCTGTGTTCTGTTCCTCAAAAATTAGTAAGGTATAACTGTAATGCATGTTTCTTTCTAAAAGTGTTCATTTAATGAAGGAGACAGAAAACATAAAGCAGCAGTGGGACAGTTTAATCTAAAAGCTCCTAACAGGAATCGCCTTCAATGATCTGATTCCAAATATATGAAACTCTTCCTGTTTTCAAATTCCTTTGTATGCCCATTCAGTGATCAGTGCAGAATATTCCTTGTCTGCCTGAGTCCTACATCTCACCAGACTGCTCCATACAGAAATATTTGTGGAAAAAAAGTAATATTTTATTTTCCAAGTCTTTAAGTGATAGCAAGATAAAATAGTACTAGCAAAGGCATAAATATACATATACTCTCATAAATGCAAGTATAAATTACAATATGAAATGGTTTCATTCTTTGAATACACTTACAAGTTTAGTTTTGTCTTTTAGGAAAGAAGAGTCTCTGGAAGAGCAGAAAGGAATTGCAAGATCCTCTTCGGTCTACTAACACCAGAGGCCGAGCCAGTGTCCTCATTTGTACCCTTCAGTTTTGATGCCTGTAACTGGGGGAAGGTAGAGAACTGAT
>VYZV01033873.1:51547-103327 GCA_013401275.1 Pandion haliaetus | reverse complement strand
TTTTTTTGGATACATTTGAAAACCAAGGATGATGCAACAAAATATCTCAGCGTGATGTTCAGAGATGCTTGAGGCCTGTTTTTGTTTGGAGCAGATCAGTTCTTTTGTCCCTGGGGCAAGCTGCACATGCTTCTTCAAGAGTGGCTCTGCTCTTTTGGCTGCCATAACAGGAACACGACAGAGACATTCATTCTTCCACAAATTCACTGCAGTGTTGAGAATTTCTGGCCATCATGGAGCTACGGAGCTGCTACTTGAGTGATGGAAAACTTTTGAGGTTTAGCTGTGACTTCACTACCAGCACCACCAGGAAAGATGCTATTGATGCTGGTGGAGCCGAAGGCCAGTGCGTGGAGGGGAGGGCTGGAGGCTGTACGTACATCCCAGCCTGGGGCTTTGCATTCCTTCACTTCTAATTGTCTGCTGCCTTCTTTTAAGACTGGTAACCTTAGATCAGAGTGAAAAAGAGGGTTACTTTTAAGCATGATGAAATTTAACTTGTAATTGCTGTTTCCACAGCAGCCAATTGAGAGGTAAGAGCATAGCTTTACCAAGCAGCTCCTGATCTCTAGGATTTACAGATGTTGAAAATGAGCAGGAAATCAGGGCTGCAGTGACCTGGCTGTGGGGCAATTGCAGCATGTGCTCGCAGATATCCACGCTAAAACCACAACATTCCTAGCAAATTTTGCATTGCCTGCACAACTTTGAAATCCTTATGGTTTGATGTTTGTGTCAGGTTTCACCTAGTATTAGTCAGACCCTGCATTGTATTTAATGTCAGTTTTGGTATCAGTCTTCTTGAGACAGGGTGTACAATATATTCGATTGCTGGCAAGTTTCGACAGGGAAGCAGTAACTTATGCATTGGCTGTTTCCCATGAGGTTTCATGTTCCTGTAAAATCAGCCATTTAAAAAAAAGTGCAGTATCAGTTTAACTTGCCTTTTCACATGAAACTAAGACAATCCCAGTAAAAAAACAGCACTTCTTCAGATGTCCAGTGCTGTATGACATGCATTACAATGCTGCTCTTTTCTCTGGCAGTATTTTAACGGCCGGTACTGATTTAGTTTTTTTGTTTAAAGCCCCACTGTGGTGGCTGGCCAAAATTCTTCAATTCTAAGAAGCAATCTGGTTTTCCTATACCACACAAGAGAAAGTGTGCTGTCATGTACGTGGTACCTATTGAAAGCCTGCCATCACAAGAAACATGCCATACAAGAGTTCGCTCCCTGTTCCACCTTTTGCTCCTCAGAAGTGGCAAATGCTCCCAGCCCTGAACACAGGGGTGTGCGGAGCTGGTCTCTCCCCCGAGCTTGTTTTACTGCTCATTGTTTGTCAGTGATGCAGGTGCAGCACACCGGCTGCTGAAGGCCAAATCTTAAACATGTTTGTGTTTGTATAGACTATTGATTCAGAGTTGCTCTGGCACAAGTGTAGGATTTTATGTAGTAGAGCATCAGTAATGTTATTCAAATTCACACGTGTTTTTCAGAGTGACCCTAAAGCAAATCCTTAAACACATACAACACATAGTTACAATGTACTAGAAAAAGGACTTGTTATTGTTGTTCTGGTCACTGACTGCTTTTCTGCCTTTGTGTGATCCACAAATGAAGTATTAGCAATATCTTCTTTGTGCAATCCCAAAGAAAACCTGAAAGAGGAAGTTAAAGTAGCTTCACATAATTTCTTTTTCATGATACCAGAGACATTTTTTTGTACTGCTTTAGACATTTTTGGTGCCTTTTTGGGGGGTAGAAGACTTCTAGCTTGCTAGGTAGAGTTTGGCTTTTTCTGTAGAAAAAAGGTTTACCTGCCAAATCTCTCAATTAGGGTTTCCTTCCCCACTTCCTACTGATTTTTAACATGCTCCTTGCCTAAGAGGTATTAAAACTTCATCAGGTGATGTCTGTTCTGTGGGGCAAAGTATGGCCATGGCCCAGAGCTGCTGCAGGGAGAGGGGAGCTGTGGCCATGAAAGCTTGTGCCTGATGGGGGGGGGGGGTGTGTCTGGGTGGGTTTTGCCCCTTCCCACTGTTAGCGGGCAGGATGTGTTTGGGGGGGCCTTTCCAGTGCAAGTTCCCCTCCCAACTGCCCCCAGCTGTTGCCATGGGGTGCTGCTGGGGCTCCCACCCCTCCTTGTGCCCCAGCAGCCAGTGGGATTCAGCTGCTCTTGGTGATGAGGAGGTGTAAGTATGCAGTGAGGTCTGGGTTGTTTTTTTTTTTTAAACTGATAGAAAATAGTGAAGTCAATATATGAATTTTGTTTCATTTAACCAAAGTATGTGTTAAAACTCCCAACAGAAGCATGCATGGCTAGGACAGCCCAGATGAATGCAGTTGGCTGAGGAGGCAAAGCCTGTTCCTAAATTAGGACTGGACCAGAGGTAAGTAATTTTGTGCTCTGAATTAGCAGGGCAGCCAAATTCTTTTTATCAACTTTCCTTGCCGGAGAAATGTTCTTGTGAACTCTGGCTGGACTTAGTCCCTTAAAACTTCCATAGATGGAAAAATTCCAGTGAATATTTTAAAATGGTATTTGAAAATAAATATGAGGTGTATAAAAATACTCAATAAGCAGCTGAGCAGGAGAAAACTATAAAAAAAATTGCTATTGTGTAAAGATATATAGTTGCAACAATAGACTGATATCCAATAATTTACTACTACTAAGTTCTAAGAAACAGATGACTGCAAAGTGTTTGCTAAACTATTCTTTTTCATCTGACATGTGGTTGGATTATGTGAACTGACTCACCATTTAAATGGGGCTACTGAGATCGGTGTGTTATTGATTCAGACAATCCTTGACCTCAGGGATAAGACTTGTTGTAACAGACAAAACTGGCTTTTAGGCTAGAATTCTCCATCTCTCTCTGCATCTCTGTTATTTGACAATACTGAAAACAAAAAGATTGGGGAAGCAAAGCATGAGTTAATACCAGCAAAGTCAAGCAGCTTTCCCTGGGCTGCTTGTTCTGATGAAATAGTGCTGGTGCTCTGCAGAAGAAAAATCCAGAGGTGCTGAGACTTTAGTCCTTTGGATTCAAATTTTCACCCAAGCTGCTCTCTCTGTGTGTGTACTTGTATGCATATATAAACATGTACATATCTTAAAGCCACCTTTTATTTCATTGGGATTGGGTTTTTTTGTATTTTCAGTTACACCGAGGTGAAGTTCCAGATGCAAAATGTTTGAAGTCTTCACTTGCATTTTTCTTCAGGGAAGACACAGGATTCCCATGGAATAACATCAGGTTTGTGTCTGTACAATAAATTTCAAGTGCAACAGCACCTGGGTTAGCCTCACCCCTGTAAGCACTGCTGCAGCTGAGCAATGAGCAGCTGGGTAGCACAGGCAGTAGTGCTGCACACTGTACGGGGCTCAGGTAGGTGCTTTGGCTGGTCCTTGCTGATGACAGTGACACCTTTGTGCTATGCTCTGAGATAGCCCAACTACTGCAGACAGGGGCTTGCCTACCCATGCACAGTCATATCTTCACTTTGCTACGTCGCCCTACTGAGTGGGAAGCCTGCAGTCAAACTCATCCATGCAAGGACTGCGCTCAAGCCTAAAATAGGAGTTTTGTCTCCTTGGACTCCCTGTAGAGTCAGTTGAGAGATGCAAGCTCTTCTGTAAGGCAATTTAGAGCAGGTACCTATGGAAGGAGCCTTCTCACTCTGCTCACCATGTGCTAGGGAGACCAAGTCTCCTGAAAATGGCACTTACATTGTGACTGACGGCACTGTGCGTATCTGCTTCATCCTATCCACAGAGCAATAAGCACTTTTGGTTTTTAATGTCACCAGTGTCCTCTGCAAAAAGTGTAGCTGTGTTATTGTCCAGGAAGGGGATGTGAAGAACTGGTCTGTCCGTCCAAAGCATCAGGGAGGGAGAGCAGCAGCCTGGGCTGGCTCTGTGGGAGCTCATGTGGGGCTCAAAGAAAAACACTGTTGAGCAGGATGGCTTCTGGACCCTGCACGCAGAGCAGAGTAAGTGAAGAAGGGGCAGGGGGGGTTGTTTTGTTTGTGTGTTTGTTGGTTATTTTTGCTCTCCAGTCCTTGTGCAGAACACAAATGTTCTGTGGGTCTCTGAGCAGGGAATTATGACTAGGATGCACACGAGAAAGCAGAGGATGCCTGGGATATATGGGATTATGATCAGATTTGGATGCTTTGGGTTTCTCTGGATATCTCAGGAAGGACTTTGTCCAGAATTCGTCAAAGACAAAGAAAAGCCTTCAGGACCTTTTCTTTGCAGAGAACCCCCAAAATAACAAATGAGTAACACAGCAGACTTGATCACAGCCTTAAATTAACTTAAAACTTGCACTGGTTTTTTTGTTTTTTTTTTTTAAGGATATCATCCCTAGGGCTGTCTGTAGTCCAGGCACTCTGTGTACCTTCTCAACCTGTCATTCATCAAATTCCTAACAGTTATCAATCTCCAGACATTAAGCAGGTAGCCTGGCACTTGCCCAACGGGTACTGCGTGATGCTGCAGCTGTTGAACAAGTACTCTATCAAAAATTTTCTGGCTTTTTATCAGCTATTTCAAATCCCAGGTTGCAAATCAGTTGCTTCCTTTTTAGTTATATGGAAGCAAAATGAGATGCACCTGAATGCTTTTAAAAACAATTAGTTCTAATACTATTTACCAATGTGAACATCCATCTATCCATCCTCAATCCTTCTTTTGTAGACTATAACACTCATTCCTTTCTTACTCTTTCATATGCAAACACTATGTCTATGTTATAATCACTGAGCATAAGTCAGATAAAAGCCAAATCTGATGTATTAACAACAAAAATGTTCTTAATAAAAATATGGATTACCATGGGATTTTTCCTAGGATTATACTATATTCAATATGATCAAGAGCCTCAGAACTTGTCTCTGAAAGACTTATTCTTCTGATCAAAGTGAACATCCCATTTTTCTATGCCCATTTCCTAAGCAGGTTGAAGAATGATCTCCTTATATGTATAGTTTCTCCTAGGCAAAAAATTTTACTGAGTCATTTGGGGCAAGGGCAGTTGGTAATGTCTTACGGCTGATCTTCCTGTAGTGTCTCCAGTGCTACTGAAACAAGATGCAGAGGGAGTTAGTCTTTGGGAGCCTGAAATCTCCCCCTGTAAATGGTATTGTGAAAAGAAATTCCTTTGGCATGGGAGTATCCACATGAAGCAGCTGATGTGGGCTCTCCTTGCAGAGCAGTAGCTGCCAAGTTCATGCTAAATGGCTGGTAGCTTCCATGGTTGGAAGGAGTCAAACGTGGAGCCCTGTGGGGGATCTATGTATGCTAGGCTTTGGAGATATTTCCCTTGCAGTTTCAGACAGCTCCAAGCCATTTACTGACCTTTTGAAGGTTTCCTAAAGCTGTGAGTCAGAAAGCATTGGTGTTAGACACTGATAGTATTGAATGGGTTACATACAATATATTTCATTTGCTTTTACATGTTTAGGTGGTGGTCCACTAATGCCAAGTGGTGGCAGCCAAAAAAAATTATCAAAAATGAGTATGACATGGATGTAGGGCAATGCTATGCCAGCAGAAATGTTACTTTCCTCTTGAGACCCAGAACTGTGTCACTGAACTACTGATATCATGTGTCATGTAACAGGCCTGCCCATGCTCCAACATGCAATGGCTGTGTCCTGCTGAGACCTGTTACTCAAGTCAAGGTACAGTCAGACAGCACAGCTTAAGTCTGTTTTTCCTAGCAGTAAAAGAAATCCAGTAAAGTCTTCACAATTATTCCTAGATGGATCAACATAGCATAAAATAGTAGTGCACAGATCATATGAGTCATATTGAAGCTGAATCCATGCTGACAGAGAAATGCTTTCACTTCAAGTTCTTGAAGCACCTCATTTCCTATGAGCTAGATTATTTTTTCATAAATTGCGGACAACAAATAAGATGACTTTAGCCCTTGCCTTTGTTGCTGAATGTGGCAAGCTGATCTGTGAGTAATGGAGCAAACAGAGCAATCTGTTCCAGAGCCTCCGTGAAATTTTCCATTGTTTGGGGAACGAATCAGTCCATTCTCTGCATAAAAGGGAAAGTCACGCTTAGGAACTTGATTTGTTGCAATGATCTTCTTTAATGCATTGCACTACTAGTGACATTCTCGCTGATATTGGGGTCCTTTGTGTGCTTTGTATCAGTTTTATTTTCTTGCCAGGAAATTGAAACACCTATATATGTAAGGAAGTCAATCTTTGATTCTTTCTAGCCCAGAAGTGTGCCTGCTAACGTGCTTCGGATCACAGACCACAATCACAGTGGCACAGAACCAAGGTGTGAAAAGTTTGGTAATGATTTTAACCTATGTTCCTCTTGCAGTGTTAAGTTTTGTCTTAAAATTACCTCTGCTTAGTTATATAAGGCATGAAGAGTCTTTGGGGAGCTCAGAGCAGTGTTTGGAAGGGCACAGTTTTCACCACACTCACGTCGTTGCTAGATTGGAGCTAGTTAGATAGTTCCACTAAACTAAGACAGGACTAAGAGAAAAATCCTAACTTGTACATTCATGTGATTTGACCAGTACTAACTTGAATGCCCCCTCCACCCCAGGAAGGAAGATCTGGTTTTGCAGGGAATTCCTACCTGGACTGTGTAATTTTAGAGTAAAGAGTAGGCATCTGTATCAAGAAACCTTTAACCAGGTGAAAAACACTGGAGACAGAATTGAAAAATAAAGCGGAGGAAGAGGAAAAGGGAGTGAAGAGGAGTTGAAGCTTACCCACAAAGGCACTTCTGTGTACAAGGTTGGGGAAATGGAGAACACTGGAATTTCCCTTCTGATGAAGAAAGGTTTCCCCTTTCCCTGTTAAAAGGAATATATCACATAGATAAAAGGTCATTCACCATTGTCAGGTCATGCTGTAGCTGCTGGATAGGCAATGAGCAAGAATTCATGCCTCAGGACCTTGAAAAGGGCATGTGAGGAGGGACTATAGCTGTCTGTCCCTCAAGTTTTGTGGCAGGGAGACAGCCAGCCATGGACTGTGATGGTATGGAAAAGGCGGTAGATATACCACCATTCTTCATTGTCTAGCAACATGGATCGCTATAGGATCAGTGATGAAGGCTTTGCTGGGTTCAGGGGTAGGCAATGAGAGTGCATTTTTGCCCTTTTGTATAGGACTTGACGTACTGGTCTCTTCTCAGCCCAGGGGAAACCTAATGACATAGCTTCTCTTCCCACTGCAGCACACTCGAAGGCTACGAAGACGTGGCAGACACAACAGCTATCCTCGTACCGTTATCCTAATCTTCCTCTAGTGTCAGCAGATCTGCAGTCACCGGTGCTTGGCTCAAAGTTTTGTGGCCTCCTTGAGCATCTTGCCATCCTGGGAGATTTCTGGCATGGTTGGATTAGCTGGGTGTGCAGGTGAGTCCCAGAGGTCAGGGTTTCACAGAGCACCTGCCCTGTGTCTTGGGGACAAAAGCATGAAGTCTCAGCCTAGTGGTTGAGAAACAGCAGTGCAAAGAAAATGAAAAACATGTTTTCTTTAAGATTGCTTATAAACCTTAGCAGTTTTAGGGAAAACTCATTACGGTCTAAGGCCTGCCTTGATATGTTTGAGATCCTAGGTGTTTGCAGTGCAGTGCCCTCATCAGCCCTGAGCAGCAAGCCGTGCCAATCTGGGATGGCTCTGCTTCTGCCTGGCAGGACATCAGTGACTCTCCCAAGCTGTCCTCACGTTGCACCTTCTGCACGTTATGAAGTATTCCTCTTTGCTGGGTCCTAGAGAAATGCCCTGGTCTTCTAGTGACCCAAGCCCTGCAGCTCCCTGCACCTAGCCCACTAACAACCCAGCAGGTGCCTCCTTTGGCAGGTGGCAAAGGGACTTGCCCAAGGTCTCCCAGCATCTCAGGAGCTGTACAGAGTTGGTTCAGGGTCACTGGTGTAAAACCCAGGTGTCCTCTGGAGGCTGGAAATGCCTCCCTAAGCTGCTCCAGCTGAGATGCATCTGAGTCTGATTCCTCTCATTAGCTTAAAAAGAGACTGGGAAATGCTGGTGAGAAGTTGCTGCTGCTGAGGAAGGGGTTAATTTATTTTTCTTGGTTTACTCTTCACTTTCTATTTGCTCCTCAGAGAGGAATGTGGGCTCAGCTTACAAGGGGCTAGGATTAAACCAGCCTCTTTTTAAAGAAAAAGCCTGAAATTCCAGGGAAAGATTTTACCTGTTTTGCCTGCTTTTCTGTAGAAGATGCTCATTAAAAGGAGAGGCTGAGTTTCAGCTGCAGGTCTATTTACAGAGGTAGAAACCAGCTCTAAAGTTTGACTTTGGATCCTGATTTCCTCTGAAGTCTGTGCTGAAATTCAGATTTAGGCTGGCCTAATAACTGCTGCTTAGATATATGCCATGTAGAATATTTCTGGGCTATACCTGGGCTAAATTAACTCCTGGCAGCTTTTGGTGGTAATGTTTTAAAGCATGGTCTGTAGAGTATTTTTTCAGGGGTCATTCAGCAGTGTCTCGCCACAGAGAAGAGCACTGTTGAAATCCTTGGGAAAGCTATGAAATTTCATACACAGTATGCAACCCCAGAAGACTAATCCAGCCCCAAACACTATCACTTAGATTTGTGTTTCATTCAAGAAGTCATGAAGCAATCTATTTTGCCAGGAAAAAAAAAAAAAATCATTATTTTATCATCATCCTGAGTACTTTCCATGAGAACAAAACTTATAAAAAATGCCTGAGATCTTTGAGAAAGATCTCAATTGTACAGAAAAGCATTACATTGATTGTGAACTTAGCTGTTCTTTGGATTTTTCTGCTTGTCATTTTTACTTAAATGCAATTATTAATGAAGACCTAAATGTGCCCTTTTACTATTGCCCTTTATTTTGTTTTTCTATAAAGATTGCTCATAATCCTACAGCTACCTTTTTCCACTTTAAAAGGTTCTTGCTTCTTATTGCTGTCAGGATAATGCTGCATCATTCCACCTAACTACCAATAAATAGAAATGCAGAGCCATGACTTCTATTCGAAAGCATGCAGGCTCCTTTGTACTGTTTCTGTATATATAAATATATCTTCTAACTTGTAGCTGTAGTACAACATCTGAATTAAATCATGACTTATTCTTTCTATTAAAGCTGTGTTGTCCTTGCTATTATCCCCTTTTCCAGTAAATGAGTACAATGAAAAATTGATTCTAGCTGTATTGGACTGCAGCAAAATAACAAAAGATGATTGTTACATTATCAAAGTCCTCTCTGCTTCCATAATATAGGAATCAAAAACACCTGTCTTTATCTTCTCAATCAATATTGCACCTGAGTCACATTTTCCTGGAAAACACTTTAAAGGTGTCCACTGTATGTTATTTAGATTTAACAAATGCTTTATTCAGGCTGTCTTCATTTATTTTGATTACCTGAGATTGCTCTGCCATCCCTGAGTTATATAAAGCCTAATATTAAATGCCACACTAGACTAGTATGTCAGCAATAATATCAGATGACTTCTCTTATGTGAAGCAGTGTGACAGCTGAACAAGTACACTTTGTAAAATGTATGTGGAAAACTTGTGTTCAACAGGGATATTTCATTGCATGCCACTCTCTAAAAGGTAGAGCAGGGCAGAGGGCTTCAGTTAATGGTCGCTAGAACAGAATGACCTAATTGGAAGTAGGTTTGGGGAGTGTGACAGTGGGCATTAGAATCTGCATTTCCAGAAAGGATAAGCCAGGGTCGGATGCCTAAAACTGTCAGCTGTGCTTTACAGCCATGCTTTTTAATATTTTGAACAGGGGATGCTTAAGAGCAGCTAATTTACTGCATGTCTCAATAGCAGTCTGAAACTATTGAGCATCTAGTAAGAACAGAGAAATAAGAGAGCAGCTCTAGAGACGCGGCCATCATTTCAACATGTGCATTTGCATATTCCATCTAATGCCTGAAGTCAGATGCCTAAAATTAGTAGATTTATTTGGATGTGTGAAAATAATTGTAATTTGTTTCACAGCAATCAATTTGTGAAGCTTTGATTTCCCTTTCTACAGAATTAAATTATTAAGGGGCAAATATGATTTTCAAGATACTCTTTATCATTCCCTCTGCTTGAAGTTTTGTCAAGTTTGACACACTACAACCCAACATTCAGCCATGAGTAATAAATATTAAAAAACCCCAATCAAAAAAAAAAAAAAAGTATGAGAAATGCAAAGAAATGAGGGACAGCAGGATAGTATCTTGCCAGGCTATGTGACCATAACAGGGGCCTCTTTTCCATATCAACTAATCTGCATCATTTCTAGATGGCAACAGTGGTCTGAGTTAGGAGGCTGTGCCTGTCAGGCTCTGTATGGGGCCATGTATGGAGGGCAGGGAGCAGGATGAAGGGTTGAGCTGCTCTTCAGAGGTGCCTCCATGGTCTTCTGCCCACAGACCTGCTCTCTGGCAAAGCCAGTAAGGCATGGGTTACTTGGAACTGCAGTGACCCCATCCCAGCAGAGACAGTGAGGGCTGCTGCACCCGTGCTCAGCAAGGGGCCTTTGCTCCAAGATTGGAGGCTGGTAAGAGTCCTGCCTGAGGCAATGGGGAGAGGAGAGGTGATCATCTGCTCCGGCTCCTCAGCTCCCTAACCAGAGCTCTGCTATGGCAGAAAGGATGTCCTTGGTATTCAGAAGAGGTCTTGCACTACACCTGAATAAGGAGGTGCTTGAATTCCCCCTGAGATGCCTGGTGCTGACCCACAGCGTCATGACATGCACTGGGGAAAGCAGGAGAAAGCAAGCCAGGGGTTCAAATTTTGGTTGGTACCTGAGGCTGGCTCATGCCAAGCTGAGGGAAGCCCCATGCTCCCCTGGCCCTGCACACTCAAGAGCAAGAGGCCACCCCTGCCTATACTTCTCTTGCTTTTTGCATGAGTACCCATGTTTTTTCCATCCTCTGCCCTCATTTTGTTTCTCTGTTTAAAAACCTTGCTTTTTATTTTAGCAGAGGAGAAGAAAATCTGCTTAAAAATTAACTTCAAAGCCCCTGGTCATTGCACAGCTACAAGCACAGAAGTATTCCCTCAATCTTTTTTAATCTTGATTTTTTTTTTTTAACAGCTGGTCACAGAAGGACTGGACTAAGCAGAGTATTCCTGTAGTAAGACCCTGAGCGGTGCCATGCCTGCACACAGCCACTGCTGGAAGCATGCCCCGCTGCTGCAGCATGCCCCAGGACAGCCCCATTCATGCCCAGCTGACCCATTGGTATAGTGTCTTTCCATGATCCAGCAAAGCTGCAACATTTCCACACTAGCTCGTGCCCATTCCTCGAGCCCCAGTGGGGTCAGTCCTCGCTGCGGCCAGGGCACTGTGGGGTGCCAGGAGGGGGCTTTACACCTGGGCCCATAGGAACCTGCAGTCCTACTGTCTGCAGAAATGAGCTGCAAAGCTGCTGCTTAGCTCCAGGCCTTAATACATTCATATTGCCTCGTAAATATAACTATCTGGTGAACTAAAGACTGAGCTTATGATGGGATTCTGGCTTTCATCAAGGAATTTTGTACCTATTTAAAAAATATATGCAGGAGCATGTTGCTGATTATTTTAAGAATCTATGCAAATTTATTGATTTGCAGTAGGAAAAGCTCGCTGTGATGTGTAAATTAAGCCATTTAAATCATCCTGTTTGGTAACTGAAGCACTGGCTCTGTTTACTCAATGAGTTAATACCCTATTACCTGCCATAGTTTTATAGTTGCACTTGTGGTCCTTGCTGGCCCAAAAGACCTAGCTGGCTGTCCCCCTGCTTGTCTTTACGAGCAGATAACCCTCCCACTGCCTGCACTAGGCTTTGGTTGTTGCTATTTTACAGTGCCCCAAAATGTGCCAGCTGCCTCATCGGCCAAGCAGGACCAGCTCTCCTCTGTAGGAAAGGACACGATGGCCTTGTGAGGGTGGCAGGATGGAGCCAGGACAGCAGCAGCCATGCCAAGCTCTGCTGCTGATTGCTACAGATGCTTTAACAAATATCTCTCCATGAGCAGAGTTTCCACCTAAATACTTCTGCAAAGGGTGATTAGGGATATATTCTATTTCACTCCCACCCTAAGTGAACAGTGGGTCAGATGTAATCGAAGACTAGATGGACCCTAATTTTTTTCATGTTCTTGCACATGAACATTTGGAGGCTGCTTGGAGGATAAACCAAGGGATATATTAACCCGTATATCCTGCAGATAGTTACATTAGTCCAGGCAAACACACACATGCACACAGCCCCTTGTATCTGTTATGCCAGAGATGGGCAATTGCTACCTGGAGTATGTAGGTGTGCTTGTAAATTTTGCAGATACATGGGGTTGAGGTGTGAGGTAGTGTAAGATGTTCCCAGGAATCCCCAACTTGGGCTCTGCCCTGAAAAGGGGTGCTGCACAAAATAACACACCAGATAAATGAGGCCTCCTTTAACAGGTGCTCTTAATCAAAAAAATTGAGAACAAAATTTTCTCTGCTGGATTGGCTTTTCCCTTCACCTGTGTGTGATGCCAACACCATTGTTTACCCTGTCACTGAGTTGTTCTCAAATCTGCTTTTTCCTAATGATAGAATAAGAATCATTCAATAATTGAGGGATTATTTGATGCAGGAATAACACACCTATCTGTCAATGCAAAACCACCCTGAATTTGAAAGCCTTGCACACAATGCATGTAGCATTTGCCCATTTAGAAAACTACAGGCTTTTAGGCCAACAGACAATTGGCTGAGCCAAGTGATACTAAGATGAGTGGCTCAAAACTGTAACTCAGTCCTGGTAGGCAATGCTGCATCCTTTCAGGGAAAATACAATGTTCTAAAACTTCCAGATGAAACTGGAAAAAAAAAAAAATTAAATGCAAATGTTAAAATGCATGTTTTAGTTCTCACATTTTACAAATTTAAGAGGTGCTGAATTTTACTGACAGTTTTCTTGGCAGAAAGTGAATTCCAAAGATGCACATGCAAATATTTGTCAAAACCGAATTTTCAATTTTGCATGCATAAGGATTACTCCAGAAGTGCTGGCTTACTCACTTGCTCACAAAAGGAAAGTAGCGTCATGTGGCATGTCTGGCCAATCACAGGAAAACTCTGTATTTTTAATTTTAAATATTCTGATTAATCCATAGAGTAAAAAAAAATAGTGAAAAGAAAGTCACTGAATATATTTGAATAACAAATAAATTCAAGATGGTGTGATTGGCTTTTATATATTCCCTGAGCAAGGAGAGACAAAATTAATCAAATAAATTATTCATTTTGAATTATTTGTTCAGCTCTGTTTTCACAAGTGGAGGCCTAATACAGATGTCTGAATTTTGCAGTTTGCTCCAAAAAGCTCTCGTATCATGTGTCCTGTTCTCCTGATAGCCACTGCTTTGCTTTGGGTCTGACTTCCTCACACGTGAGCACTGCAGTTGCTGTGATGATGAATTTTCTGTGAAAGAGTTGCTAAAAGCAATTAGGTCTTGAGTAGCAGGCACTGAAAGTCCTAATGTGCTCGTTGACCAAAAGGCATTAGAAATGTAATGTTACCCACTTCTACTAAATCATTGCAACACAAATAGCGCTCCTCTGCCTTGGCCTTTGAGCAGAATTAGATTCAGGTTAGAGTGCATCCGTACACTTACCCCAAGAAGCACTCAGCACGGCTGTCCTAATTGCACCCCAGATATCTAGACCGTATTTAGATAGAGGATTTAATGGCTTTGCTACTAAAAGTCCGTTAGCCTTTATTACATTTATTTTCATCAGAAAAACTAATCGTTGTGTTCTCTGAGATAAATACAGTAATTAAAATATAATTCTTCTTTCTTTGATAGCTATGTGATGTATGGTATGTGTCTACAGTCTTGTTCCAAGCTCATATAGGAGGGAAAGAAGAAAGTTGAACTATGTAAGTGTGTATCAGTCTTCTGACATTAATAAAGCACTGTACTGAAAAACAGAAGGGGACAGCAAGTTGCTAGGCAGGGCTGTACGCTTTCTTGGCGGCACAGCTCTGGGCCAGGGACAGCAAACTGTCCCTTGTGGTCAATGGGGAGTTGAGGGTGTGCTGGGGCATGGCAGGGCCTCACCATGAAGGGCAGGGTCTGTAACTTGTCCGAAGCCCCAGGTCTCACCATTTCCATGAAGCAAAGCAGCATGGTGTTAGAGCATCACTCTCCTCCGTCCGCTATGGGCAAGCAGGGGAATGACAATTGGTGCCGCAGCACCATCTTGCTGGGAGCAATTTAAAGTGCTAAATGATCTGTTTCTGCTCCAAAACCTGTGTGCGAAGCTCAGGGCTTTGCTTGGCGCCTGCCAGCCACGTCCTGCTGCCCAGGCAGCAGCCGGGGCTGCGCGGGTGCTGCCCCAGCCTGGGCAAGGGCCAGGACTGGTGTGAAGGGGTGTTGTGATGGGGCTGGCAAAACCTGGAGCAGTATGGTCAGCTCATTTCACAAAAGCCACCAGATGATCCTGAATTTCGTTGCCAAACATGAGTGTGTTTGAAATGCGAAAATGCACAAACGTAAGTGGCACTGTCAGCTCCCTAAAAATCACATTTTCCGCAGTCTGCAATACTTGTTCTGTTCCATATGTGGGGATTTTTATGAAGTGTTCCAGGCAGAAAGTGAAAAACTCTGCTGCGTACTGGCATGATAATGCTATCTTGCATGAATGCAGTGCTTTCCACTTAAAGTGACTTGCATAAGTGGAAATATCATCCCCATTTTGCTGATGAAGAAACTGAAGCCCAGCGTTTCTTTTGAGTCACATCCAGTGAGCAAGGATAAAGCCAAGAATGAATGTGCTGACATGCAGGATTTCCCGTTGCCACCAGACAGGTTGTCTCCACCAAGAATATTTCATTCTGACTTTATAGTTGTCTTCTCCCTGATTAAAGCACCATCCTACTAACCGTTTTATTTCCACAGGATAGGAAAAAAAAAAATTGTCTGTATTTGGTCCAATCTGCTCTCCAAGGCATCTCTTGATGTGGCGGGAGACTTTGTAAGCTTTACTTGCAATGATTGGGCACAGCTGGAAGTGGCCATGTCCTAAAATAACTGATGCAACTGGTGCCTGCACTGAATCTGTATATGTGAAGGTCTACAATATACGGAAGCCAGCAAAATGTGGCTTCTGGAAGACTTATGTTGTCTATAAGGAATCATTATAGCTTTGGTTAGAATTGTTAACACTTCAGCAAAATGATACGAGACATAATTATGTGAGTTATTGATCAATGCATATTAAGAAAGACTTCCATTTATAGGTCGTTATGAAGCGTTATTGGGGCCTCCGAGTGCATCAATAAAATCATTTATTTCTTCACATGGATACTAAAGAAGACTTAGAAAGATGCCATGTGCAGAAAGCTGCTTGTGCCAGTAAATTATATTTACATCTGCTGCATATGGATAGACGGGATACAGGCCAAGTATGTGATGGTGGGAAGCAGCTTGCTGCTTCTGTTTTGGGAAAGTTCATCATGGTTGAAATTTTGGATGGATTAGATTCTGAATCAAACTAGAGAGAGAGCAGTAGATGAGCTCAAAACTTTGACTGCTCCAGAAACTCCATTCAGACTAATATACTATCTCACGTGTCTTAGCTTTCCACCAAAGTTTTGAAGATGTTTGTTGGTTGCTGATGGGAGCTGGGAAGAAGAGAGGATCTTGCACTGAAATTGAGAAAAACATGCACAATCCATTTCACTCAGAGTTTTGTGTTTGGAAAATGGAGGACATGGAAGAGGTCCATCTTTGCTGCAATTTGGATACAACTGCAAAAAAAAAAAAAAAAAGGTATGAAAGTCAAACTATGCCAATGGTGAATGTGGTCTTCTGTATTGGTTTGTGCCCAAACTCAATAAAGAGTATAGACAAATCCAAATAGAGTTTTTGGTCAAAGTGCGAGGCTTGGAGATGAGGAATACAGATACAGGCATTTTGTCCTCAGAGGCAGATGAATGCAGTAATTTCCCTGGCACAAAACCAGAGCTGAACAGAGGCCTCCCAGGAAGCTCTCCTTGCCTGGTTTTGCACCTCTTTAAGCTCCTGTCCTGCTGCGACCTTCCTCCATCTGACAGCGGCTGGAGGCTGACCAGGAATAATTTGGGGTGTTACTATGGCGGGCTGAGGTCTGACCTCCACCCCAGTGCTGCCCCTCAGGTAGGCGCTTCCCCTGTGGCAGGGCCTGCGGAGGCACGGGCAGAGAGCAGCTTTCACCTTTGTTGGTTGTGCCTTTTGCCCCTCAGGAAGAGCACAAACCTGGACCTGCCTCCTGGTCCTGTGCCTGAGACGGGGCAAGAGCACACTGTCCAGAGTGTCTGGCTGGTGTCGCAGCCTGCCAATTGCTGATGCAAATCAGAAACACGGCACAGACCCTACCATTACTTTGCAGCGCAGAAAAAGGGACCTTTTCTTCAGAGAACGTGATAAAAATTGGCTCCTGTTTAATCTCCAAACCACCTGAGGTTGGCTTAGTGACTTGAGCAAGCAGAGCCACTGTCCTGTAACCCAAATGACGTCTGAAATGAAGCTTGGTGGAGATGGTTGCGCTGCTCTTCCCGGCCAGGGCAGGAGGGACAGGCAGGGGCTGCTGCTGCCTGCAGTCATTTCAAAACTCCTGCAAGTTGCAGTATGCACGGGGAACCTGAACACGGGAGAGAGTTAAAAAGGAAGGACTTTTCAGTCGCTGTGTCAATTGTTTGTTGACTTGTAATTGTTAAATATGGAGAGCTGCCTAAAAGGGCATTGGGTGCTTTCAGGCTTGGCTGCTGACAGGCAAGATCCGTGTTGATGTGAGCATGCTGCGTGTAGCTGTCCCTCACTTGCTGGGAATGAAAGCCCTGCTCGTGGGCAGGGATGGCAGAGGGGTTCAGGGGGAAGCAAAGACCCTCAGCACTACTCTTGCTGGTGGAGTGTAAAATGGGGCACTTTTGCGGCCTTCTGCACCTTGCCTGCCCATGGCAGTGTGGCGGCAGCGCCCTGCCCAGCCAGCAGCGTGCCTGGCTTTATCACAAAGTCAAGGACACTTACTAATTCCTGTACTTTCCCTGGTCGGGAAGCCTCTGATCCCAGCATGCAGCACCCTGCAAGGATGCCACGACCAGCCTTTGCTGCCCAGGGCGTACCTGTGGATTGTCCCGTAGTACGTACTTCTGTTTCTCCTGCAGCTATTTCACTTTAATCTGTCTACTGAGTCAAGCCCAGTCAGTGACAGCTCAGTGTAGTAGATCACAAACAGTGAAGATTTTGCAAATCTAAAATAACATTTTCCTGCTGCAGATATGGAGTGGAGACCAAAGGTGACTGAAGACCATTTCCCAAGCCCTGGCCGGGCACCCGTGGCAGAGGCTGGAGCAAACCTGACTCTGCAGGCAGGCTTCTGCCTCAGTGACTCCTAGGAGGTAAAACTATAGCAAGCCCCACAGTGATTTGCATATTTCACCCATAAAATGCAAATGTGCTCAGTGTAGTCCCCCAAAGTGCACACTCCTGCTGCTGTCACTAGTTTGTGTCTATCCAATTTTGGATTATGTTTGCCTCTCAAATTTAATAATTTTGACAAGTTAATTTCAGCCTGTTCTTGACAAGGAAAGTAGCTACAAGGAATAAAAAAAAAGAGGAGTGAAATACTCTGGCAAGGTAATAGCATGATATTGCACGGCAAGCTACTTACATTTTGAGACTATTGAAAATGTTAATACTGAAGTGTATTTTGTTTGCCCAGAGAAAGGAATGTAACATTTACTCCGAGAAATGACTGAAGATCCTGGAGCAGTCAATATATCTGCTGTTGGAAGGTGGTACATTTAGGCTAAACCAAAGGGCCTTAAAAAGATAAAACAATAATGAAAATTCCTAGGTTAGCAATTTAAGAATATTCTAGGTATTTCCTTTTTGGGTCTTCAATACAATGGCTACGGCACTTCAGGTCAGCCCAGTACAGGTTATGCAGCCAGAGAAACCTCTGGAGCAGCTGATCCTGCAGCCTGAGCGAGGGCTGACACTCACCTGTTGGCTCTGCTCCACCCTCGGCTTTGCTCTGTCCTCCTGGCCATGCTGTTCCCGCCAAACCCTGGGAGCAAATGATACTTGTTTTGATTCATGGTGTCTGGATGTGTATCGGTACCAGCCCTGGGCTCTGGAGATATCTCCAAGGCTTTCGGTGAGGGGCACATCCCCTCTCCCTCCTAGGCTGCTGTGACCAGTACAGCATTTCTCTATAGAGGGAGGAATACTCGAGCCTGTGACCAAAATTCATCACACCAGGGCTGGGGCAGCTCCCAGCAGGTCTCAGAGGAGCCGGTGCGCTCCCTGCCAGGCTCCACTCTGGTTTCAGGGCTCCCTGGCAAGCCCTGTTCCCAGAACCCAGCTCAGAGAGCAGCCCCCAGGTCCCCCACGGCCATGCACCCCAGGCACCGTGCTGCACGCCCCTGCATTGAGGACGTCTGGCCATGGAGGGAAGAGCTCTGCAGCTTACCCCATCCAGCCCCCTCCTCTACAGGTGATGAATACTTTGGTGCGTAAATTAAAGAAAATTTAAGAAAAATTGGCTAGAGAAATTAAAACTGCCTCAGGCAGCTTAACTTGTACGGCGACACATACAGTACTTAGCACCCTAGATTTCATTATTCTTAACAGCATAACTGGAGTCCTATTTTCACACATTAAATATGCTTGGATTTTTTTTTCCCAATGAGCAGACATACGATTTTTTTTTCTCTGCCATCCACATGCGTGTTTTGTCCTTTCAGAGACTTTTTTCAAAATGGAATACGGATTAGTTTTACCTATGATTTAAAGAGCTCTAATACTTTGTAAGGCCTCGATTCCTGTTTTTTATGGAAATGCATAGCTGTGGGGCCTATGGGGATCTGCTGTCTGCTTAGCACTTCTGAGAGGAGAGCAGTGTAGTCTTGCACAATTTTCACATCTCTTGGATTTCACAGACAATGTGAAATTTTACTGTTTGCCATGAAGAAACAGTGTTTCTTAAGTAGGGATGGACATGCTCTTGTGCTCTTCTGGGCCTGGTCTGCAAACCGCTGACAGCATGATGGCAAAGGAAAGGGAAAGGAAATATCAAAGCCTACAAGAGGCAGGGACCAAACTACCAAGGCCAATTGTAACCTGCCTGAGGTATATGGGTGTATGATTAGGAAGGAGAGTAGCGATATTTGAAATTTCCACTTGTCACTGGAAACAGCGAGGGGAAAATAGTTTCCCAGCCAGCCCTATGGCAGACAATATACCAGATAAACTACCTGCTGTGGGTGATAACTCACCAGAAAGCCATTTGCTAAAGCTGTCTGGGGGAGGCTGTGAGTGGCCAGCCTGGATAGGGAGTTTTGGTGAGTCCTGTCACGGGCTTTGATGGGGTTGCCAGCATTGCTGTCAATATTATCTTCACATTTCCACTTCCTGGGTTAAGACAGGGTGTCTAATGAAAACCCTGTGCTTTAGAGCTTCAGTCAGGCACCTTCATATTCTGGGAAGGCAGATTTTGCATGCACACATACCTGCCTAGATCTTGCTAGGTTCTTTGTTTCCTCATGTCCTTCTGAAGCTCTAGAGCCTTTCAGGGTGAGATTTGGGCAACGGGGAGCTCATCAGCAGAGAAAGGAGCCTGGGGAGTCTGGCAGCTCACCAAACATTGGTGTCTGCAATGGGGGGTCTGAGCCCTTGCTAGACACTTCTGGTGTACTGTGTAAATTCCCACAGACTGCAAATGAAGCCCAGAGCCACATGTGGGGAAGCTAGTGTGGGGCTGAATTCCATCCTCGGGACTGAATGCAGCTGTAAAACAGAGAGCCTATTGCCAGTTGTCACTGCCTCACATGTCTTGCCTTCACCTGACACTCCCAGGACTGTGGGCCCCTGCTGCCGTGGTGCTGTCCTGCATTCAGACACACCTGGCTACCTCACATGAAGCGTGAAGTGGCACTGGATGTTCATGGTTAGGCACCCAAATCCTTTCTTAATTGCCCTGGGACCAGACTGGATGAGTGCTCTGGTGCAGACTATCATCTTTCCTAAGATCATCTTCAGGTGTCTAGGTTGTACTGCTCATTAAATTTAAGCCTCATGTGCTGGGATGATCAGGGCATATGTCATCTAAATAATTCTTTGCTGTTGCAGGGGGCCTAGGTATTACTGGCAGCTTTGTCTTTCTTGTTCTCTACCGGTGGAGCACAATTTAATCTGAGGACTTGAAATACTTTAGTCTAATGAAGTCTTTGAGTTTAGTGCATGGGTGAAATGTAGTAACCTGTAAGGTATAAGAGGTCAGACTGGATGAAGTAATAGTCCCTTTTGGCCCTAAATCATGAAATTCACAGAATGATTTCTAATAATGAATGCATTTGTAAAACTTGGATGCCTTCTCATGAATAATCTGCAAACAGAAAAACAACTTGTTTTGTTGAGCAGACTGCGACAAACAGTTCTTCCAACTTTGTGCTATGCAGACATGTATTTTTGGATATTCTTTGGGGGAAAGATCTACTGCAGCCAAATCTACATAACCTGCAAGAAAAAGAATCTGAAACAAAACAAAAGATAGATGTAGATTATGAAAAGTAGAGAATCAAGTTGGAATTCTAATGTAAATGTATGTCATTATCAGTAGAGATCACTTGTAAAGCACTATTTTAACTTGAAGAGCTGAGAACTGGAATATTAAAGCGAACGTCTTTTTACATGTGCATTTAGAACAAAAGCTACCCTGTCATTAGAAATGATATGTAACAGTTGGATGAGGGTTGTTGTTTTCAGTGTTTGGTTTAAACACAATAAAGATGAACAAAATTAAAATGTGTTCATTGATGCATGAGGATGAAGTCAAGATCAGAAGTACAATTTCCTAATTTTTAGATTTATTCAAAGACTATTCCTTTGTATTAACTCCTACAGATGTTTAATGAATGCTTAAAACCAAACACTGCTTTCCGCCCCCCCCTACTGTGTTCAATGCATTTCATACAGGCAACCTGATAAAAAGAATATCTGGGAGGAGGGGAAGGCAAAATCAAAGTTGATGTATCAGAACATCTACTGCATGTCTAAACACAATGAAATTTGAACTGTGTGGGTGTATTCAGTCATTTTAAAGAATGTTCATTGATTTTAGTTTTATTATGTTTAGAGTTGTGGTATGTTACACAAAGACCATTTTACTGATCTTTATGATTCCATAAAAGCCTACAACAATTTGGATAAAACTGGCTGCACTATATTTTTTTCTTTGTTTCTGCTGTTAGACTTTATGCTTAGCTCTAGGTATAATGAACACATAGAGCTTTGTCCTCACCTCACTGAAAACAACAGGAACACTGCTACAGATTCCGAGGTATCCAGCCACAGGGTGTACGCTGGACCGTTCAACAGAGGCACCTGGTTTGGCCATGTGTGGAATTGGCCTACGGACAGCATGAAGCTGACATGAAATGAACCTGTGGTAACAACAAATGTAGAGTGCTGGAAAAGAGTATCAATACCTAGCAGATACAAGCTGGTGAAGATCTGTGAGCAAATTTCCATGAGATTTCAGAGATGCAATGCCCTGTTCTGATGAGATTCTCTCCCCCAGCTGCCTATGACAGTCTACTTCCCAGCATGCTCTTGGAAAGCAGGATAAACTTGATGAAAAGATGAGCCAGTGTCCAAACAAAACTATGAATCTTTTATTTTTCCTTACAAAGAAGTGAACTGTAGTCAGAGGAAAAATAAGACACAATATCCAAGAGTGTCAGGTATAGCCACGGAATGGTAAGAAGGACTTAGAGCAGGGGAGTGGGAGTCCTGAAAGTTGGGGTCTATTTATAACTCTGTAGAGATCCCACTGTGTGGACTTGGACAAAGTGCTCCGGATTGATGTGAATATCAGTAGCAATACATAAGACCCCTGTTGGCTTCCACAAGCTTTGAAGTATGTTTGAACCAGACTTCAGTGGCTCAGTACGTACTTCACTATCTGCTCCTGTTCTCCTAGGCTGAAGCGCAGACCTCCCGTGTGGAGCTGTCAGGCCAAAGCTTTTTCTCCCTGAGACCCAGAGGAGGCAGAACAAGGGTGCAAGATAGTGGACAGAAAGGCTTTTGTGCTGAGAGACTGGACTTGCCTTCTGCCATGAGGCGAGACCTCCTGAGCCTTCTCCTCTCTTCTGCAAGGAGGTGCCAGCCAGCAGAGTCTCAGTGCTGGGCACTGCGGGGTCTGCACCCAGCCAAATCCATTGTCTCCTTCTTCTTAAGGTGGGTGGGCTGCACATCCAGGTAGAGCCAAGGTCTGGAAGGTGTCACTTTTGAGGGAAAAGACCCCACCTGGTTGGGCACTCCTGCCCTTGGGTGCCCAGGGCAGTTCTCTGGGCGCAGCAGAGTCTGTTGGACACTTTAAGACATCGCAGTTAACCCCCCTGTACCAATTAGTCAATACTTGCAAGGAAGTTTGATGGAACAGGAATACCACGCAGCTGGCAGCCAGAGGGGACAAAAGGGCAGTTGCTACCAGGCACACATGGACCACCAGTGTAACCTGCACTTTCCAACCTGCTGTTCATGGCTGTGAAGCTGCAACTGTTTTTCTTTTCCATGAGTGAGGTTTCACACTATGGTTTCCTTTCACCTGGTAGATGAGGCATGTTTCCTATAGTAAGTTGAAAAGACAGTGTATCATCCTGGCTACATTTTTCAAGGGTGTTTTTAAGTTTGTGCCCACAGGTTTTCCACAAGGACCCATTTTTCACTCACATTCCACCTTTGTTAGGTGATGGCAACCAAACCGTGGCACATCCAAACTCCTAGGCATTGAGACAAAAAGAGTTCCTGGGGAAGGGAGCTCATGGTCTTATTAGCTGATAGTGTTTCTCCTCAAACAGTTTGTACTTATGGATCGAAGGTTCAGGTGAGTCAAGTACTGGCTTTCACCACAACGATCACCCAGAGCTCAGCTAAAGTCAGTCAAAGCCCTGGCTGCCCAGACCCAGCTTGTATGCCCTGTTACACTAGCTGCTATGAAGATGGAGACCTTAAAACTGTTGCTGTTATTGCTGATCCCAGCCGGAGACATTTCAGTGTAAGAAATAAGCTCATGTTTAAAGAGATTGTTCTCTAATTCTGGCATGTTTCAAAATCCTGCATGAGATTTAGTTAAATCCATAAAGGGAAAAGAGATGAAATTCTAACCTCAGTATCCACAAAATTCCTAAACCAAAATGGGCATCACACGATCGTTAACAGGCTTATCTCCATCTCACAGGCACACCAAGACATGTGCATGCCATCTGTGCTTTGCAGGGAGGTGTTGCACGCCGGGAAGCTGGGTGACATGTCAGTGTGCCAGGGATGCCCATGGCTGGATACCGGTAAACCTGTGCTGGCGCGGTAAGTGAGTGCTGTTGCTGCCCAACCTGCCCAGCTCTTCTTTTCATTATCTACACACGAGTCTTTGCTCAGCTACCATGCCGAGACCATTGGGGTTTGGAGTAGAAGGGATGCAGGGACTGACCGTGTGCTATGTGGGAGATCAGGCTGCAGGAAGGGACTGCACAGGGCAACAATGTGTTCCCTGCTTCCTTACTGGCAACTGCACCCAAGGTCATGATTAGTTATCACCCACATTACTACTATTGACAGTCTCAACTGAATTACTGTGTGAGGAGAAGGGATCTGAGAAGGAAAGTTTTTGTTTTTGTGACACAAACCTCCTTCGGAAATGCTGGTTGAAAGGGCAGCGTTGGCAATGTAAGCATGGGGGGTGAGGAAGCCCAATGCTGCAGTGCTGTTGGCGCTTTGCCATGCTATTCTTTATCTTTCCCAATTAACTTCTGAAGCGCTCTCACTAGAGCGGCACCAGTTCAATAGCTGTATGGGAGAAGTCAGCAGTCCTGATGCAACAGCACAGCAACATGCTTTGACTAGACCTTCCAAAAGAGACCCTTCAGTCTGCAGCCAGAACATAGTCATGACTTCTTGTATGTGAACAGGTCTCTTTCAAGACTCTGAGTTGTGTTCTTCAAAAATGTCCCATTTAACCCCAAAACAATGAAATGGAGGGCTATGGGTTTGCTTTAACTAACTCATTAATGAATTCTTCACCACCACTTTGTTCCACACGTTGTCAAAACAAGGAGCTCATGCTTTGGAGGGAGGCTGGGTCATCCTAACTAGGGTCTTTCAACTGTAATTTTAAATTTATTGAGAATATAAGTAATTTTGTCTGTTTTGAAAGGATCCAATTGTTTGGGGTTTTTTTGTTTATTCAGAATGCTGCTGATTAGCCTCCACTTTTTGAAGTAGTTTCATTACTACACGGATTTAGTGTGTGCACAAGGTGCTCAGTTTCCTTTTATAGGTGCTTGCTATTTTGCAGGGCGTATGCCACAGACCCTAAATAATTTTGCTTAATTTTGGACAAACAATCCTGGCTTGTGTGAGAAATACACTTACCTCAGGTAACGTCTATCTCAACGGCCAGTAGTATAGTCCATAAAAATGTCAGAGCTGTGGCATGTGTGAATTATGTTCTCAGACTGCCCTCAGTCTGCAGGTACAGCCAGAACCTGGGCTTGTGAGTGCTGTACAAGGGGAGACTCCCCTCTTCCTGTAGACAGCTCCCATGGCTGGAAACTCTCCAGTTTCCTTTTCCCTTGCTGGGAATATTGCAGTAGTCTGTGACTGCCTGAGAAGCCAAGGACAGGAAAGTCCTGGTGCAATTCTATTAAGCAGTTTTCCAGGGTGGGTTTTTTGGACGACATTGTCCATTGCATTCACTTGTGCTCTTCCAAAGGCATGATGCTATGGAGAGCTTTAGAAGGTAGTATTTGTGTTAACAGGACTCAAACACCTTCTGGCTTTTAGTCTCAGTTTTGCACCCACATTTAAATATTCCCAGATTTTTATGCCTGACTATAATTTACTGCTGGTGCAAATGTCAAGATGTAGCCATTTAGCTCACTGATTTGTGGGAGCAATGAGGTAATTTTATGCCTAGGTCCTCTCATTTGTACCTGCCAGCAATGCAGAGGCAGTCTTTCCTAATCAGGTATTAAAAGTTCTTCTTGATTAATCTCTGACTTTGTTGGAGCCATTCCAGATTTAAGCCAGTGTAATTCATTTCAGGATCAGACCCATTAAGCATTTTCCAGTGAGTAATATACTGTGTCATTCTTCTGCTCTTAAGGATTTCTAAAATCATGGAAGGATTGATACAGATCTGGGAGATACATGGCTCTTCTGACTCCACTGGCACCTTCTTTCCCTTTCTCTAACTTTCAGAGATTTGTCTTTAGGTGAAATTTCTTTATTTCAATTTCTTTCTGCATTCACCTGGAAGCATTAACAAATGGTGAAGTGTGATACTGTCGATCCAGTGCTCTGTGTGGCCAGGCAATCAGGACAGAAATAATTAACACAGAAAGTGGCCTGCCAGTATCCTGTTGAATGAAATTGGAAGGCATTCAAACACAAAAAGATTTTTTAGCTTACCACTTCTGGGCTAGATGTAGCAATAGCCATTTGGAAGGACAACTGCCAGCTTCCATTTCAGATTGCTTGACAGCACTAACTAGAGCACTAAGAGCATCGCTCCATTTCAGTGGGAGCCGTTAGCCAGATTTGGGATGTGGAGCATTATTTCCAGACAGGAGAAGAGATGAGAGAGGGGATCAGGTGCTGCTCCGATGCAGTGTAAGAAGGTGAATTCCTCTGAAGATGGGAGGAAATGTGGCATGGGGAGTGCCCCTGGCTTCCAGCCTGCTGGGCAGCTCTTTGCGATGCCCTGGCTGCGCAGAGAGCCCCTGCTCCCCCAGGTTCCTGCTCTTTCCTCACTGCTGCCTCCTGTCACCTCCCTGGCCCTGGGCCTGTCTGTCCCTACATGCCACCACATAGGGGTGGTGGCGGGGCTTGTGGGCATGGCCACGCACGTTTGCCCCAGCAGTGTTGTGGTGCCTGTGCCTGCAGGGTGATGCAGGGGAGGGGAGGGACTTCTGCAGCTCTCTGAAGACCACTCTCCCTTTCTTCTTTCCGCCAGTTTCAAAGATGGCTGATGCAGCATGAAACAGAACAAATGGTGGCTCTATAGGTTAAGAACTCTAACTTAGGAGCAGGAATTTCTCCTGCTGGAGAGGTCATGTCAGGTGATGATCCCCTCTTTTACCATCGTATTGACTGAGCATCCACAGCCAGGTTAAAGCTGTGTGCTTGTAAGACACTGCTGTCCTTTAGCTCATTTCGCTGGCTTTCCCTCCCATCATGCTTGCAGAACCATCCTGCTACAGCAGGATTCCATGCAGAGAGTGAGGAAATACAGCAGAACCACAGTGCTTTACTTGCTGTAAACTGGGTATCTACACCGATAAAATTGCAGCTGTACAGACTAAAATTAGCTCTGTCCTGGCAAGCACAGAAGCTGCTACGTACCTTTCCTGCCCTACAATTAGCAGTGCATCGCTTTGTTTCATATCTGCCTACATCAGAAATATACTTGGTGCTTTCAGTGTTTTCAGAAATGACAAATGAGTAGATGAATAGGAGAAACAAGGGAAGAAAAAAATTAAGAGTAGCAAGCCTCTGAAATGGTTTTCCTCTGGAAGTTGTTCAGACTGGTGGGCTGAGACGCCTGTGGCGAGACTGCGTTACTCTGCGGTGCCTGCCAGTTTGCATATACAATGAATTGCACAGCATTTCTTCCAGGATCTCCAGTTCTGCCTTCTCACTCTTTGTGATGCTGAGATGGTCCACTTGTACCTCTGCCACTGGTATATGTCATGAACAAGCCATTACCCCAAGGTATTATAGGCCATGACTTACTCTGTAAAGCCACTGGACTCCTAAAGAGAAAAAGTGCTATGCAGAAGCTATGCATTGTTCATGTTTAGAGGTAAGTCTTGCCCTTCCTTTACTTTTGCTCGGTGGTTCACCTTGTTGAGCATGAAAATGATGATCAACCTCCTCTCTCTGTTGTGAGGAGGAGACACAATGGAAACCTGAGGAGAGGGGAAGGACCACTGGGATCTAGTTGAGTATTAACTTCAGAAAATGGCTTCATTAGCTCCTTGTGAGAGCAGTGTTTCTCACTGATGTTGCATCACTTGCTTCCTATCAGACAAGCTCTATATTCTTAGCCTGGAGGTCTGGGAAACCTTGCCTCTTCTTAGAGCCAGGTATGGCTCAAGATGGTTTATTAAAATAGCGCCACAATTATTATGAAGAATTTGACTTGAGGTTTTTCCATGACTTCCATCATGTCTCTTTTTTTCAAATTTGTACTGAATACATGTATTTGATTTTTCTCATGCATCTTGAATTCAAGTTTTAAAACCAACCTTGCTTAATTTGACCTTATCGAGCTAATTTATCATGGGCCTGCGTTTCTAAACAATGTTAAATGGAGTACATTTCCTTGTATCTTCCCAAGTAACTAAGTCTCTTGCAAAATTCAAACCATTAAAAGTGAGGGTGATAGAAGAAGCTCCAAGAAATGAGTGAACTTAATATAAATATTCATAATCATGTCAATTCCCCTTTTTAAACAATTTCTGAAATGTTAGTTTGCTCTAACGGCTGGTCAGAAGCACAAAGGTTAGGTTAAGCTTCCTTCGTTAATGGTTTGGCTCAATGCACCCAGCAGTATAATGTATTTTATCAGTGAGGGAAATGATATTGGTTTAAGAGGTTTCATGTAACAGTCATATCCTGGCCAAATCTAATTTTGAAAACAATCAGGGCCATTATGCCTCACACAGAAAGAAAGATAAAGACAGATAGCTGTATATGGGTTTTTAATAAGTAATTCACCCTGGGTCTTGAAACATCAGATTGCCAAGTAATATTATTAATGTATAAGCATGTTGGTAAAATCATGTATTCTTTCTCATTGGTTGACTATAGATATGTTTCTGATGCAAATATCGTGTAAGTGTATTGAATCCAAGCTATGTAAATAGACTATATAGTACATCCATCAAGCAGTTGACTTGATTATTCCACACGCTAAAGAGCATTTTCTGACATCAATCTACATTCTGCCTAAATAGAACATTTTTCACCAATGATATTATGCATCATTTACTGTATATTTGATACTAATTGTTCAGCATATCGATCACCTGTCACTTTGAGAGTTTAGTGATCTTTGCAACTTGTCTTGGCAACTTGGAAGTTACAGGCAGTTGCTTACCCATCGTCTGTAGTAGCAGACTGAGATTTCCTGGACAGGGCTGAAATCTTGCCCTGGGCAGGCAGTGGAGAGAGAAGAGTTAAGTGGTGAGTAAGGGCCTGCCAAATTGGTACTTCAAAAGGAAAAAATGACACCATTTTGATTTTCATAGAGATTAGGCTATGGCAGCACACAAACACACTGCAAAGATTAACAGATGTCACTTATTCTGCACCTTTATGTTTGGAAGCAGTATTTTATTAAAGGGTCAGGATAAGGACTGACCAGTGCAACAGGAGGACAGGGAGGGATGCGACGTGCTGATTTACTCTTTATACAGATGTGCCATTTTCTTTTGTGTGTGCAGGGTGCAGAAACTCTGCGAGCTGCTTCTCTTGCAGAAGTGGCTAAAAAGAAAGGAGATATCCAGGGAGTGAAGGCCTTTTTTTTGCATGCAGAGTCTGCATATGTGGCAATCAGTTACATGTCAAAGGACAATTATATTGATAGCCAAAGGACGTGGCTCTAACTATCAGAATAGTTTCAACCGCCTGATAGAACAGGATCTTTTTTTAATATAAATATGTTGAACTCTCTGATCAATTTTAAACATCTACTTCATATATGAAAATGTGGAGATTTTAAAAGAAATTAAACTACAGCTGGAAGGGGGCTGTTAATATTGACTGTTCTGTATCTGTCACAGCACATACATTATTGAACTAGAAAACTACTGGAAGCAAAGGCTTTAGAAATAGGAGAAGAATATATTGATTTAATCATTGCATTTGTTCAGCAGTTCTTTTACAACACTTTTTACAGTATGGAGCGTGGACTGTCTACTCGCCACACACTTTATTCACCAAGCAGGTCATGCCTTCACTGTATTTTTCTTCATAACCCCTCTGTGTTCCAGGCTTTTCCCTCTCCAGACCAGCAAAGCTCTTACCTACGTTCTCATCCTCTCCTGGCACAACTACCGTCATCCCTTTCTCTCCATGGCTGTCGCAGTTGTCCCCCCCCAAGCCTATTCTACGATCAGCCTCCACCCCACCTTTGCCTCCTTGTCCTCATGAGCTGGCCACCAGCTTGCCCTTGCTCCCCATGGAGGTTTCACCCCACTAGCACCCAGACCTATGATTCAACCCATCACTGTTCACACTTGGCCACAATATTCCCACCCCAATATACACAGCACAAAAAAGCTTCCTAGAAAGGTATCTAAATTTGCTAGCTAGCTTTACCCCTCTCCAAATCTTTGCTTGAGTTTCAGGAGGTCTGAAACTCCTGCTGCCCAGTGGGGAGGCTTAGGGGCGCGATGGGGGGTGGCTGAGCACAGAGGGCCCGCACTGAGCTGCCCACAGGAATGGGGGAGGAAGGGGCAGATTGTCATTGTTCCATGATAAACAGTAAATTTTCTGGAAAACAGCATTTCAGGGGAAGCAAAACTGTTAACAAATTAGGGTCAGACTCAATAAATTTTCAGCCAAGGCAAAAATATCTGGGATGCGGCAGGCAGCAAGAGATTTTGAAAACCTTGAGACAATTCATTCTGACATTTCAAAAAACCTGAGCCTGTTGACTCTTTGCTTTGAAATGCATTTCTCAATTCCAAACTGAACTGAGAGAGGGGAAAAAAATATGGAAAAGGATTAAAATAACCCCAAACTTGAAGCAAAATTTTGTCGTGAGTTGAATGACAAGATCTGACTGTTCTGAACTGTTTTTACCTCATGGGTTTTTTCAGCCGCAGAACTCAAGGCTGTGTTATTTTCCCAGCTCCACCCAGCGAGCCATTGGTGACACGCGCCAACTGTACTGAATGTACAGAATGGTTGTTTCTTTTGCAGCCTGACCCCTAAACTTTAGTCATCTGTCTCCGCTCCTTCCCTGCGTTTTGCCTTTTTCTTAGAAGATCAACTCCTTCAGATGAAAGTTACAGTCTCCTTACCAAAGGACTGCACATTGACTCAACAACTGGGCCAAAATCACTAATATTTAAAAAAAAAAAAAAAAAAAAAGCGAGAGGTGATATTAGCAGTTTCTCAATGGCTTTGCCTTTCTCAAAGGCACGTTCCTACACTGCTTGTACAGGGACTGTGGTCTCCCTCCTGCTCCGGGAATCAGCAACCTCAGAGGTGGCAGCTGTCCCTGTTCCTCATGAATTCCCAAGTCCGGGCTTTCAGACTTCTCCAAAAGACTTCTCTAAAAGATTTCTCTGAGTCGTTCTGGGGACATCCATGACCCATCATCAAGCAGGTAAAAGAAATTCTCATATTCGGGAACAGAACTGCCTTGCCTGTGTATGTTTTACTTTGGATCTTTTCAGCTGTCATTGTGGAGACCTTCTTCCCAGGGGTTATTTATAAAAGATGCTTTGATTCAGGCGGCATGTGGGTTGTATGCGTGTCAGGTAGTGCACACAGTGCCCTCCCCGCAGCAGCTCCTTCCTTCTCTCTGCTCTCCCCTCCCATCCTGTGCACAGTGCCTCAGCTCTCCCCTTCATCTTTGCCTCCTGGCTCCCTCCCTCCCACCCGCTGGCTCTGTCTTCCAACACCGAAGGAATTTGCTGGATCTGCAGCTGTTTTGGGAGGAAGAAAACTGTGTAGCAGCAGCTGCAGCAGCAGTCATAGCAGCAAATTACATGAGGATACAGATTATCTGAGCACTTGTTTCAGAGAGGTACAGCTTATCTAAGATGTAGACTATGCATAAGCAGTATGGAAATGACAGCAGCCCAGCGTGACACTGCTGGCTTGGTTTATTTGGGCCCTTCCCTGCTAGGGCTGGCATGGGCTGTGTGGGGAGGTGGGCACAGCAGGGCTGGGGGCTGTGGACAGACTGCAGTCCTGCCTGCACCTCTGCCTGCCCAGCTGGCCCCATTCATGGCCACAGCACTGGTAGCAGCCGGTGTAAGCTCCTCGGGGCAGGGAACATTTCTTTTACTTACCCATGAAGCATCGGGTAGAGCAGTGGTTGTTTATAAATAATTGACGTTTAGAAACACTCAGGAAAAAATCCTCTGCAGAATATACACAGCAAAACATTACCGAGGCATCCCTGAGACTGCTGGAGCCATAGGCACGGTGAGCGAAACCGTAATGTCCCCCCATTCATCTCTCTAACAGTCACCACTCTCTGCTTTACATAGCTGTTTACTTTTCCAGGCATCTTATGCCATAGCATTAAGACACAACAGGGTGTGCTTTACTGGGACATTAATAATACATCGGGTGCGTTGTGAGCCATGACTGCAAAGGCTGAATGACTTCAACAGCCCAAGAAATGTATTAATGCTCCAGTAAACCACATCCAAGGGTGGTAATTCAAGTTTTATTTTGTCATTTTACTAATGACGCAAGTTACGTGATATTATATGTGACACTGTCTAATGGCACACATAGGCAATGAGGGGACAGCGAGCCCATGGGCAATGCTGGGTGGATTGGCTTCTGCCGCCTGTGGGGGTGGGGGGGGAGGGTGTTGCAACTTTAGTAAGGGAATTTTAACTAACTGCATATGCTTTGGGGGAATATCACGGCAATAGTAGAGATAGCCTGTTCAAGCCTGTCTAACACATGTAACAACAAGGGTAGTAATGTTATGAAGGACACATATACATACTAGAAATGGGAAGATGGATGATTTGCATGTGCCTAATGCTGTAGCTAATCACATCCTTCAGTAGGAAAAGCTGGGCTCCTTATTAGCAAGAGAAATGATGAAAGACAGGAAGAAAAAGAAATAAAATTATACCCCAAAGAGTGCGAGAAAGAAGGAAAGACAGACGCCAGTTTGTAGGAGGCATCTCACCTCATTAAGCATCTTAATTCCCTTTTATTGTCCATACTGCACTGAAGCCTACAAGATGTATGCATGATTTATAAACGGTGCTGTGCATCAGCTGAGCAGTTTTATACAGGGCTCTGAAAGGCTGAGGCACATGTGGTGCTCAGGTTTGGGTGGGTTTTTCTGCAGCATTAGAATCTTGCCTGATTTCATTCATGGTGTCACTTGGTTCTGCTACGCTTGCATGCTTTTATTTTGATAAATGTTTAAACACCTCTATACCAAATGAAGCCAGGTAAATATGAGCCTGCTTTACCCTGACATAATTTTAAAATTAATTCATACCTGGATAGACCTGCATTTCATTAAAGTCCACTAAATAAGAGTCATTGATGCTTATTCAGAGCCAAGAAATCTTCATGGATAATTTTATAGTAATTTAATAATTTTATTTGTTCAACTTAGCACATTTTAGATTTTCTTATACTCTTGACTGTGTTAGCTGTACAATCATGAAGAAAATCTAAAACAACAATGAAAAATGCTGGTGTTCAAATTCTGAGATAAATCCAATAACAGCTCTGACAGGATTGATTACAACAGAATCAGCAAAACCTCTAGACTCTTTTTAATGCAGTTTGAGACATAAAAAAGATAATGAAAGATGTTACGTGACAGTAGTAGGATCTATGTTTAGAGCTAAAAGCAAACTGCTCTGAATTTTTGTTTTTGTTGTTGAAACATTTTTCCACTGCAAAATAGGATTTTTCTCAAAATCGACATATTCATATTCATGAAATTACATTAATTTTGATGACATTTTCTGCAAAAAACCCCAAATATTTTTCAAATGATCCTTTGGAAAATTCTATTCAGAAAAATGAGATAAAATCACAAACTAAAAGCACCTTTGAAATTAAATTCTTCATGTGTATTTATTGTTTTACCCTCATTTTATGCTATGTGACTAGCAGTATTATTTTCTGTGGTGGTTTTATAGAACCTAGTCCTCTTTGCCGTCTCTCTCTGCATCTTTCTGCATGTCTAGATAACTTCATCTGCAAACATGCAATCAGCTACCGTCTCTGCGCAGTCAACTCGCAGATCTACCTGTGCGCTCACGACCTGTCTCCTCTAGCCAACTTCAGCTCTGGGCTTGTTTCCCTGTCATTTCATGTAGGCGACCGTCTGTCAACTCAGACTCAATGTGGATGAGACAGAACTTTTAATCTTCCCCAATTCATGTCTCCCCTGCTAGTCCCCTCTTTGTTCATGGTGGACAACCTCACCGCCCTGCCTGTCACTCAGGCCCATAATTTGTGTGTCATCTTTGACTCAGTCCCTTTCTCAGGTCCTCACATCCAGGCTATGGCATAATCCCACTGACTGCTTCTGCTTAGCATCTCTAAGATGTCGCCTTTCCTGTCCATCCCCATGGCTAAGGCCTTTGTCTAGCCTCTTCTATGTCTCAATCAGTGCAACACATTTTTTATCAGGCCTTGACAAATGCAACATTGGCCTTTCGGTGCCTACTTAAAATGACACTGGAAATACTCTTTTCGTAGCCCATCCATCTTCCATTTTCTGTCTATCCCTCCTCCATCTCCTCCTTCTGTATTGCACAAAATATTACCTGTTTGTCCTCATTTTTGTGCTCTGTCACAGTCCACTTCCACTTTCAGTTATCAACAGTTACTTATGACAAGATGAAATGGCCTCAAGTTGTGCCAGGGGAGGTTTAGGTTGGATATTAGAAAAAATTTCTTTACTGAAAGGGTTGTCAGGCATTGGAACAGGTTGCCCAGGGAAGTGGTGGAGTCACCATCCCTGGAGGTCTTCAAAAAATGCACAGATGTGGCACTTCAGGACATGGTTTAGTGGGCATGGTGGTGTTGGGTTGACGGTTGGACTTGATGATCTTAGAGGTCTTTTCCAAACTTAATGATTTGATATGATTTGATTAGTACTTCCAGCTGAGGTGACCCTAATGCCAGCTCCTGTCAGCCACGTGCCGGGTGCCCGCACTTGTACACCCAGCTCCTCCCTGTTGCCTCCCACTTTTGAGAGGACCATCCTGCAGGCAGCCGCAAGCTGCCTCACATCCTCCTCCTCATCCCACAGTGAAACTCTCTGTGTCCCCTTTTCCTAACTACTGCTAGGCTCTTCATTTGCTGCCTGTCCTGTTGCTCAATATCATCCTATGTTCCCCTGTACGCCATTGTCCATTTTTCTGTGCCCCACTTTTGTCTCTTGCCTTATTCTTATGTTGTAAGGCTTTAGGAGTAGGTACCATCTTTCTATTTTGCCTAATGCTTTGAGGCTCAGCCTACGATCAGGTCTCATGGGGTAGAAGTCCATTATACTTGTATGTGTGCACGCGCACACACACACATACACATTATGATAATATAAACAGTTATTGTTTATTAATATTATTAGTATGAGAATATGGCACAGCATATATCAACTCATGCCTTTATGACTTATTTAATATTCTACTATTTTATTGTCCTTGACTTTTATATTATTATTGTTATTTAAATAATTAACTTTGCCAGCTATTAAGTACGGATTTGAAGCCTCTTGTTTTCTAGATCAAAGCTCTCTCACTTCTGTTATAATGAAACACTTGAATTCTTGGACAGTCTGAACAGGAGGCTTAGGTAAGAGTCAAAGTGTTTTATTACAAACAAGCAAGAGATGCTTTGATCTAGAGAATAGGATTTTAAATATTAATTTTTCATCTTAAAGATAAGATCGAGAACAATAAAGTGCATTGTAAATATAAAGTGAAATCACACAAAAGTTCAGCTATTGTATTGCATAATGTACACATGGAATATGTCAGGGATACTCATTCATCATGAGGTGTGTCAGAAGGCCCCTTCCCTGGCCCCCCAGCTGTTGGGAGTTTTGGTATTCAGTAAGCAAACTGTCCTACTCTAACGAAACTTGAGTTTAAAGCTGAGAGGACATCGTTGGGAGCTTGCTATGAGAGAAAGGTCCAGTCAGGCCCACACCACAGCTCAAGATGGTGGTGGTCCCACTGTGCAAAGGGTGACTACAGAGGGTTTCTGTGGATCCAGCTAGTGCAATCCATGGCTGCTGCTAGCATGACACTAGAGCAGATCGCACCCTGTGAGGGATGTTTGGGAAATCTCAGGTTTGCACTTGTAAAAAAAAAGTTAGTTCAAAGTTAATCTTTGAAACTTCTTTCTATTCTGACACATTTCAGAGTGTGACTTGGCGCTCTCATTTATGGTGGGTGTGAAATAGCTGCCTTTCCCATGAATAGTTGTTCAGGTTCTGGGTTTTGACCAGCTCTTG
This sequence comes from Pandion haliaetus, assembly GCA_013401275.1. Classification (NCBI taxonomy): domain Eukaryota; kingdom Metazoa; phylum Chordata; class Aves; order Accipitriformes; family Pandionidae; genus Pandion; species Pandion haliaetus. The sequence goes on along the minus strand of VYZV01033873.1, from coordinate 68,056 downwards.
CAAGTGTATCATTTAGATTTCCACTTAAAATACACCATTTTGCTATTTTACTTTGCTAATAGAATGCACTTTAGTGTGGATATTTTGCAGTGTCACCAGAAAGCAGGAAGAGAAAAGTGCTAAAAATTGCCAACGAAAAAAGGAAAAATTACTGTGAAAGATTTATTCACTGTACCCACGTGTAACAGCTGTCTTCACCCAGAGATTTCCCCTAAGCCATGGCAAAGGTGACCATTTCTTAAAGAGTCCTCCCTGTCCCTGCTGAGAAATCTGCAGCTATCGCCTCTTTCAGGGTGTGTGAGCTGCATGGAGGTGCTGAACTCTCAGAGAACCTTTTGGGAACCAATAGATGGTGGATTAATACATTTCATAAGAATCTCCATGGAAACCAAAACTGGAGTGGCGTCCTCCAAACTGATGGTGATAGAAAACCCTGTTGGCAATGTGGATTAGTGGGTGCTCCTTTTGGAGTCAGAGGCTACCCCAGATGATGTAGTTTATCTCGGTGTAAATTAGACATGACTCAGCGGCAGACACCGGGCAGCCAAACGTGCAGAAAACTCATGTCAGTGCTGAATCAAAGCCTGAAACACAGATCATTATTTAAAGAGAGTTATGAGAACGTCATGAGTTTCAAGAAGATCAACACTGCTGAAGAAGTGAAAGCCAAGAATTACAGATATAATGATAGGGAGCTCTTAGGATTTATTAACTGTTTTGTTTGGACTTATTAAAAAGGAATGACACCCATTAAAGTATATCACAGGAATGAGCTATCTAGCAGCCCCAGGGCTATGACTGAAGGGGAGTTCTGCAATAAGGTGAGGGCTCTCTATTGCTTTCCAATGACAAAGCACTCAGTAAAACAAAGACAAGGTCTTCCTTTATAAATTGTCCATTCAGTTCAAGAGTTTTCTGAAACAAATATTGTTCTACAAATACCTCTAAAAGCAAATGGCCTAACCCTCATGAAATACATATACTTAGGCATTAGTCTGAGACGTTGCTGATGTTTTTATGACAGTTCAAAGCACTCTACAGCCATGTTGTTTAAGGAAGACGTGCACTGGCACCACAGACGGCTGCTGGCTCAGTGCAACAGCTGGGGGGCAGAGCCGGCCCTGCCACGGCAGCACGCCTTGCTGCCTCGCGTGCGCGAGTGGCATTTGCTGTTGCGGTCTTGGCAGTACTCAAATCCTTGGCGTTGGTGTGGAGAACGTGGACAAGTGATACTACTTTGGCAATTCCTTTTTGCTCTCTTCACAGTGGTATTTCTTCTGGTTGCCAAACTGCAGGCTGGGCCCTGTTTCTATATTTACCGAAGCGCCCATGCACTTCGAGTGCTGTAGGAATCAGCCACGCTCCTCTCCACCTTCCCACCAGCCTCCGCATGCACGTCTTGCAAGCGCTGCATAAACAAGAACCACAGCTGACATGGCTGGGACTGCCCCCGCCAGCGGGAGTGTCCTGTCCCTTTCTGTTCCTTCCTGCTGTCTGTCATCTCTTTCAGTGGTTAGTCACTCTTTGGCGTCAGCAGCTTTCTTGCAGTGCAGATGTGAGCTGGGTACTCGGAGGTTTGATTCAAGAGCCATACGTGCACACTCACTGGGTCCTTTCAAAGTGCTGTTTCTAATCCACTTTCCGTGAGGGTGTGTTTGTCCCCCGTGCCGCTGCCTCCTGTCCGCCATGCCTGGCGGGACCTGCCTGCGTCTGGGGTTTTCTGCTGTCTTTCTCAATAAGCAAGCACAAGTCACAGGCTAAGATAAGTCTCTTCGTCTTATTTTGCTACACCTGCACCAGCCTTTTGAGTCGTGTCAAAACAACTCTGGGATTATTTATCCGCATTCAGGAAATTCTGCTTTACCAATGTAAATTTTAGACCATGTGAAAACAAGGCTGCTGCTTTTAAATGGTAACTGGGAGTGGGGAGTTTGAAACACAAAAGTTCCAATCCTGCTTCATGGAAGCTCAGAGAGCATTGCTCAACAGGTTATAAAATACTTTTGCAGATGGAGTTCCAACATCTACCTGAGCTATTTGACCATGTCCCTTCAATTAATTGTTTCTATAATTCAGACCATCTTTCTTTTCAGTTTAAAAACAGCAATATGCTGAACCTAACCAGGATAATTGAGATGCAACTGGGGATAGCTGCTTTTATTTTGGAAAATAATTGCTGACTCCCCCTATGATGTGGCAATAGGAGAGCATTGGATTAGAAATCCCATCTCACACTGTTTTCTACCATCACCCCACGAGGACGCTTGGTCCTTTGTTAATACATCTCTTTTTTTTGTTTCATTAGGGTGAGCTTCATTGCAGCTTATTATTGAAAGTTAGAGAACAGATTGAAGACTGATTACAAGGATATGGTGTACCATGGGAAAAGCCTAGTTACATAAAAGCTTTGCCTGAGACTCAACTACTGTGTGTTCTGCAAAAGCTACAGCACACATCCCTGTTGTTTTTCTTGATCTTATAGATTAAGTATTGGGACATTTAGAATTTAGCTTTGCTTTGGAGTCTTGCATATTTTAATTGAATTTGCTCGAAATTCAACAGATTAAAGTGATCTGACAGATTTTTGAATGCTGGCCTAGAAAAAGGAATAAAAAGGTTTCTCATATAAGGTGAGCCAGCTGTCTCCAGAAGAGTTATCACTCTACACTGTCACCAGATTTCCTGATGCCCAGAAACTCTGATCAGACAGCAAGCCTCTGCTGAAGCAGGCAGAAACGTTCCCCTGCTGCCATGGGCAGGAGCAGTCACAAGTGCCACATGCAGCTGAGGTGGTTTGGCGTGACGGGGCCAAGCCCTGACCGGCCCAGAGCCTCCCGGCAGACGGCAGCGGGTCCAGGTTCCTGCTCCGTGGCGGAGCTGGCACCGTACCTCCCTGCTGGGGCTTCGGTCAGCTCAGCCCAAGCAGCTCCTGGAGATCAGCTGGGAATCCAACCCCCAACCTCCTACGCCACATACCTCGCTTTCCCGATCTTTACTGCAGTGGCATTTCCTGTGTTTTTAACAGAAATCTTTTAAAACTGTGATACTCCCAAGGATAGAGGAGAGTGCTGTAGTTGCTATTTTACTTAATATTAAAAGGTTAAAAAGCCCATGAAAACATACAGCTATGTGGAAATTAATGATGGTATCTCTCGTAAACTAGTGCTGTGTATGTACCTATCCACTCATAATGTTTTAAAATATACATAGCAGAGTGCAGATAGTGATAACACATTTGATTTTATCCGCTACAAATGTACATATATAAATATATATATATATATAATGTCAGACAAATAACTTATCTCTCTTCCTACTCTCTGTATTGATAAAATCCATAGAGGATTTAATCCATCCGAGTGTGCTTCTCCATGTTATTCACCTCAACTGTGCACTCACAAAGTTCAAATATTTAAATTGGTTTAAAGTCAGAATATTAATGGCTGTTCTTAGAAATTCAATAACAGTTACATTTTCCCAATTGATGGATACTGTCACAAATGGCTACTGCAGAAGTGTACATAGTTAATTACTTTGCAGCAATTAGGATCTTAGTCCAAGTGTATGAAGACTTTTACTAGTATGTGTAAAGAAGAGCTCTGAAGCACTCTCAGCTCCTGATTGCTGAAGGAGTGTGCTAGCAATCCTAGCTGATAAACCTTAAAGCAGCTCATGACAAGCAGTATCATGTATCACCTATGAGCAAGGTCTGGGAGAGTTTGTGTTACCCACCCTGCACAGGACACAGGATTTGGTGTAGGTGAACATTGTTTACTCTTAAAAATATCAGTCCTGGTGAAAGAGAGGACTGCCAAGGAGAAATACAGCTTCTCCCCAAAGGCGCAGGTTTTCAGTCAAAAATACAGAAAGAGAAACCACAGAAAACTTACAAAGAGAATTCAGCAGGCAAGCAAACAAGCCCTGTGCAATGTTACACTGCAACTAGCTACCTCTTCTTAGTGCAAAGCCAGAACATATGCTTCATTTCAAGCCCATTTTTAAATACACCCCTAATTATGAAATCATTACCAGAAACCTGCATGATAAGGAAAGAAGAATTATTATATTAACCTGGGGTCTTCCGTGCACTCAGAGGCGTCACAAAGCAGCTCTCCTGCAGTCAAAGCCTGCACACTCCCTCTTTTCTCTCATCCAGTGAGTCACTTCTTCCCTTTAATCTCCCATTAAAATCCTTTCTATCCTCTTCAGTTTATGGCTCTGTTGCTGCAAGGTGGTTTGTGGCACTCGGTATGGCTAATCCTTGGGATTGCATCGTATTGAGAACAGAATAATTGAAAACAGCTTGAAGCGGTTGTAGTTAGGCACACAAATCAATGACAGATAATCATTTAAGCACAAACCAAAACAGACATTTACATGGAAAACAATCATGGCCTTGAGTTACACCCCGTTCTTGCCATGCAAAATCTTTCATGGATTTGGCAGAGTACCCTCGGAAGCTAAACTCCATTGCCAATGTGGCCATCCCCTTGAGACGGCACTGGCAAACCCCTGCTGGAAACCTGAGCTCGGCTGTAAATAGGTTTGCCTTAAAGACCGCCCAGCTTCAGGTGAAATAAAACCGCACTGCCCCCCAAGGTGTGTGAGAGTCGTGGTCCAAGATGAGCAGTCCGGAGCAGCGCACAGCCACACAGCAGAGGAGAGCATGGGGCTGTGTCCCCCCTTTTGAGGTGCTGATCCTATCCCAACTCCCCAGCAAGGGAGGTGGGTCGTGCTCAGGTGCACTGCACTGTGTATGGAAGTGCAACAATAATAAAGAAAAACTCTCAAAGCGGACTGTTTCCTGACTCAATAGTGCAGATGGGAGCACATATTTGCCTGTCATTTTCTGATTACAATCATATTTCTACCAGCTGGTTAAAATGTTTTAATAAATGATTACCTGACGAGAACATTTTCTTATGGCTACGGTGCTGGGGTTTGCTCATTTTTGCCACGATCCAAATAACTGTTCAAATTAAAAAGCAAAACAAATCCAATAAAATGACAATTTTAGATCTTTGTGAGCGTCTTTAGAAAGGCACCTGAAAACATAAATTGCTCACCTCAAGCGGTAAGTTGAAGAAAATGTGTTGGGGATGTCATATGCTGTCTGTTGTTTGTCCTGGGGGGCTGGAAGAGCCAAGCCTCCATCCCCGTCCAAGGGCCCATTCCACAGCCAGGTGAGTGAGCGAGCGCTGTTACCTGTGTGGCTCCCACAGCTCTGAATTTCTCTGGGTGAATTTCTCTAAAACCGTCCAGTTTAGAGACATAGGAAAATCCAGAGTGCATTCCCCTCCGCTTCTGTGTGAGGCTGGGGCTTACGGCTTCCCCAGCACCCCCCGGCCCCCTCACTGCTCTGACGGCTGCCGTGCCTCTGCAGTGAGCCAGCTGCCCTGCTGCTGGTGTGATGCACATGCATGCCCAGAAACCAGCCAAAAAGGGCTGGTTATCTAGTAGGTGTTTATTATTTATACCTACTTATAAGTAGGCGAGTGGGAGTTTTTTCCTATTATTTAGCCTTTTGCTTTATAAACATCAACATCTTCGCCAGAGAAGTTTCAAAAGTTTCATTGCCGATTTTCCTTCCACTTTCTGTGACTCTGGTGAAAGGGTATTATTTATCAAACTAAGTGTATATTATAATCTTTGCAAAATGGTAAAGATCAAAGACTACCTTGCATCAAGCAGAATTACAGTGCCATAACATTTTATCTTGTTACAGCTGATATCAATCACGGCGTGACAGCAACCTACAGAGGAGGTTTTTTCAGTCAGTATCACTGACACACTGCAACATCTGAAATACGGCAGCCAGCTAGCATGTGCTCTGGGTGTGAAAGGGAAAAACCAGCAGCATAAGTAAGTGCCTTCGGTATCCATGTCATTAAGTATGGCCATTTGGCAGCAAAACACGTGCACACGACTTTAATTCTGCCTGCGGCTGTTGCATCCTCATAAGGGAAGAGATAAAAGCCTCTATGAGGAGAGAGGGCTTGATTTCAAGTGACAGTGGTGACATTTTCAGCAACGACCCCCAAGTGCGGCAGAGTCCACCATATGATACCCCTGCCCCAAAGGCACGTGCATCATCCTCCTCTCGCTGGGAAGAGGCGGGAATCCGGATGAGCAGCCAGGGCTGCCCAGCACTGGGTGGTGAGGCACTGACCCGGCTGCTCCCTGAACCGCGGCCCGCTCCGCACGCAGTGCTGCTGCTGGCACGAGAGCTCGGCAGCTCTCCTGCGCCAGCCGGGAGCCAGTTGCTCTCTCCCCATATCGCAGTCGTATCGTCGTTTAATTTCAGCTTGAGAGCCTTTTCACCGTGGCCACAGACAGGCTAAGGGAAGGAGTGAGATTTCTACCGCACCTCCCCAGGACCCTGCTGGGCCTGCCGAGTGTTACAGCTCCAGCACTTCAAGTACTGCGCGCACTGTGTTCCCCAGACTTATCTCTGGGAACATCTGGTGGAGAACAGAAAGGAAAGGGGAATTATAAGAGATCTGTTCTCATACATATCCCTTCCAGCAGGGATGCATCCCTCCTCTGCGTGTCCAGAGCCAGCCCTATGTATTTCTCCTTGCAATACGCACAAGTCCAGCAGCATCATCTTTCCGTGCCGTGCTCACAGGCTGTGCTTCTGCAAAGTGCCACCTGAGGTCCCAGCCTGTGGAGGCCCTTGAGACCCTGCAGCAGGAGCCTGCGCCGGTGGGGCACGCTCAGGCCTCCAGCTGCACCCCCAAAGGCAGCCCGCAGCCAGCTGGCGCGAGCAGGAGCGGCCAGGATGAGCCTGCTGAGCTGGAGCACCACTGCACACCCTGCAGCTCCAGGCAGAGGGAGGCTGTAGTTGTCTCCAGCGGTATCGATTCGGATGGTGACTGGAGCGCTTCGGTTTCTGTATTTGGGTTATATTAACATCATAATTTCATAATGGGCAACTCCACTTCAAACGCTCCTGCAATTGTTTCTCAGAGACTTCAATCCGGAGAGGGAATCCTTTCAACGAAGCAAAGAGTAGAAGAAGAAACAAAGTAAATGCAGTTGGGAAAGTAAAAGGGTTTGACAAATTTAACCATCTTGGGTTTTCAGGATTTTCCTGCTATTTTAATAGAAAACTGCATTGTTTTGGACAAAGTGCCCATCTTCAATTTTTCAGTTTCCTTTCCCTCTATTGCTGAGAGCCACACAATGTACTTCCCCGCCAGTAACTAAAACGCTTCTAAAAACTTGAAGAATTATTTGAAAAAGGGCATTCCTATTCCTTATGCATAAAACATGCATGCATATTCATATAAAACATTTAGAAAAATTTGTACCAGTTATAATTAGCATGTTTTGTGCATCTATTTTCTTTGCTATTAAATAACAAATTTGTGGTAACCATAGCAACTGGAACATCACATGGTACTGGTGCTATTTTGGGGATAACATAAGTACCTTTCTTAAAGAAGCATTCACACCTCTAAGCTATGAATTTTAATAATTTGCACCACAAAATATCTGTTGGATAGATTGTATTCATCCCTCACTGTAATGTTGATTTAATGTGGACTGCACTACCTTGTTTTGCAGTGCCCATGACTACTTAAAAGCACTAATGAGTCCTCTTGTTTTGCAAAAAGGCAAGAGACTTTTAAGAAAGGCAAAAGAGAATCTATGTGACATGTTAGTGGAACTTGCATTGAGGGGAAAAGTACAATAAAATGAAGGATTTCTGTTATTGTTTCTGGGGAAGGAGCTAACATTGGTCATGTAGCTCTTCATGCTTGAATGGAGGAAAGCAGAAGGAGAGAGATGCTTTTATCTTGGACTGGTATAGCTCCTAGTGGAATAAGCAAGAGGTGTTGTGTTAGGTCTACTAGAAGATGGGAGAGGTCCTTGAGGACCTCACATGGGAAGAGACCAGCTGAGCCATCGAAGCCAATTCCCTGCCACTGCAGTCAAGTGTGTTTGCCTACCGACTATCTGCTGTACAAGACTCCACATACCTTGGGCTTTCCAATGTATCTCAGAGCCTTATAGCTAATGAGATAAAGAGCAGGAGACCAAATGCCACAACAGTAATGAGCCATTAAAGGAGATTAGGTGGCAACAAGGTCAGTATCCATGTGCTAGGCTCCCTCTAGGACAGGGATTCTCTTAAATAAAATTTGCTGGAGCGCCACATTACAGATAAGAACAAAATGCCTCAAGAATCCCTGCCAATGTTGTGATGAATTGAAAAATGGAAAAATGTGGAAGAAATTCCCTTCAGTCTCTGAAGTTGGTAATTCAGTTAATAGTGAGAACCTAAGTAGGATGAACCAAACAGGCACCCATGAGAAATGAATGCTATTAAAAATATCCTGCCCACACTAACATACTAATGAAAAATGCTGGTTGACATGATTAATTGTTTTATCATGAAAGTGTCTGTATAGATGAAACCCACCCTGAGCTGTCAGGATGGCGTTATCCATCTCCCAGACCAGAGGTAATGAGGGATCATTCACCCTGGGTGGCTCCTACACAGGTGATTTGGGTTAATACACATAATAAAGAGGCCATTAGGCCGGGAAATTATTCAGACCAAGCTTGCCTGTTAAGGTGGAGTTTGGAGCAGGGGAATGTCACCAGAATGTGAAGAAAGGTGCTGGGGCTGATGAGAAGAGCCATGAAACTGAGCTGTAAGGAGACGCAGCAAGTATCTGCAAAAGATGAGGGTTTGTGGGGGTTGCAGGGCCAGCTGGGGCTGTGCCGGCAAAGGGACATGATGCCCAGGAAGCGCCTCGGACCTGAGGCTGGAGCCCCCGGTGCAGGCAAGGGCTGACCAAACTGCGGGCATTGGCTCGTGGCAAATTGCAAGGAGTAAAAGTTAATGAGAATTTTAATTTTATAAGCTCACCTGGACTATGCCTTGCAAATCTGAACCAGACTGTGGGAATTAGCCTGAGTAAAGATTCACAAAGTAATGCTTTGCCTCTGCCTCCATTCTGTTCTGCCTGCCTCCTGGTTTCCCCCATCCAGGTGTATCATTAAGAATTTTTTTGTAAAAGTTCATCTTTACTTACTACTAACTTTTTTTAGCACAACTGTTGTAGCAGAAAGCTTTTTTTTTTTTTTTCCTGCTTTTCTCTTATTTTAAAAAAGTAGCCTTGGATTATTATGAATAATAAGAAATTGTCAAGATGCTCCCTTTCAGCCATTTTGAAACGAAGGATTTTTTTCAGTGTTGTAGTAAACAAATAGATTAAAAAAAAAATTAAAGCAAACATTCTGATATCTCAAAAATGGAAAGCTTTGATAACCCTCAACTAACACTTAATTTCTTTCTCTGTTTGCTCTGTCCCCTCAAAAGAAATAATCGGAGATGGACCAATCCTTTTTTCACCCCTCTCTTGCTGAGTCTTTGGGAAGTTGCAGTGCCTGTTTCAGGGAGGCCCTGGCAGAATGTCCTGTGTAGAGGCTGCCTGAGAGAAGAGGCTTTCCCAGTTGCCACCACGCTCACTCCATGCATTGCATTATTGATCCTTTTGGACTCATCTGCTTCGTTCTCCCTTGCTGCAGCTCCTGCTGTGCTCTATGTTTCTCTACCCACTGCCTGCCCCCTCCATTGGTGGTTGGTGCATCTCCTCCCTTTGCCTGTGCTGTGGAGAGGGTCTGGTCCTTGGCTTGGCTGAGGGCAACTCAGCTCCAGCCCTTCCCTTGCCTTCCAGTCTTGCTCTCCTCCGAATACCCGCTTCTTAAGAAAAGTCTTGGGAAAAGGTCTAACGAGGCAGGAGCGTGACACTTCAGCTGAACACATATGCTTCCAGGAGCCCTGAGGGGTGAAGCAAAAGTAAACCCATTCAAGGCAAAAAGGGAAAGTTGTACAATATGCTTTTTTCTTTTCTTGATCCATGCTGTGAAATGGGAACTTCCCTTTTTACTTTCTGTTTGGAGGGGAAGAGAAAAAAAGAAAAAGATTTGGAAGATGCTGGCAAGCAATGAAATAAAGTTCTTTTTCTTATGTAGTAAATGAACGGCTTTCTGCCTTGCCGTTTTCTAAAGCTCTTAATCCAGCCTGTAAATAGGGACTTTCCCTTTGGACTGACTGTTTAGATATAAGACTTAAAGCTGATCTGAAGTAATGGGATCAGAAAATAGGAGTTGTATATCAAACAGAATGATACATATGCTCATACTAGTGAACTTTCTCGTGCAGCACTCCTCGTATACTGTATGTAAATGTTCACAAGTACAAAGTGCACTTCATTTTACTGTAGGCCTAAGCTAAGACACCCGCTCTGGGAAGCCTGCCTGTTTGATCCCTGGGGCGGGGGGGGGGGTGGGGTGGGCAGCCTGCCTGCCTTCGGGCAAAGCACAGATCTTCCACAATGAAGCAGAAGGCGAGAGGTAATTTCATTACGTTGCCTGATTTAGGTTTAGTAAATGCTGGAAGAACTCAGCATTTAAGGATGCTGGAAGTGGAGATTCACGCTTGCAGATCTGGGAAACAGCAATAGTTCACCTGACCAAGCAAAAAAGCCACCAAAGCAGGGACTTGATAGAGTGAACTCTTAATTAAAAACCAGATTATCTTCAAAGGAAAACTGTATTTCACATTCATGGAAGAACTTTTTACCCTACTTGTTATGCTACCCAACTTTTACAATGAAGCTCTAGCCTTTCTGGCCGTTTCCTCAAGGCTGTGCCATGGCTTTCTGTGAGTACAGTCATGGCAATGCCTTGTTGTTCTTGGGTTTGGAAACCCTCCAACTTGTATTCAGCTGCCGTGGAAAGAATCCTGAAAATTCATGGACTTGTCTTGTTTCCAAAGACACCTCTGACCCAGGCAATGTATTCTAAAATCCTTAATCATTTTCCACTTACTGAAAATCCTCACTGGCTGAATAGGAATTTTTCCCAAGTCAGAAATTAAAAGAGAGAAGGGATTTCTATTGTGGTTCTTAAAGATTAACATAGAAGTATAGTGAGAATATAAATATAAATTATGATGCCTATATTTTCTTTTTATTTTAAAATGCATAAATGAGTCACTTGCCTTCCATTTTGTATTTAGGAACATTTGGATGCCATTTGATGCTATTTATATTTTCCAGGGCAGATTTTCATCAGATTAATTTTTTGAATAGGTGCTACTATGACTATATTTTAGAAGATATTTGAAGCAATATAAAGAGGTAAACCTCCAACCAGCACCATCAAGGTCATTTGAAAAAGTTGCTCAGACTAGAAAGCTCCAAACCAAACTTGGTTTCTTACATTTCTTGCATTAATCTTGTGTAAACCAAGTGGGACTTTGCAGATCAATAATTAGACCCAAGGAAAAAAAAAAAGAACAACCCTAAACAAAAGTTCTCTTCTGCTGCCCAGATCTGCTTTACACATCAGCAGAAGTAAAGATCAATATTGGTGAAAATCGTTGGCCTGAGCAGATTTTCTTCCCCATTGAAAATATTGTGTGACTAAAGGGGAAAACCTTTAGAGGAGACAGTGCGGGATCTGCCCTGTGTTCCCAGAGTCTGCAGCTGTCAGCACAGAGACAGTTGCTTGCAACAATCCCAGCTCTTCCACTGAATGGTATGAATAATGGACTGACATCCATGTGCATACTTTCTTTTTCTGTAAAGTAGTCTTTATCACCATCATACACTCTTCTAAACTGTATGGGTGAGTTTTTTCCTGTGCTGCTACTGTGTTTTGTTTTCTTCTCAAAGTAAACCTGGTATCTTTCGAAACCACAAGTTACATTATGAGCATTTAAAATGGCTGTCAGTATTTGTATTAATACATTTATCCCTGATCAGCTGAAAGCTGGAAAAGTTTGCTTGGAATTGATCCCTAAGATATCTTTTTAAATACTGGTAGAGGGGATGTTTTAATTCTGCTACACAAATAGCAGCCACTTTATTCTTTTTTGTTCTGTTCTTCAAGCAGTACAACCACTTGAATGTCTCCTACTTCAAATATGAAGCCATAATATTTAAAACATTTGGAATAAATACTTCATTTGACTTCAGTATCAGTATCACCATTACTAAAAGGTGTGTCCTTTATGGCCTGTATCAACATGATACTGAAAGGCCTTCATTTCAATGGAATTAAATCCCAACTAAGTTAACTAATAAACAGCACTACCAGGCAATGGCATAGCACCACCCCAGTTGCTAATATGAAATGATGAGTGGGTGGTGAAAGGTCAGCCCTGGAACTGGGGCCTGGAAATGCAACCTGCTTTTCATATTGATTGCGTTTTCCAGTGGACTTCAGGTCAGGTGCTGAGACCTCAGGGCTTGCTCTGTCTGCAGCTATTTCGTTGTTTTCTTAGCTTACCTTAAGCAAGTTCTGCAATGTTTCTGTACTGTTCCTCCAAGGATAAAATAGGTCTAATGTTTATCAGTGTTGCAAAGGCATCAATCAATGCCTCTGAAAAGGTCTTTGGTGTTCCCTATGAGGAAGATGTTATGCACAATAAAAGATGCACAGTGTGTGTGTGTAGATAAAAATATAATCTCAAGGGTTAATGTCTTTCTGCAGGATATTTATTTTTACCTATTATTAAATCCATTGTGAATTAATGCTTTTGTTTAGGTTAAAATGGGTTTATAGCCTAAAAAAAAAAAAAGAGGAGATACAAGCACCTTTTTAAAGAGAGGAGCAACATAGAACTATATATGTTTTACCAAAAGCATTTGTTGGTACAGAACAGATCAATATGTAACTGCATAATAAGGTGGAGAGAAAATGAGATTAAATGTTCAAATGCATATACTAATTAGAAAGGACATGTACATCCACATATAGAGAACCTGACAGTGAGAAAATGACAGAGATTCAGCACTGCAGTGAATTATAAATGTCAAATTACAAGGATGCATGCAAAAAAAGCTTGTAACTGTTAGGAACTAGACTCTGCATTCATGTGAAAGCTGTTGCCTTTATCATCTTCTTAAATCCCTCTAAGGTGTTCTGTCATTCACTGTCAAATTTTCTACGTAAGATAATAAGATGTATGTCACACAAGTGTCCAAAACTGCTTCTCTGCCATTGCCAGGACACCCAATATATATATTTTTTTTTTTTTTTTTTTTTAGCAACAAGAATATTAAACAGGAGATCTGATTAAGTATTAGCAGTCAATTACAGAATGTTTTTTTCCCCTCAGATGTGATAAAATCTAACACATGATGCCCAAAATGTAGGGGAAAAGGGACCCAGCAATGTGTGTTCAGATTTGGCTGTAGACTCAACAGGCTGTCAGAGAGCCATAGGATGCACAATAAAAATGGATGCTAACTAAATTTTGACGTGCAAGAGCATGTGTTTAATTTGCAAGATGTTTTGTTTAATTAAAAGGTAAATACCATTTATAATTCTTCTCACAGACTGTTTGAGAGCAGCAACAACACTCAAGCACTCTCAAGCTGCCCAAAGAACTTCTTTGATGCATCTGATGCATGGGGTAGGTACATTTAAATGAGAACAGTTCACCACTCTATTAAGCGATGGTTTTGGTTTTTACGCAGTATTGGTTATTGCTTCTAAAAATTTCTGAGCAGTAAAATATTCTGCCATGGAAGTGTGGTGAAAATCCCTCCCCAAATATAATTGACTCGGACACCCTGGTGCAGAAGATTTGCATCAAGCCAAGACACCACATAAATATGAAGGCATAAAACCTGCCTGCACAAGCCATGTTTAGACCCCTCTGCATACAGGGCACACAGAACTGCTGCCAAAGAAACCATGTCTTTTTGAGGCTTGCTTTTCTTAGCTATATCGTCTCCTTCCACACAACCCCCCCCAAGCTTGCAGAGCTTACAGTTCATTGCCTTCAAGGTCTTTGAGACTCAATACCCCGTTACAGGTTTTGGCCCCATGCTCTGCTTTGGGCTGCTGTGGTTCCTTCAGCAGAAGCCATCATCTGACCGGGGTCCTTCTCACTCCCCACGGGCTGAGGTGAGTCCATGGCTGCACCCATGGCAGGAGGTCTCTGGAGGCATCATGCATTTGGCAAACACAGCAGCTGAAGCTGAGAGAGGAACGGTATCAAACGGAAAGGCAGCGCCAGCGCAGTGATGGGTGTTGCGCACGGTCATGTCACCCAACTGCATCTACACGGTCTCACTCTGAAACCCGGGTGGTGCCTTCTGCCAGCTGCTCAGTGGCATTTGTTGGCTACAGCTGCTGACGGAAAAGTGCGGGGGAACTGGCAGGCTCGGAGAGCTGGCTGCCTCTCCTACCAGAGGTCTTTAGGGGCAGCATCTCCAGGTCAGCTTTTCCAGCAGGGAGCCCAGCAGCTCTCGTTTTAAGTTGTTTTCACGTGAGAAGAATGGCCAGGAAGAGGCACAGGCTGCTGACACCCAGCTCTCTAATATGCTGAAGCTGGATCCTGTTCTGCTCAGAGGACCTGATGGTATCAGCCTCCAGAGAATCAGTGTCTGACACTCCCAGTCTGTTGTTCATATTGGTTTGGTCTCAGCTGAGCTATTTCTAACAACGAAGAACATATCTGAGAGAGTTACAATTTGCTGTAATCATATTTTTCCAGTTTTTCCTCTGTGATAATTACTCCCATAAATATCATTGCTTCACCTCAGCTCAACAGAGTGCTCTCTATTTCTGTGCTCAGTCTCAACCTTCCACCCTCGGATTGCTGGGGAAGGACAATGACGGTATTTGTTATTACCAGGACCACTCCAGCTACGGGGCTGTTTGGGCTTCTGGTTTTAGGCCACTTTCTGTGCTCTATTAGCTGATCAAAAATTGCCGCCTGAAGTGAAAACTGGTGAAGAAAATGTGTTAAATTGTGCACATGTTTAAATAATATATAATAATAAAGCTTTGACTTAGTCTTCAACCAGGCAAAGACTTGAAAACCAGAAGTCAGGATGGAGCTTTGCAGTTAAACGTCTCTGACTACTGCTGGCCTCTGGGATCAGTTTAGTAACAGAGAACATTTTTAATGTAATCAATGGGCTGCAGATCTCGGGAATTCCAGTTCCTACTGTGCTTACTGACTAACAGCTTTTAGGATAGACCCTTAAAATAGACTTTATAAGAGTTGGGGCTATTTTTAACCATTGGCTTAAGAGTGCCAGGCAGTGGGAGTACTCAAAAAGGAGGTGCTTGATCTGAGAGCCATACGATTCAAGTAGGTATATGGGAAGGAAAAAGAGATGAGGAGTATTACTGTCCCCATTTTAAAATTGGTGAAATGTGGCAAAAGACTAAAGGACTCACCCAAGTTACCTCTGTTGCCTATGGCAGACCTGGCGTTCAAAGCGAAATCTCCAGATTTCTAATGTACCCTCTTAACTACAAGGCCATTCTTCCCCTCCAGAAGATGATATATAGGTATATAAATGTGCATTGATGTAATGCCAAGTTATAAACCACAAGCCTTTCAGAACGCATGTCCCTGATAGATTGCGAAAGAACTTGAAGTCAGGAGAATTGTGGTTTGTCTGACCTTATGCTAATCATTGTCCCTTCTTGTGTCTTGGTCAAACTGAAAATGGATAGAATAATGAACCCCTTTGAAAACCATAATTTCTGGGTGTTGGTCATGACCCAGTTTTCATAAGTTGCTAGGATATGGGAATAATCAGGGAAATGAAGATTCTATCTTATGAGACAAGACCAAAAAGCTTGATTTAAACAAAAGAAATTACGAGAAGGAATATTAGTACACTGTGAGGGGAGTAAATATCAGAACTAATTAAGTTCAAGGACAAAATTGGCATCTGAACAAATGGATATAAACGGGGCCCTAATAAATGTAGGCTGGAAATCTTAAGAAGCTGAGTTACGAACGAGATTCTGGAACAGCTTTCCAGGGCGAATAGAAGGGCGAGAGAAAGTAAGTGCTTTATAAATGGCTCTCGATCAGTGTACGAACTGGGTATCATGCCTGAGACAACCAGAGAGCTAGGACTTGTCTCAGGCCAGACAAGTCCAATGTTTGCGGGTAACAGTGAGAACATCACCAAGCTAGAACCTCTCGGAGATATTCTGGAAAAAGAAGTAGCCAGCCACAACGTATCTCAAGTTGCATCTTGCGTATTTTGGTTTTTTAGGTTCAGAGAGTCTCTTCAATTCCCCGATTATCCCACCAGCCTAGCACACGCGGTGTTCTTCGACATTTCCAGGTGGTCCTTCCCTGCTCTCACGTGCC
The DNA here is from genome assembly GCA_013401275.1 of Pandion haliaetus. Classification (NCBI taxonomy): domain Eukaryota; kingdom Metazoa; phylum Chordata; class Aves; order Accipitriformes; family Pandionidae; genus Pandion; species Pandion haliaetus. Next base: position 51,900 of record VYZV01033873.1, on the reverse strand, counting down.
AGTGCGGGAACAGAGCGGAAACAGCTCAAGGTAACGCCGAACGTGGAACTCTTCGTGTCCGCTGTTGGGGGTGGGAGAGCAGGGATGGGCGTGAGCCGGGGCGGGTAGCTGGGCACCGCGCACGGCTGGCTGCCTCTGTGGCTGAAGACGCTGCCTGCAGAGGCTCGACCTGCGCCCCACCTGCGCAGCCCCTGGGAGGGGAGCCCCCGCCAAGAGCCTGCTGGCGGCGTCTCCCAGCGCACTTGTTCCCCAGGGCGGGAGACCCGTCCTGCTGCCACACCGCGAGGACGCAGGTGATGCTGGAGCAGCCCCCCCGCCCCGCCGCTGCCATGGGGAAGGGGTGGGTGACCCCA
>VYZV01033873.1:0-44513 GCA_013401275.1 Pandion haliaetus | reverse complement strand
GGCTGCCGGCGGGCGGGGAGGTGCCGAGCACCCGTGCTGGCGAGGGAAGGGGCACCCCGCACGGCCGCGGCTGCGCCCTACCCCCCGGGAAGCCCCCGTTCCCTGGCTGCCGAGGGGTCCGGCCACCCGGCCGCTACCGGGGAGCGGGCTGCGGCCGATTGCTTCGAGGGGCGATGTCCCCCTTGCCCCCTTATCCTCGCCCCACCGTACCAAGCTGCTGAGGGCAGGATTAGGAACCCACCTCCACACCAGCCCCAGCTCAGCAGGTCGGGGAACACCCAGCCGAACGCAGGTCTCATCAGCCTCTGCGGCCCCAGGTTGAGATGCATGTCGAGGGCCAGGGCTGAGGGGTTGTTCACCCCCCCCCCCGGAGCTCAGGCGGTGGCTTCTTTGCCACCCCCAAAGAGCTCAGGACTCCCCAAATGCTACTTGCAGCTGGGCAGGTGGGAGACACAACCACGGGAGTGTTGATTCCCGTTACTGGCCCAGCCATGCCCCATCTCTTTAACACAGAAGAAGAGGTGCATCCGTCCCTCCAACCTCAGCAGCAGGGCACAGGCCTTGGTTAAAAGCCTGGTCAGCCTTTCAGATGCTGTGCTTAGGAAAATCCAGGCATAGCATTCCTACTTGCAGTCTTTTTTCCCCTGCTCCTCTGCCCCCAAGACTGGCAGGGACAAGGAGTGGGGGGTGATCATCCCTATGTTTCCCTACTCGAGACCTCTCCACATGCCCAGATGATCCCAGGTCTTGTTGCCACGTAGTCGCCAGTGTGAGATTTCAGCCTTAAGTGAATTAGATCAGAAGCCATTTTAAAGCAAGACCAAGAGGACTGTGGTGAGATAGCCTGTTTGAATGGATCTTTCCCCAAGCTCAGCTATGATGAGGCTAAGAACGATTTTTAACACGGACGAGTCAGACGTGGCGTGATCGTTAAGTTGTGAGTGCGAGGTGGGATGATGGAGAATGTCTTTCTCTCTGTCTCTTGCTTAGTGATTGAAAGGCCATCTATGTTCTGCTTAATTATTTCCAACAACTGCCAAAGGAATCTTACTCTGTTGCCTTCAGTAGCGATGGAGCGCTCGTTGTTACACAGACGTGTTTCTTTAGACACATCTTTGATGCTAGCACTCTGATCCTTCTGTTTCTCTAATACCACTTGAAAGCAGATTTTTTTCTTGTAGTTTAGTATGTTCAACAGCCTCAGAAATAATGTTAAATTATGCTTTAAAAAGACACCATGAGCTGCTAAATCATAGTCAGTTCAGCACCGTAATACAGCCACATTCACAAGTGCTGCAGGAACAGCGATGGAAATAGTATTTTAAACATCCAGGTTTGTATTACAAACCTTGCTCTGATCTGAGCTTTTAGTTGACATTTTCCCTTGGGTCATGACTTAGAGTATTATCAGGAGTTCCCATTTCATCACGTAAAGGATGTGGTTTTGTTTGCTCTTTGCTTGGTTGAGTATCTTGTGCAGTATGGATTGGACTGGTACCCATAAATACAAGTTTAGCAAAATGTTCCTTTATACCCAGGTTCTTCTAGTTGCCTTCTGTTTAGCATGATGAGCTGGTTTTGCTGAATAATGCCTTAATGACAGGGCTGATGCATTTTTAATGCATGTACTCTTTGTCATTGTCAAAATTAACATTTTGATGATTGTAGATTTCTTTTCTCTCAAATCTTTTGGGAATTGCTATGATATGTGGGTTAAAAGAGTGAAACTGTAAGCTCCGATCGGAGAAATACTGGATATGCTCACCAAAATAATTATAAAATATTGTGTAAAAGCTCAATAGCATAAGGACTCTTAGAATGATGTTTCCCAATAGCACGATCTCAGAGTGGCTCTCCCTGTTCATCAGCAGTTCCTGGGGTCTGTCACGTATGTATATTGCAGGACAGGAACAGTCGTTTCTGAACAACAGATCTCTAAGACGAGACTATTTATACTGCGGGCCTGATCCTGGGAATGCACGTAGCGTCCATGGGACTGCTCAGGGGAGCAAGGTTGCTCATGTTAAATCCAAAATATTTTGGGCCAAATCCTACCATTCAATGCAATAGCAAAGCCCCAATTGATTTCACTGCAGGAAAGATTAGACCCCTAGTGAAAGGGATTTTTACAACACTACACTTCCTATTTTTTTTGCTTTAGAAATTGCGAATCCTGTGTGCTAAAAAAATAAGTCTAAAACCCCCCTGCCTCTAACAGTCTAATGTTATTTTATTAACAGCAGAAATTATACTAAAAGGCTATAGTGCAACATAATAAGAAATTACTTTATAAATAAGGGTTTTTAATTGTACCAGTACGAGTATTTTCTAAGACAATATTTTAGAATGAGGGTTGTGGAAGCACCAACCGTGTGTTAACAGCTGTTTTGGCGAGTGCATATTTAATTACTTTAGAATACTAATTCCTGTTCTAAAATTGTTTTTGTAATCTGCATCCTGGTAGAAAATTAAATAAAGAATTAGCCGAAAAATAATTACTTGAACTTAGCCTTTTTTTAAAGGCCATAATCCTATGAAGATTTATATCTCTGGGTAATGTTATCCGCTGGTGTAGCCTCGAAGGCTGCTCCCATAGGTAAGTCTTTGTCGCGCCAGGGCCCCCGTAGCAGCGTAGCCAATTGATGGAGGAGTGGACACTGGGGTGGCAGCCGCCCTGGTGCAGAGCAGGGTGCTGCAGGGCCCCCCCACGCAGCCACCCGTGATGCTGGCTGCTCCCTGCCCTAGCTCCACGCCGGGGAGACGGTGACTGCTCGGGCCTTCCCAGAGCGGGGGACTGCCGAAAAAGCTGTGCCCCTGAGCACCACGGGCACGTCGTGCCCCACAGCAGGAGTGGATGAAGGAAGAGTAGCTTTGGTCCCTATTGCCCTGTGCAGGCAGGGGAACAGCCCTGCCTGGAACAGGAAGCATCGCTCTGCTTAGCAATACCCTAAATTAAGTGACGAGGGCTGCCAGTTGATTTCGGGTGCTCTTTCCACAAATATTTAAGCCTACAGCCCTTATATATATACATATTTCTGAATGGAATGAATGCGTATATATAGACACACGTATATACACACACATCTCTCTGAAGGGAGGCTGCAGCATAATATGAAAAGCCCCCTCTCCCAGACCTGACAGAGGCACAACTCCCACTCACCTCAGCAGGGGCCGTGCCGTTGCATTGCGTATTTATGACCGGTGGTGTGATTCCTCTGGCTGCCTGCAAATTTGCCTAAAATAAATGCACACACTGTCGCATGTAGATATGTACAGTTATGCAGATGCCTTTCCTTGGGAACAATCCTACTTGCTTTCCACTTTTAAGACTACATCTGATTTTGAGTGGAGTGTAAGATTTCTTCCCATAACAGGTTATTGCCTTTTGTGTCAGTTTAGGTGGCTTCTAGCGTTCATAGCGTTTTCTTAAGGAAACTGGAAACAATAATACATATACATCCACACAGGTATACACATACTTTGCAGTTGTGAGAATAAGCTAACTAGGCTTTTTCTCTGGGTTTTTACATCACACTAGAAGTAACATATACAACTGGATTTTTATGCTTTTTTTTTTTTAATAAATAGTGTCTTTACATACACAAAAGGCTTTTTCTTCTCTTCGTTTTAAAAGATTACTATTTTTCTGAAAAGCACTCCTCCCCCCCCTCCCCCCGGTATTGCCCTTAGCTGTTATGACACCTCACCATTTAGTGCTGTAAAGGTAAATTGTAACAGTCATTATTAATAACCATAAATTTTTACCAGATTCAGCATCTGCCTCCTGGAAGCTGTAGTGGTGGAAACATTTCCTGGGTTAATGCCCATGATGTTTGCATGCTTTTTATTGCTATCATTTAGTAACCAAATTGCTCAAAAATCAAAGGACTTGATTATCACATACCTACAATGCATAGAGCTATTTATAAAGGTTGGCTCGATAATAACAATGACTCAAAAGAAATTTAAATGACAGGCCAAAAAGAAGAAGTCTGACAGAAGAGGAAGGAGTCTGACATCGAAAGACAGAGAGGATTCTAGGGAAGGTGAAGAGAAGAGGCCTGGAGGTGATGGTAGAGGGTAGGTGTGCCACGGCTCTGCAGAGCCGAGGGCAGCCAAGAAGAGAGGCGTGAGGGACGGCAGGCAAGGAGGTATCTCAGCGTGGTGCTGGGAGAATGCTCCAGAAGCGTGGAAACCAGGACTGGAACATCATACACATTTGGTAGTTTGCTTTCTGGAAAAAAACAGCATCTAGTTAAAAGCAGCCAACAGAAAATTAGGTGAAATGTTCCAGCAACTCGAGGGGTTGCTTGATGGGACAAAGAAGAGCTCTGAATATATAGCTGAAGGGAGTTTTATATAAAAATATATATATATGAATATACATTCCTGGCCAAAATTACATAATAAATGCCTATATAGGTAAATGAAATGAGTATCCTGCCTTTGAAATCATTCTCCTACAGAAACCAGTGAGAATTTTCCATTGATTTCAATGGGGCCGGAATTTCTCTGGTCTGCACGAAAGCGATGTAGCCTGGTGTGTGCAAATAGACCTAGGAGCTATGTAGGGAGAAAATGCAGCGTGGCTATCAAGAAACATTTCCTTTCAGTGAACCCAATACCTCTCTAGCCAGCGGGGATGATATAAAGTAACGGAGCAATCTGCAGGCAGGAAAGCCCTTGCCTGGGAGATATAAAATTAGCTTGGCCAAGACACTGCAGGCAGCAGTCGCCCTATGAGGAGGGCTAGAGAGCCACCTGGGGAGGCCGCCTTGCCTCTGACTTCTGCGATACACCTCCATGGAGCTGAACCAGCTCTGCCAATTCCCCAGCATTTATACCACTAGAAAGAAAGAGGTAGGCCCGTGAGAGGCTACTTCAACTTCCCAAGCTACTCTCTCAGAGTATTTCAGATTAAGTCAAACTTAATCTTTTATCTGTTTCAAGGTCAGTTGTCACCATGGTACTGTTCCATATCAGTTCATCTGAGCTGTATGTAATGTACACCCCTTCCGCATTATTACATTAGGCATGAAAAGTTGGGAAAATACAGCTGACTTTAATATTAAGAATTCTGATTCATAAGGTTGTTTGGAGTATTAGCAGTTCTCTTACTAAGTCAGGACAATATCACCAAGTTTATTAATGTTCATAGGTCAAGCCTATCTTTTAAATCACTGAAAATCAATGACAAAATGATCACCATGGGATTGGACTTCTCTAATTGGAGAAAAAGGGACATTCTGAACCAGAACTGTACAGCATTTGATTGTGCAGCCTGTTACCAAAAAAAGGACCATCTCACTGCATCTTACAGAGGCATTTACATAGGTAATGTAGATCTCATATGACTTCTTTTAGATTATCTGATAGTAATAGCTTTGCAAGTATTCACATTCTCCTAACAAGAAGTTGACAGAAAATTCAAATAAAGAGGCATCACTGTAATTACTGCATTATAAAGGATTTTTTTTTTTTTTTAAGTTAGGTGGGAAATAATAAGAGCAGGGAGGCTTGATGCATTAATGCTTCACACCATCTGGAAACTCATCCTTTAACAATCATTCTTCGGGAGGTAACTTACCTGGTTACTCCAAGAAAATGTAGAGCAGTATTACCTCCTCGTCAAATTGTCAAAAACATTCTTCTGAAATCCAAAATTATACAGTTCGATGCCTGCTGTTTTACTGGAGCAACAGTTATTACAGTCTTGATGCTCTGGTTGTTAAAAATGACCACTACAGGGTAAAATTGCTTCTTGTTTCCCTACTTTCCTTCCTCTACTGCCTGCCTGTCCCCCTTCCTGTTTATGATATATGCAAAAGGTTTGAGGGGATGGAAGGGTTTTTCTTTCTCGACATGTTTTATTTTAGAAATGACAGGATCATTTAATTTGCTAATTTTTTTTCTGAATGTCTTGTACTATAGAGAAGAGCAGTGGAAACTTTCTCAGACCTTGGTTTAAGAGGTGGTGATTTTTCCATTTTTAAGAAAGAGGCCTTATTCCCTACGTGTTTGCCAGGGGTCTGAGTTATGCAGAGCACAATAACATAATTACTTTCAAGGTTTCAGTACAATCCTTTTCTTTTTGACTGTGCGTGTCGTATTGTCCTTTGTTGTGTTACAACGTCATGTGGCTTTTGTACATGTGATGACATAAACCCATTTGCCTTCAGCCATTCCTAGACCCCCTTAGTGCAAACAGGATCTGCAAGTCCTGCTCTAGGAAGCAAGAAACAAAACCACTCCCTTTTGCTCTCCTTGATTAAGTGCTCGTCATTTCTGTGTATGTAGATTCGTACCGGCAAAGAATGCAGGACCAGTCCAGACCATCGGTTAGAGATGAAAATAGAGATGTTTAATTTTCATTTGCTGGAGCTGCAGTGAACCAATGCTGCTCGTTCTGCTCCAGCCTCCCTGGTACAGAGGGAGGAAAACTCCAACAAGGGAAAGAAGGCTGCATGCGCATGATGCAAAATCCAAGAAAAGCAGACCAAATAGATAAATCCACCCCCCCCCACCCCCCACCCCCAATACTTAGCTGGATTTTTTGTGGTTTGATTTTTACCAAATGCCACGATAAAGTATTCCACGTTTCTTGGATGCAAAACTTAAATATGTGCCCCATAGAGAGGCTCAGAATAATAGCTCTGCTTTCTCTAATAAAATCTCTCTTCTGAGATTAACTCTGGAGCTAGCAGTAAGGTCAGTATTTCATTTCATAGAAGTCAGCTCACGCTGACAAGGGTTTGGCCTTCTTAGTGATGGGCCGTTTGCTGCTCAGAAGTGTGAGGAATGGCTTTCTGAAATATCGATAGCTTGCCTCCGCTAGAGTTCATGGTCAAATTTAGCTGGCGAGTATCAATGCGCTACAGCACCCAGACTGAAGGGCTGGGAGGCTTGGGCCTTGGGCCAGCCGCTAAGGTTTGTTTTTCAAACCAGAGGCTAACTCTTCCATTAGTGTAAATCAGTGGTTTATAATAACATCAAATGAGATTTGTGTCAGAGTAGCCCAGACTACAGCCTGGTCTTGGGATTTGAAAAGGAATAGAAGAATTAGGCTGAGACCATTAGTATTCTGTTTTCATTTGGTTTTGGTGTGCATGTGTGTAAATGTTCCTATACACACATGCGCACACATGCAGAGCTGCATTTCATTCCCATGGCCGTTTCCCATGGCCGTGTGGCTGCCATTTAACAAGGACCTAAGAGCATGAAATCTTCATCCTGGTGTGGTTTGATTGACATGTGCAGAGATCTCACATAAAGGCTCTGGGATCCTGCTTTTCATCCATAAAAGGAAGGCAGGCAAGCTTCAGCCCCGGCTAAACCCTTTGCACAATATACATCAATAATGAGGCAGCATCTATTTATATATTGCTCACTGGAAATGTCTGAATTCAGACAGAAGTTGGTGAGGCAGCCTAAGCTCCGCCAGCCTCCATGGAGTCTATTGTTAGTACCCAGGATGACTCCTCAGGCAAACAGGGAAGAGAGGCACGATTTGGAGCCTACCATGCCACGGGGAGGAATATCAGCTTCGGCACTTGGCAGGTGGTGTCTGCTCTCAGAGAATGCCTTCGACGGCTCTGCCAGTCATGGAGGAGGAATGCAGGAGAAATGGTCGCAAGAGCAGGGGAGCAAGAGCGCAGCCCCGTTGCTGCTCCCCGGGAAGCGGCACGCTGACCTGGGCTTACCCACAGGGTGAGAGCTCCCTGCCTTTCTTCATGAGAAGAGGAGATGTCCAAGAGGGAATGGGAGGAGGGCAGTACTAGCTTGATACACACTGATGCCTTTTTGCCATGTCATTGCAGAAGGTTTTCAACAATATTTCTTCTTTACCTAGAAAAAAGATGCAGTAAAAAAGCCCCATCGGGCATTACGACGTCGGTTAGGTAGGTCTGTGTGGCTGATAGGCCAGTGAGGAGGCTGAGGTACAGTGCCAGCACATGCCCATGACAATGAAACTTGCTTGTCTATGAGATGTTTGGCATAAATAAGGTGCTCAAAACCCCTTATCAAAAAGCACAATCCAGACAGTGCTTTTGCTCCGTGTCCTTTTTTACTCCTCCTTTCCTCTGTGGCTCTTGTGTACCTTGCCCATATGCTCTAAAGCTATTTTGTTTTCAGTTCTATGTGTTTCATGTAAATTAGAAGAATCAAGCTCCCCTGCTTGCTAAATTATAAATTGAGTGGAAACTGGCCGACTCTTTTAGACTATGTCTACAAGTTATACAAAATGTAAGTAATCAAGCTGAGCAGACTGGGCTGGGGGGGAAAATAGGTCAATAGCGTGGGCCACATAAGCTGCGTCCATGTGTCCCCATATACTGCCACTTGCCTTTGCAGCCTTGAATGTCTCTTTCCTCTAAAGTGCCTATCTAACTCCTTTTAGACCATTCTCAGAGATGCAGGTTTATTGCCTCCTTTGGTAGTTTGCTCAGCATATTCATTACGCCTTGTGTAAATAAACTACTCTTAAATGCTTGTTTCCACTCTCACTTTAGGACCAGAGTAGATCCAGACTGCCTCCTCTGGGAGCACTGATTCATTTTGTTTCCCTTCTTCTTTTTGTAAGTCAGAATGCCTCTTGATTTCAGTGTCTGTCTCTGGCTTACTCCTGCTGTCTGCTTTGGCTCCACTGCCGCTATACCACACTAATTTTTGTACTCTTTAGTTTTGCCCTGGGTTATCTTTTCCTTAGTAGCCCACTGCAATCCCACAGAGTAGGACTGTGGTCTACGAGCGGGATCCTGGCAGTGGCTGGCAGCCTGCAAAATGGTGCCAGGAGAGCAAGGGAATCTGCTGGTGTCTTGGGACTCTGTGAGATGGTGGAGAATCTGCTACAGGGCAGAAAAGACAGCCTCACTGTGGCCTCTTACTGCAACGTTAGTTAGACCACGTTTTAAGAAAAAGGGGACTAAAATCAGACCCCTACATCTGTCTTTACACACTTAAAAGCAGGCTGAATTTTGGGAGCCAGGTAGGACCAGTGTTTTCATAAGCAGATACGGGCATGGCCCTGCTCTACAGTTTGACTTCAGGGTTCCTCTTAAAAATGGCAAATTTTCAGATGATTGTGACAAAACAAACTGCCCCTAAAAGAGGAGACTGACTGCAGCCTCAGCACAGGCAGGGATGTCTGGCAGGCAGTGGCCATGCCGGCACCCACGCTCCGCTGGTGTGTCCAGCAGCACTAACCTAGGGCAGCCTTGAGCCACCGCTGGCAGCCCGTCTGCCCCACGAGTGCCGAGCCACATCGGAGGCAGAGCTCAGGATAGCTCTGCTCTCTGTCCTTCACTTCCACGCTAGCTGGAGAACAGAAAAAAAACATCTTCAGAGAGGCCGTGTAGTGCAGTTCTCATGAGATCTTGACCAACTTTTTAAGGCAGGCATCATGGAGACTGTGAATGCTATTGCCATGGAAAATTCAGGTTAGAAATGACTGCGAATGCTATTGCCGTGGAAAATTCAGGTTAGGAATGAGTCGCTGCAGGAGGGTAATTGTGGGCGGTGGGTGGGCTCTGCAGGCACGGCCCCAGGGGCACAGGCCTTCGGCGGGTAGCACGTTCCCGTGTAATGCACAGCCCTGTGTGCCTGCAGAGTCCTGGGGTGTCCATGCGGGTCCCCAAGCCCTCCCAGGCCAGCCTGGCTGCTGAGATGTGCTGCTCTTTGGGCATGGTACGCTCTGCTGATTCCGGCGTGGCTGAAGCGTGTGCTTTGTTAAAGGGGATCCCAACCGAGTTGGTTTTGCCTGAGTAGACAGATGGCCTTCAGGAGTCTTGGGCTAGGACCTGCAGGGCATAAATGGGATCCTCTCTGCTCAGGCTCTGCCCTGGAGTTACTTGAGTTTGGGCTTTCTTTCACTGAGTTCATAAAATACAGGATTTTTAAAAAATTCATTAAATACTTTGATTCAGTTATATACCATGAGAATGTGGTTTATTCTGTCCAGTCAAATGTTTACTGAGAAGTGATACAAAATATCCAACTTGCCTTTTTAGAGCTGCTTATTTCAAAGGGAAGGCATAACCTTTCATTTCCTGGTCTGATTTTTATTAAGCTGCTGCCTATTTTATTTGTCAGACCACATATAAATTTACTACCACTTGTGTTTCCAAATAAAAGACATATAGGTGGGTAAGCAGTCTATAAGTCAAGCTGCTATTCGTTGAAACTCATAAAAGGATCATTTTAATCCATGGAATTGCTAATTAAAGCTGCTTCTCAATACACAAAAATTAAGTTAACAGTAATTAATGTAGCCAGCCTGGAACCTTAGGAAGCTACTGCCAGCAAGTGTCTTTTGGTGCACTCAAGAGGATGCAGTTTGATTGTTGGCACCAACAGACAGGTTGGGAATTGTAAACATGGTAATTAGCAGTAAGTTTCTGGATCTCAACTTGCCAGACTGGCAGTCTGATTCTTGGAGTAGTTGTCGCATGGGAGGAGGGAAAAACAAAGTAAGGGAATTAGAGCAACCTTGCATTGCTCTGCCAACATATGCCACTGGACCAATGTTTTTCTTGGCAAAGATCTCTGACAAAGATCTTAAACAAGGAGTTTAAAAGCAGCGTTGCAGCCCTACTGCAAACTGTGAACCGCACTGCAGGCATCAACCAAGCAACTGTCTCTGGCTCTTCTGCTCAAACTATGAGTGTTGCTCCATGGAAAGGAATTGTAGAATCTGAGATTCCCCTGCTCCACCTCTATGGTGGGGCACAGTGTTGCTAAGGTTATCAACAATAATGGGATTAAAAAGAGTTAAAATCCAGCTTTCGCAGTAATCCCAGAGTATTCTATTGTTGAGCTATCAAAGATTAAGGTTATAGTAACCTTATTAACTCTTGGTGTAGTGTAAATAAAAAGTAAATGTCAACCTTAATTCCACCATGAAATTAAATCTTCACTTCTCAAAATGATGATTCAAAGACAGCTCACTCCACCCAACGTGGTTTACGAAAATACAGAACCCATGTGAATTTAAGAAATCCCATCTGAGAGAAAGAGAGGGAGAAAAGGGTGATAAAACATGGTATTTGTTTTGTTTAAAGTGAAAAAAAATATTAATATTCATCCAGCTTGTGTGTCTGCAGGAACTGCACCTAGAGCCAAGAAAGTATGCAAAGAATAAGGTAGGGACCAAATGCTCATGGTGTAAATCCCTGTGATGCAGTGAAAACAGCTTCCCCAGACTGCAGCAGCTCAGGCTCTGGCCCTGGGCAGAACAGCCGCCCCTGTGCCAGGCAGCAGCCACAGCACTGCTCATGGTTGGTGTCCCTGTCCCTGTCCCCTGCTCACCGGGCACTGTGTGGCCTCGGTAGTGCTGCCCCAGCGCCAGGGACAGGGCAACCTGACATGAGATCTTGAACCGAGCATTGCTCGGCCAGCGCTTTTAGTACCAGAGGCAAGGTGATGAAAACTGAAAAATGTCAGAAATAAAATGATTGCTGAACCTTCTGGAAACAGAGAGCCAGGTGCTGGTGTGAAGGGCACAGGTTTTCCTGGCTAAGCTGATTCCCAGGGGGTGGGAGCTGCCTCTTTCGGCAATGGACGGTTCCCTCCTCACCTGTGCTGGGCACAGCCCCTGCTTTCCCTGCCCACCAGAGGCTGAATCTATAAGTAGGTCTGAAACTGCCTTCTGGGACTAGCTGTCCTACCTGAAGAGAAGGAGGGATGGACAGGCTTTGCTTAGAAGTCAGTGGCACATGGTCCAGGTAAATCTGTATTTCCTTGTGGGGAGCAGGAGGGCTATTAGAGTTGACAGAAATGGGCTGTGCGCCCTTTGTTATGCTTTTTAGACTGGGAGTAAAAATTAAGTAGCGGTAAAATGGGGTGATTCAGAATGATTCCGTATATTAAATAACTTAAACAACACTTACTCTGAGTCTGTAGCAGAGAGGTAATTAAGTATTGAGGAGCTGCCTGTAGCAGGAAGTGAGCTCTGGAGGGCAGTAGGCATTGCCAGAGAGAAGAGATGATTTCAGTGGGGCTGTTCCCAGGGAAAGGGGCTTTGCCCCTTCAGCAAACCCCTGTCCCCTCTTTGGCATCTGCATGTCCTGGAAATTACTGGCTCTGTGGATTGGTAGAGCTGGGGGGTGGGCAAGCTCTGCCTCTTCATATTGCTTACCCCAGTCCTCATGAACTCTGGTGAAGTTGCATTACGAAACTCAGACTCATAAAAGAGGTCAGTTTAGGATTTTTTTTTTCCCCCTCCATTCACTGAATCATACCCTTCTCTGGTGTAAATTGTCACATCTCCAGAGCGTGCACCAGTTCAGATGTGCCTGCTGGGTCCTGGGCTGCCTCTGTACCCGGTGCTGCTGCAATTGCTACCACAAACACAAATTGGCTTGCTCTGGCTCTTCTTGTCTTTCTGCAGTGTAGGAGTAGACAGTGGGCCCATGGGGTTGTTCAGAAATATTACTGGTTTCCAGCGCTGGCATAATGCTCCCTTTTAGGTAGTATCCCTTTTCTGGACGATTTCCCAGTAAAATAGTAAATGGCAACTGCAGAGCAGTAAAGGCGATGGCGTATTTGTTTGACTGACATTTCGGAGCCTGCAGAGCAAATGCAATTAGGATCCACAGTGTGTTGCAGCTTCCTTTCGTCATTTCCCTACCCTGGAAGAGCTGCTGTTAGATTCAGTTCAAGCCTGGTCCCCACTCCGTGTCAGCCTTAGAGTGGGGGAGAGAGAGGCTCTGGGGAGGGCGGCATGTCCCTGAGTCCCTGCGGGCACCCTCTGCATCAGAAGCAACTGGCGTCTCGTAGGGCTCGGGTGGGACAGGAGCTGCTGCCACCCCGCTGCTGGCACTGCAGCCCTGGGCAGGAGAGGACTGATTTTGTCAGTAGGTGCGAGCTTCCCCCGGCTCAGCAGAGTTGGCACCCAGGTGGCCCTGCAGCGCTCAGACCTGCACTCCCCATTGGGGAGAAATCCCCATCGGTGCCTGCGGATCCCTGCCGGGCAAAGCAGCCCAGGGCTTGGGCTACCCCAGTCTTCACCGGGGGCAACAGATGCTTTCTTTGGAGTTTTGCAGGGTCAACAGTTGATGCATTGTGAACACTTTGATATGCACTTGGCATCAGAAAGAGGTGGAAAAAAATGGCGGTAATCCTTCAGATTTGTCCAAAGGAGGTAATTGAAAACAAATTGCTACCAAAAGCTAAGGGCCGCAGTTAATTGCAGTGGAGCACTGCGGGTCACTCACCTGTAGGGAAAGACAGCTAGAGAACAGGCAGGGGTCAAAATTGTTTCTCTCCTGGTGGGGAAAGAGACTCTGAGCCATATAACTTGGTTTGTAGTGTTATTCTGTAGCTCATAGACACTGACATGAAAATCCAGGCCTGTAGAGCAGTGCTGTAATTGCTGGAAGTAACACAGTCGGTGAAGGCAGGGGCTGCTGTGGCTTGCCCTGGTGACAGGGGGGTGGCCAGGCTGCAGCATCGCTCCTGCCACGGGCAGGTCTGGGCTGGCTCCCGCAGGCAGCACACAGCAGGAGAGGCACAGGCAGCTGCCGAGTCCCCTCTTCACTGGGTCCTACTCGAGGGAGGGGGCATGTAAATCCTGGACGTGGCTGAAGAGAACGTGGCATGGTGGAGGTTGCGATGTGCACAGAGCCACCATGCTACTGGCCCGCTCCAACTGAGAGTTTTAGTTTTCAGTTTGAACACTGCTGCCATGCATTGTTTTATTTGTTAACAAATTTAAACACTGCAATGTTTGCTATTCCTGGTGCTTCTTTGGTGTCTGGACTCAGGCAGACATCAATGCCCATGTAAATTAGTGAATCATTTTGCAGTACGTTCTCTGGATGCAGAGGCAGGGGAAGCCAGAATGCAGGGCGGCACGGACCCACTGCCCAGGGGTGGCAGGAGAGGGTCTGCCCATTGCTGGGCAGTGGCTCCCCAGGAAAAAAACCTCTTCTGCCTCTCAGAGAAGCTCTTTCCAAACGACTCAAGCTATTGCAAGGGTTCAGGAGATGAATATAACGATGAAATATCTATCTTTTTCCAGATAGTTTGATTCAGACCTCCTGCAGGGTAAAAGAAAAATTTCTTCAACTTCCTCTATCTGGCAACAAATTTAGTATCACCCTCTTTCAGGGCAGGTCCTTCTTCCTGGCTCTTGCACCTTTGCTTTGTACTCAGGTAACCAACTACAGGAGGGTGCTACAGCCTACATTGCTCTGTGTCTGCTCCTTGCCCTAACACTGCCAAGCGGGGCATAAGCCAGGACATTAGGAGAAATGGGAACCAAAGTTTCTTAAAGTAGTCTAAATGCAGGGCAACCCTGCTGAAGTTTGTGGTGTTACATGAGTGTTGGCTGTAACAGCTCTGAGGGTTGGGCCAGCCCAATTAGAGCCTGGATACCAGCACTTCAAAAAGGACTTTAAAGTGTACATGTTTAGCACAAATATTAGAATATTAATACCCCTATCTAACCTCAGATATGGGAAGAGTGATTGTCTGGCTGTCTTTGGAACTTACCTTCTTCGATAGTTCAACATGCCCTTATATAGAAATCCAAATCCTGTGCTGATTTATTTGACTTACTGTTATTAGGGACAGCTTTTGGGAAGATCAGTAGTAAAGCAATTTCTCCTTTTCTTTTACAATGAAAAACCCAAACGCTGTCCATGCAGCAAAGTCTGTCCCCAGATAGCAAGCCTGGTGCGGCAGTGTTAATGACACGTAATTCCACTCCTTCTGTGGGAGCCTTGCCTGCGCGAGGGCTGCGGGCTGTCCCCGTGGGGGCAGCAGCTCTGCTGCGCAGGGCACGTGAGCAATTGCTCTTGTTTTTAACATGTCAGATCATAACTTGCTCATCTGTTCAGTGTCAAGGTTGAAAAATACTGTCAAAATTAAAATGCAGGAGCTGAGGAATCAGTGAGTATGCTACCTGCGTACTCCAAATTTAGACATTGTGATCGATAAAGGATATAAAATATGTGACTTTTTTCAAGCGAAAGGACACTTGATTAATATTATGCAATTTGAACATGTTTAAGAACAACAGCTCTGACAGCAAGTGTGCATACCCATGTGTGTAGGTGCACACGTGCACACATACTGCGGTAGTTCAGTATTGCATGGAGTTAGCTGCTGAATTAAGCTGACAGCATGAAATGTATTATCAACTCCCCACAGGGTTGGGCATAGTGCCTGTACAACAGAGTGGAAAAGTCTGAGTGGTACTGGCTGAGAATGTTTTCCTAGCTAAATTTGCTGGTGTTCAATTTGTAACTTCATAGTCCCCTTCTTTTCCATTATTTCCTTTTATTTGTATAAGCTGAAGGGAAAAGAGGGGGGGAAAAATGCCTCTCCCGTGGAAAGAAAATGTCTTGGCGGGACAACAGCTCTGCGTATGCTGCTGAATGCTGATGGATACAAGGAGCTGCTGAGCAGAAGGTGTATGTGGAGAATTGAAGGAGTTTACAGAGGGCCTATGTGGCTTTGTTTTCATGATAACCCCAGGGCCAGGATATCTGGGAGCTAAGGGAGCTTCAGTGGTCAGGGTGGTGGATTATTGCAACAAACAGATACAACCTAATCCCCCAGAAAAATAACATATAACCACGTGCTCAAAGGCTAAAGCCATGCTGAAGCCAGGGCCACCTGGGTTTCTCCCATCCCGCCGCTCCCCACCTCGGGGCGCGGTGCTGAGGGATGGTGCTGCTTCGCCTTATTGCGGCTCTCTGCGCGGGGGCATGACCGGCACGGCGCAGTGCTCGGGGACCCTCCGGCTCCTTGCTGGGCTGGGAGATTTCTGCCAGGGCCCTGCCTGGGTGGGCAGGGAAGCCGCCCGCAAGGCGATGCAGCAGCAGCTGGGCTCGCCAGGAGGCTGCACAGAGCTCCCCGGAGCCAGCGCCACTCCTCCCTGTCCCGCTGAAAGGATGCGGCCTAATAGCATCAGCAGGGCCCCTGTGCTTTTGACCTCAGTTTTTCTCTTGCATATGCATAAAGCACAGTTTGGTGTTAGAGGGTTTTACCAGAAGGAAAATGAGGAAGCCGGTGAATTATTTTCAACGGTAAATGTTTATGTTCATAATTTAAAAATTCAGTGTAATTTTTCCCAGAAATTTAATATTACCTTTAGAATATGACAGCAGGAAGTCACTGGAAAGCGTAAAAAAGGAGGGTCTTGCAGTAAAGAAACTGCAAATAAAGACCTCTCTCTCTCTTGTAACTCTCAACATTTCTAGTGATGGATTTCCAGATAGCTACTCTAAAGCTCTGGAAATCTGAGTATTATTTCCAGAGGATATATCCATACAGTGATTTAAGCCTGATATTCACAAGACAAAAGCTGTTTGTTGCATGAAATAAATCCTTGCACTTCAGTCCCATCTCTGGGTTAACTTGTTCCCTCAGCGAAGAGTTGGCAACACCAGACTGCCAAGTGGGTGGAGAAAGGTAGAGGGAATTGGTCTGATGAGCCAAGGAGTCTTGATGCTCCCATGCAGCACCTTGCCTGCCCAGCACTGTGCTTCCAGGCAGGATTCAAGCCTCTGACATCTCAGCATTCCTGCCCAATTACATGAAACAAGATCAGAAGACAAACCTGTTTACTACAGCATGGTCCAGTTTTCAGATCCAAACAGATTGCCGTACATTGGGTGTGAAACTCCCTAATGTTTTAGTAATGATGCTGGGACCTCTCTGACAGCTCTGAGCAAAACACTTTCTGAGGTTATGTAAATGCCTAAATAGAAATCTAACCCCAAATCTTAATTGTGTAGCAGATTTGAGTACTGTGAAGTCTAGGCATTGCCAGATTTTAAAGCTATGCTGCTACCTTACATAAA
Organism: Pandion haliaetus; assembly: GCA_013401275.1. Classification (NCBI taxonomy): domain Eukaryota; kingdom Metazoa; phylum Chordata; class Aves; order Accipitriformes; family Pandionidae; genus Pandion; species Pandion haliaetus. Next base: position 27,705 of record VYZV01033873.1, on the reverse strand, counting down.
TACTCACAAATACTTAAGAGTTAAGTGTCCTAAAAGGATCCTTGGCTCACCGAGTGAGCTAGAAGGTGGCATTGCAGGGCTGCCCCATCTCTGCATGCTGCAAGCAGCATGTGGTGCTGCCCAGGCCTGCTCCAGCGAGTGCAGGGAACCTGGTTCCCTTCAAGTCCAGCCAGAACTATGGATATTGGGGATCACATCCCAGGCAGACGAATGAAGCTACTTCCATTTCCGATGCCCACTAACAGGGCAAAGAGACCTTTCCTTGTGCTTCTGTGCTCTAGCCTGGTACAGAAACAATTATAAAACATGTTTATAAATTCCACTTGGGTGTTGCAGCCCTTGCTACGAATCTCAAAATATATTTGAGATTTATTAGCATTGTGCTGCTTCTGACACAAAGGATGTGGGGGACAAAGAGCAGCAGCTTCTGTGCTAGAAAGAAGCACATAAAAATCTGTCAGTACACTTGTAATTTCATGCTTCTAAATGTTGTTATCCAAACGTCATTGTACTCACAACTATTCTGTGTGCATTAAATTGGAGGTGTAAAATACTACCTGGTATTAAAAATGCGATAGTAGCATGGATGGTTAGAGTACATCTAATGTTTTTGTGAGAGCTCTTGCTAGCTTTTACTGCCTTGTCCTTGGTCCAACTTAAGGCAGAAAACCAAGACTTTACTGCATCTTAAAAATGTTCAGAAAGATGTGCTTAAGTAAATAGATGTCTTTATTTTCAGTGTTTGAATAGGTATGTAAAGAGAAGGGGATTGAATAAAGGCAAACTCTGTGTGATAGAGCTTACTAAATAATGGTTGTGATTAATTTTTGTGTTTCCCGTATCCCACAACTTCTAGAACTGGCTGACTCATTATTGTATTCAAGGAGTGGTACCTTTGGGTTGTGAGCTGATGCATATTAAAAATTGTCATTGATTTACTTTTTTGGAGGGATTGAATCAAGGTCCTAAAGGACCTGTGATATTTTTTAAGCAAAATACTTGTTATATTCTTTCCTTTTTGCTGCTTATCCTAGGCTAGGTGAGGAATCAGTGCTAAATCACAGCAGTGCCCACTTCTCTCCTGGAGGGAGCAGAGGAGAGGGACAGGGCACCTGAACAAAAGGGAAAGGTAGAAGAAGAAAAGCGCAGAAGGGAATGACTGGACATAGCAAAGGAAGGGAAGAAATAGGAAAAAGCAAAAAAGAAAGAGAATCAAAGAGAGAAAAGGGAATGAAAAAGAAGAGAGAGGAAAAAGGAGTAGAAAAATGAAAACAAAAGGGAAGACTGGGTAAACATGAGTAAGCTCAATAATTAATTCTCAGTCTTAATCTTCCAGCATATTCCTTAGGCAGGAGCTCAGTGTGATTTGGAGGTTTGTGGGTTTTTTTAGTACCTTTCGCTGCCCCCACCCCCCAGCGCAGTCTCCAATAGCTTTTCTCCCTCTTACCTTGGCTGGAGCCAGAGGGCTTGCACGGCTCTGTGGAGCCCGATGGCTTCCCCATGGGCTGGCCTGGTGAGCCACTGTTGGTCGCAGGCACTGTCTGATGTTCATCCACATTCAGCTGACCTGAGGTCTACAAGGAACATGAGTAAGCACCAGCTCCTGGTTAAATCTCAGCAGAGTTATTGTTTACAAAACTGTGACAAAAGATGAAGTAACGTCCTATCTGGCTGCGTACTGGGCTGTAGGTCCTCTTTTTTCTAAAAGGAGAGCTATCTGATGTGTCTTGTTACTGTCAAAAAGAAAAAAATCAGTTATTGTGATTTAGAGGAGCTAAGTGTTTAAAATAAAATATATATTCAGTGCTTTCATACAAAGACTCAGCGATAACCAGGTGACTCAAATCAATGTACTCCTACCAAAGCCCAAAGATATTTTTTTTAAGGTGTTTATAGACTATCTCTGCTCTCATTGTGCCCTCTTACAATTACAGATGGGGATGATGAAAATGCATGTTCCCAAGCAATTACTTGCTGCTACCTTAAAAAAGCCAAAGCCTAATGAACTTCAGTATGGAGTAAACTAGTAGTGTCCTTGTGAAAGAGCAACCTGAGGAGTTTTGCCCTAATACTGACAGTGAAAGCAGACCTGTCAATGAGAAGAAGCCTTTGTAAAAAGCCAGGTTTAAGATGAGATTTGAAGGAGTTTGACTCGGCATTTCCAACCTGTTGAGAATGAATTCTGGACCTGGGCTGGGCAAGAGTTAAGAGCATGTCTTCTGTAAATCCTCATCTTGTGTTTTGGAGAGACCAGTACACTGTCCTCTGGTAATCAGAAACATTAGCTGCCCTCGCACAGAGAGCAGTAAATACACTGATCCCAATTTCTGCATCGCTTTCCAAGTCATCAAAGCAATTTTAAAATCAGTATGTTATCTTTAAGAGGGAGGCCAGGCATTCCTCTCTGGGCAGGAATTACCCATCGAGTCTGTGCAGGGAGAGTTAACATCCTAGACGCAGTGTTTTGTACAAATCAGAGAATATAATGAATATTCTGGGAAAGCCATAAAGGGAGATGACGCAGTAACCATTTCTGGGACGTTAAAAATACAGTCATGCCTATGAGCTGCTGCGTGAGCTTGGCTGCAGTGGCTGACTTGGGGTGATACTGTGTGGATGACAGAGTTTCACAAATGTCAAGAGTGCAGGGCCGAGTCCCAAGCAGCTCCTGCAATTTTAACGTGGACTGAAGACAGCTTGGTGCAGTAATAATAATTTAATGCAACTAATATATGTAAAGATGCGTCTGAGACAGTGTCTGTATGTCTGCCAACAGCACTTTGTTAGACACCACAGTGACCAATCTGGTGTGGGGGTTGTAGGCTTGAGTATAGGTCTGTAGGATCAAGCCACTAGTTTTTAATGGGTTTGAGCCGTTCTTAAATAAACCTTCATTAGTTAAGGTGGCACCGCTAAGTCTGCTTCCTACTGAGCAGCAGGAAGACAGAAACAGCATCTACAACAGTAATAGTTTAACACAAATTGATTTAAAGACTGGAATAACAGTAAGCTTCAAGAGCTTGGATAAGGGATGAAGGATTTGGGCAGAAAGAGGTGGAAACAGAAAGGAACAAAGCCCATCTGGCTGCGGATGAAGGAGAAATGGGTCTCCCATTTTCTTCCATCAGCTGAAGCGCAACATGTTGCGAACAGGAGATGTGAATACTTGCACGCACCTACGAAACAGTTCTCAACTTTGTGACCTGTTTATAGTGCCAGGTGAACGGCCCCTGGGCAAACTGGGTACGCTGCCTTTCACACTCTTCCAACTTCCCACCCCACAACTGGGATCCACTGCAGGGTCGTTCAGGCTGTAGTTTACTGAATGATCTGCTAAGGGACTTGATTGTGGTCTCCAATTTCCAGAGATTTTTGTAGTCTGTCCGAAATACTTATGCCTGCAACATCTCAGACCTGTCCATGTCTTTGTTTGCCTGCTCGGTATAAAGAAGTTTGGCTTTTACGATGTGTCTGTGTATAGGGTTTTAGTAGATTGGATTGCTTTTATACGTTCATAATGAAAGTAACAGCCCCTTAAAAAAATTGATTATTGATCATGGGAAGACAGTAGATGTTTTTAATCTTTAGAAACAGAACTACAAATAAATCAAAGTGTATGAAGTATTTTATTTTATTAAAACCACTACATCCAGTGTTTGTGGAAATGGAATATATTTTGTTTCTTTATCTGAGGGTTCAGAGGAAACCATGGTGGGAGTTAGCCCTTCTCACTCAGTAAGTGCACTGATGTCAATAAGTCAAAATTAGACTCTTCCCAAATTGCATAAACCACTGAACGATGCAAGAGTAAGGATTCAGAGAGCTGTAAAATTCCCATTTCAGTTGATAAACTATCTGTAAGTGTTGTGATCTTTTTGCACAGACACACGATGCATTCTTTCTTTACTGAAAATTTAGGACTACCATGGTGTGCCTATATATACACCCATACATACGTATGATGTGTAGCTGAGTGTGTATGTAAACGTGTGTGTGTGTATATATATTTCTAAAACTATATACATATTGCACTGTGTTATGAAGAACCAAAGGTTGCTTTTGGCCATGCAATCTTTGCCATTTATGAGTATGCTAAGTCCTGCTGGTGCCTGTAGCAGCCTCTCTGACTGTCCTGCTCAGTGTGCAGCTCTGGCTGACCCTAGTGATGGTGAACTGCAGCAGAAATTCCCTCCCTGTCCTTGTTGTGACCTGATGCCTGAGTCTGGGGGCTGGTTTACGTGTTCCAGAACAGCGGCTCTGCCAGAAGTGACCGCAGGAATGTGAGGCCAGTGGGCTGAGCCTCGTGAAGCAGAGAAGAGCTGCCTTTAGCCTGGAGTTTGCACCTTCCACCATTTCCAGGGGTTAAGCAGGAAACTGGTTCCTCCCTGGGAGAAGTCAACCAAAGAGGCTTTATCCATACAAAGAGGCCGGTGGGACTGTGTGAATGCCAGTGGTCTTTGTCACTAACCAGCTCTCTTCAAGCTGGCTGAGTGGCTGAATGGTTCTGTCAATTAAATCCCATCCCTTCAAAAGGCAGGAACAAAATCACCATTATAATGTTTTGGCAAAGCAAAAAATTTTTGTTTGCTGGCAAGGGTTTAACTCGTGTGCAGTCATGCTCTCCCCTTAGGATGTCAAAGAAAGAGGCTTTGCGAGTCAAATGCTGCCTGCCTTACCAGTCTGTGTTACCCCGATGATAAAGTGCTCCAGCAACAGAAGTCACCTTCTGTGTTCAGCTGAGCTCAACTGGAATCGTTCTCTGTAGCTGTGCCGTTAAGTGACTCTGAAGATGTTACGGGTGCAGAGCTGTGCTAGTGTATTTCAAGCGATAATAAAAACTCATCGGATAAATTGAAGGAGCATGGCTTTTTGTTGCAGCTAGTTGGGACCGTATAAGCAACTCTATCATTGTGCTAAGGCAGCAGATGCAGTCAGTGTTTGGAGGAAATGGTTCATGACCCAGTGATGCTTCCCAAGAGAGGCAGCCAGGAAACAAAGATGCTGGGGGCCCCTCGGGTGGGAGTAACACTGGCGGGGCGGGTGAGGGAAGCAGGAGGATCAGACAATGGCAGAGAGCGAGGAGAAAGATGCAATGCAAGCAGAAAAACTCTTTGCTGTGCTTCAGGCTCACTCTTGCGCTCAGAGCTGTGGGACAAAAACCAATAGCTAGGGGGAAGAGCCCCTTACCAAAGACCAGCAGAGCACACCAGGAGGGTGCTGCAGCTGCTGTATCTGCAGTGAAAGCGAGGAGCAAAACCACAATCGGCACAGGCACAGACTGCAAGGGTCAGATCCAAGATCTGCATCGCCCTGAGAGTTGGGTCCAGCAGGTCCTCAGCAGAGAAAGGACCTCGCCCTGCATGGGGAGCCACAACTTACTGGGACACCAGGCAGGATGCTCACCACACAAGCACATTAAAGCTGATCCCTGGCCAAGTGAATGCTGATGGGGTGTTACTGGAGTATTTCAGTCCCTGAGCAACCAACCCTGAGGATATGTGAGCGCTGGTGCCCCAAGTGTGAAGCATGACCTGGCTGGAGGTCCAGGGCAGAAGACCAGGATGTTCACCCAGGGGCTATGCCCTGAAGAAGGGCAGCCACAAGGCTAAAGGGGAGAAGCTGAGCTGGCCTTGTGCAAATTCTCAGGTGGTTCAGGCTGGTCGAGCTAAGCGGGTCGCTTCTCTTGGCTGATGTCACAACTTTGAGGCAAACACCTGGGACCGGTGGGTGAGAGGCAGAGCTGGCTCCTGGCTGTCCCTGCACAGGGCACATGCCACTGTGGGAGGACTGTGCTGAGGGTGCGCAGACCTGGAGCCCACTTTCCCACCTGGGTGACACACCGAGGAACCCCCCTGTGGGCAGCATCTGGTAGCTGTCACACTGACCTGTGCAGGTGGACGTGGCCGCACCGGTGCGTGCACACAAGCAAACCCTGGTGGTGCAGCCACCACCGTCCCCAGGTACAGGGGTGGCTCTCACCCCTTCAGGAGGGGTCCCCAGCACGCAGTGATGGGCACCAGCATGGCTCCTGTGCTCCTCTGCTCAGGGGACCGGCTGCCCTCATCCCCCAGACTGTGCCCACACGTGCAGTGCTGCAGGGCAGTGAGGGGTCCCTGGCCCTGAATCACCCCAGCTCAGAGGCCCTGCAGTGGCACTTTTACTCCAGCTGAGAGTTTGGCCCCCTTGTCTTTGCATCAGGTGAATCCAGCTCAGCCGCACTGGTGCAAAGAAGAGAATATTTTTTAAGAAAATAACTGCAAAATAAAGGTGTAACAAGTAAAGATAAAAATGCTGCTAACGAGCCTCATTGGCAATGGAATTATTTGCAGCTATCACCTGGAGATTTAAAAAAAAAAAGTGAAATAAAGCTGGTTTTGTAGGAAGGGGTCAAAGTTTGCGTGTTAGCACTCCACCTCTGGTCAGGCTCTCCCCTGCTGCGCTTCTTGTTTCCTGTTGCCTACTGACCTGCTCCACCTGAAGGGCTGTGCCAGGGAGCAAAGCTGTGGCTACTTTGAAGCCTGCTGGGGCCATAGCTGCTCCCTGGAATGGGGAGAGGGAAATTAGAGGAGGCAGCACCAAAGGGAGGGCAAGAGTGTGGATTGGGGGAAGGGAGCAGGTATATAACAGCTCTTCGAAGCAGGGGCCAAGGCTGGCATGCTGCTGCGATGAGCTGTGGTGCCTGAGAGGACTTGTCCAGTGCCAAGGGTAGGTTGCCTTCCCTTTGACTCAAGCAGGTGTTGGAGTGTGTGCGTGTGCTGAGCCCAGAAACCTGCCTTTGCTGCACTGGGTCTTTTCACAGATAGTCAGGGTATTCTCTACTGCCCTGTGATTTGCAATATCTATTTTATTATTTATGTAAACTCATGTTCTTGCTGTATTTGGGGGATTTCATCCAAGCATTGAGCTAGTTTATTTTGCTTCAAATCCATAAGCACAAACACCTTTGATATATTTTTTCTGCTACTGGGATCTCTGTATTACTCACTTTGGCTAGGTCCTTTTTTAAGAAGTTAATAAACCTGTCACTGCAAGTCCATTGACTCTCAACAGAACATTTCTTTCATTCCTGAGGTCCCTTTCACAACCAGTTTGCATACTAGCACTGTTTGTTAGGATCCGGCCAGCTTTTCTCTTCAGTATTATTGTGCAACACGCTTTCTTTTGTAGTACCTGAAGGTCATAAGACAACTATCAGTTTGCCTTCTGATGGGGAAGAAGGTATCTGTAATCTGTGTTTCATGTTTTGAGTCTCTTAAAAGGACTAGAAATCCCAAACGCAGTAACTTGTGGGTTTTCTGTCTTAGAGAATTAGGATGTCTTTGCATTACTGAGCAGGCAAACATTGAGCAGTGCTTGATCAATAAGAAGCATTGCCAGAGGTCTGGTATAGTCTACCACAGCTGACGGTAAGTGTTGCTATAGGCTATGGAACTTGGAATATAAATTGTCAAATGACAGTAATAATTCATGCATCCTGGGACATATAAAACCAACAGCATGTCAATAGCTGTGGCATGCTCTGCAGAAAATATGCAGGATTTAGATGTTGCAGGAGCCTGTGTTTTATTTTAAACCACACTTTCCTTGGTGAAGTATAGACTTTCCCAATTGTTAAAAGCATTTATTTTTCATTTCATGTTGCCACTTTTCTGTTGAGATTCTAAAAGCCATGTGGCTCAAAAGGGGCCCCAAGATTCAAAAAGCAAAATATATGTATTTATTGAAGAAAAACACATAAAAGATTTATAAAACAGAGGGTGCAATACTATTTGTGATTCATGGACTGTTTCAGCATTCATAAAAGCATATATGGTTCTCATGTTGGCTTCACTGGGAATCGGACTTGCTAGATGGGTTACCCAGAAGGTGTCTGGCATTGCCTTAAAATGAAACTTATTACAATCACTTTGCATTTTTCTTGGAAAGCAGAGTATCTTGTGAAATAAGTAAGAACTTCTCCAGTACTCATGCTTTTAAAATATACTTCAGGATAATTAATATTGCTTGTCTCTTATGAAAAGATACTGAAGAGGGTGAATTATTGCATCTGGGAGGGTACAGCAGGCATAAGAAGAAAGACTGTTTCTATCTGGTACGTGTTCTCCCCTGTGCCGCTATTGCACTGCTGCTTGGGAACCTAAAAGTGATGAGTGCTGTTTTACTGGCTAAGGCTCCCACAAAAATTCTTCAGATGAAACTTTAATGAGAAAAGGAAAACAAAGAGATATTCAAGCAGCCCCATTCTTAACACTTTCAGCTGTGTGCTGCTGTGCACCTCAGCCGTGTGTTGCCAGGCCTCAATTTCTCCAAATCTGCCTGGAACTAGAAAGGCAAGACAGAGAAGTTGCCTGTCACTCATGATTATATGAATATAGGCCTTAATGTACAGGTAATACTTCTAAAAGAATGTAAAATATTAACAAAAAAAAAAGGAAAAGCATCACAAAGAATTCCACCACGCATTATTTGAATCTTCCCCTTTGAGAGGCTGAGGACTCAAAACACATACGAATTGTCTGCTCTTCCATGTGACAGCAATCCCTCCACTTCAGAGTTGCAGGGTCCTGGCTGCCAGTTGTCTACTAGGCAATTATTTTTTAAGGTGCATATTCAAATAAAACGTCTTAAATATAATTTCTGGTTTTTGGAGACCATAAAGTGATATTGGTGCAGTGGACTGCACCTACATAAATAAGCACTAATAGGTATTTCAGCACATCTTGCTGGAGTGAGACAGATGATGATAAAAATAACAAAAAAATTAAGCCTGCTAACTGTCTGAGACCTGTGAAAAGGAATGTCTTTGTTCTGAGGAGAACACCTTGGCTTGTTCTGCTCCTTCAGCTTGGTTTGGGGAGGATGTATTTTACAGTCCTCCCATGATACTTGGCAAATTTAAAGCTGTCACTGTTGATCCTGCTTCTCTTTGTATTAAAAGAATGTCTATGGTGTTTATATTATGGGGAAAAACCTGCTATTTCTACTTACTGTATTTTCATTGTCTCTTTTCTTACGACTGTACTGTTTGCCAGCAGCCGAGGGGCCACTGATGCTTGCTTTGATGCCATGGTTTATTGTGTCACACAGCTGAGCCTACAGTTTTCCTTTCTAATCAGAGTTGGTATACTGGGTGGAAAAAAAAAATAAAGCTTTTCTGTAATTATGGTTATCTCATAGAGTCTGCATTTGTTATAGCTGCTGGGGTGCTGGAAACTGGTGTTTGTAAATACCTATATATATTATGATTTGTTTTCAATCTCAGAGATGATGTTTTTGCCTGCTTCTGTTCCTCACCCTGGCCACTCATGCGAGCAGGCTTGTGTACCCACATGCCGAGTGGCTATTGCCGTGGGAAGATACTGGCCTGCGCATGTTACCTGGATTATGTGCATGGTACAACCTACACCTTGTCCACTCTCCTCGCTCTAAAGGATTAGCAGTCACAAAACCCAAATGAATCTTGTTTTATCAATTAACCCAGGGAAGTGAGTAGCCAAAATAACCAGAACATTGATGCTGGCAGCAGGGACAGAAGGCTGGCTGGGTTAGTGTGCTGCATGATGCCCACCTTCGCCTTGCTGCTCTCAGAGGCATACGGTTTCACTGTGGATCCTAGTACGTGTAACAAGGTTCCTGTGCCCACAGAAACACTCACTTGCTGGCTCCCTTTTTGCCCCATGCTGTATGTGGTAATGGCAGGCAGGACTTGAATAATGCCCACTCGGATGTAGCTATTCCTTTTCTCCCTACATCTCGTGGCCGTTTGCGGACTGATGAGGAACCATTCTGTTTCCATTTTACAGATGGAAAAGGAGAGACTTCAAGAGGCTGAGTGATTTGTCCAGGATGATGCAGCAAATCAATGGAAGAAAAAGAGATCAGGCCACTCCATGCAGTTTAGGAATGCCTTTAACTGCCCCATGGTTTTTCCAGGGAAAGGCACACAGGTCCCCAAAGAGTCAGCTTCCATTGCAGGAGTGTTCCTCCATTATTTCTGTCAGATTATTGCTGTGAACAGCAGAGAAATGCAAAATGTATTATTTGTCTCTCCTACTCATAAAATCAATACCTATCAAAATACAAATGCAATTTAAATCAAAGGGCACTTGTTGAGTGTTGATCCTACTAATTAGGTATGATCTCCCAACAAATTCTTAAATTATTTATCCAAGGGATGGGTAGCAGGCACTTTAGGTGCCCCAGAGTGAATATTATAAACCTCTTGTCATGATACAGCAAATGTGAAATGTAGTGTAATGCAGTGTGATTTGGAACCTTGATGAACTAATGTAATATCAATAGACATCAATCTGTGCAAAAAAATCTGTCTCGTGGTAACATCTAACAAGGTATGTCGAAAGCCAATAACCTTGTGAAATGGACACATATCGGTGAAGGATACAGACTGTGCTGCTAGGAATCAACTAAAAATGTAATACCCACCTGCAATGGAAGTTACTAAACCACCATCACGAAAGAAGAGGTTTACGTCATGCGTGGACTTCTGTCATGAGAGCAGCTCCCTCCAGGCTGACTGGTAGCTCTGTAAGCAATTCCACTGTAATATCTGGTCTTTTTTTCTTGTGCTGTTATTGCTTAGTCTAGCCCCATAGAAAACATCTAAACAGTATTTATGCAATATCTAGTTAATTACACTTTTAAAACATGTAAAGAAAAGAGCCAATGGTTTTGAAGATTTTTGTGTACAAGTTAGGAAGCAGCTCTCCTGTAAAATGAAAGGTTTACAATTGCCAGTCAATAATGTAGATCAATGCTCTTCCATTTTTCATCATAAGGTTTTTTCTTATGCAGCTTCTTTGGACCTTAATTTTCAAACATATACTCCCATCCATACAGCAGATCTTAAGACTCCATCACACGTGTCAACTGAAAGTCCTTGGTCCCACCACATAAATATGATACCTACTCACCAAATTGGTCCATATCAGTGATTCAAAAGAAGAGTCTGAAATATTAGGTATGTTTTCTCCCCAATTTTTAAAACAAGTATCTTAAAAAGTGAACATTTTATCATTTTACTTTTTCCTTCGTCATGTGACAAAAATTTAAGGGCAAGTGTCATTTTGAGGCCTAAACTAAATAGTTGAGCATGGAGCTGCCACGACTTCAAGGACAGCAATACATGAGAGGCTGAAGTAAAACCATCAGAGTAATTCAGAGCTTAAACTTCTTAGCATCTTCCTGTCTAGCCTTAATGGTGACCAGGCTCCCAAGAAAGCCATCAGGAGCCTGAGCAAAAAGCTATAGTTGTCCAAAGTGCCTGTGTGTTTCAGCTGCTGCAGGCAGCATGTGATCTTACTGCACCGCTGGCAGTACTTAGGTGCAATTGTGCAACCAGGGATGCAAGGCAGAGCCTTAATTCAGAATTTCATGGCATTTTAAAGTACAAGTCAGAATTTTAACGGTATTTAAACCTTCCTTATTAGTTGCACAATAAGTGTCTTTCAGCTAGTGTTCTGCAAAATCCTTCCTGGTGGTCTGTAAAAGACACGGTTTGAAAGTCAGAGAACTGGAGGTTGAATGCTGGGTATGTGGAAATGGATCACTGCGCCTGAACTGATGGGAGGAATAAGGGAGTCTGAAGAAGCACTGCATTAAGATATCGTGGGCTAATAAGGGTAGTAGCGCAAAGTATAAAAAAGCATGGCATGAATGCATTGGTTATACAGGTTAAATTCACCTTCAATTACTCAGCTTTTCTGCTTGTATTTATGTTGGTTTAATTAATAGAGGTTTGTCTGGCAGGTATAAAAACAAAGTTCAGTCCCAGAGTGGTTAAGTCCTAGCTACATCAAGTGAAAATAGACAATCCTACATTTAATGTTTTGCATTTTCTCATTCTATTTAAATGAGAATAAGCTACCTGGAAGGAGCATCATTTTCTTCTTCTGCCTAATTCCTTTCATACATGTTTAAAAAGTGTGTGATTGTATATTAGTGACTGCAAAGGTTACCTAAATTAACACCATGGACAAATTTTGTTTTAAATGGAGGGTAAGAGCAGTTCTTTCAAACAGCTTTGTAATATGCCTTTTGTGAGTTCAAATCACATACAGTAATGGCCACTTAAGTGAGCTCCTACATGCACAACTACTTATTTGCAGTAATACTAACCAATGCATCTGTAAAACGGCACTAGCATTTCGGTGCACTGGAATAGGTTCCTCCTCTCCCCTCCCCTTGAAAATTCAGCCCTGTGTTAGTGTTTAGTGGATACCAAAGAAAACAGTGTGTTCTTCCCCATGGCAGATGTGTTATTCAGTGCATAACTGTACTGGATAGATATTTTATATTTTGCTTGCATTTCCCTTTGAGCGAGGCATGACATTTTTTGGAGTTGTAACTAACACTATTTTTCAACTATGAATTGTTACAATTATATAGCATTATAAATATAATTGAGGTAATAAAAGCAAAGCAAACAGTCTAGATTATATCTCTGGATTGTATTCAGAGATTAAAAGTATGTGGTTTTGCTGTACATCACACTGGTTTAGGAAGGATATAGTTTGGAAATGATCACACGTGGAAGACACCAGCTAAGGGGCGTATACCTTGTATATGAACCTAGATCCAATGGCTTACTTAAATAGGGAAATATGCCTTTTTTCACAGATGTCCTTTCTACAGATAAAGGTGTGTACAACCTGCAGATATCTACAGTGGGCAAATTGAAAGTAAACAAATAGAAATGTGTTCAATTGACAAATTTCTAGGTAAATAATTTTGCCTTAAACTGTGGAAGGATCAAAGAAAAGCTTTGCAGAATAGATCCTCTATTGTGGAGATAGGGGGGCAGAGGACTGCAGTGGTACTGCCTGGCCTCTCTTGTGGTGCAGTCTGTAATGCGTCTGTCCTGTGAAGCACGAAAGTACTATTATATTTATTTTTCACAGAGAGAGCTAAGACAGGGACAGAAACCACAAGACCTGTCTGCACACATAAGGGAACGCTGTAAAAGCTGAGGGGTTGAAGCAAGCTGTGTGGAGGCCTTGGCTAACACCCTAAGCCATTAGACCATCCTCACAAAATTTATGTTGCCAAGTCTGTTGCCACTGAAATCTGAAAGCAAACATTAGCAGCCAAGAACATCATGTTAATTAATTGCCTCAGGAGGACACAATTTCCAAGATCTAATGAAAGATGGAATCCAGCTCCCATATGTCCCATTTGATAGCCCAAGAAAACATGCCCACATTTTTCACAGAAACAGTGACAAATGTCGAACTACTTGTCTCAGCTGAATAAAACTAATCACCAGGCCCAGAGATGGAAATGGCTGCTCATCACCACCCAGCCTGAAAAACCAGCCCAGAATCTGTCGCTGAGGAACCATTTTGATTCGCTGTGTTGAAGGCAGCTTCAGAAGGTGACAACTGAGAACCAGCGCACCTTGCCGTGCTGCTGTGTCAGCCAACAGAATAGCAGTACTCCATACCTTGCATGCAGCTACCCTGTCACTTTGCTTGTTCATTTAAAATAATAAAATAATAATAGAAACAAAAAAAAGTTAGCATGTGAAGTTCTTGACAAAATACTGGAAAGGAGACAGAGGCTTCAATATAAATCCAGTCAACAGTACGTGCCAGTGCTGCCTTGTTGTGCTATAGGCTTGTTCTTGCTTGAACTTGAAATTCCTGTAGATAGGATGTTCATGCCAGAAGGACACTGGTGTGTAGCCCCAAGGCAACAGCGAGGGCTGGAGAGCCGTGGTGCTCGCCTGGAGAGAGGCCTGTCTGTGGCAGTATAGCCCTGTGTTGAATGGGGATGCCCTGTCTCAGTGTGGCTCTAAGGCATACGGAATTGTTCAGCTGGCTTAAAGACATAATGTTTTATTTTATTATTTATCATTTGAAGGATGTGTCTGTTGCCACGCTGGTTCTCTGTTGCATACATGAGGAAACCTTGTACTATGGAAAGACTGGCGGGCTGCTGTGCAGGTGCTGTGGCTGTACCCACAACCTGCCATGTTCAGGGAGAGGCAGGTGTCGTCTCCACGGGCGGGAAGATGGTCCTGCTGTGCTGGTGCAAGGTGTTTGATGCAATTCTCAGGTTTGTTTGAATAAAGCTGACTAATCTGGCTGTTGCTGTGCACACTGGCTTGTTGTACCAGACCTGACCCTGTGGTGTGAACATCTTTCACACGTCACAGCAATGGCCCCAGCCCAGCTCACTTGCTCAGAGGACTGTAGGGAACACCTCCAGGTGTTCTGAGCTTCCCCTTATCCATCCAAACATCATTAGTATTTGATAAATCGTCAATTTTTGGAAACACTTTCATCTTTTATATATGATATATGTGAAACTGCTAATCTAAAAAGAGTATCTCGACACCTTGTGTAGTGAAAATGGGCACAAGGAAAGCAGGTACAAATTGCAGAGCAAATTTTTACCTTAAACATTGAAGAAAATGTATTTTATTCTGTCTACCTTGAGATTAAAGAGCAAAAAAAATAGGAAGCTCAAGGTAAGTAATTGTAACGCACCAACTATTGTGTATTTCCTCAAGATCTCTCAGGTTTGTACAGAATAATGACATTTCTGAACTTCAATAACTTCCATGCAGAAAGGCACATTGTTTTGACAGGCCTCAGTAAATCATTTAAAATCATAAGGTCTGCCATTATGCAGCTTGTGGGATAAAGTTAGACACAGGATATTTTTCTGCAATTGGGCTTCAATTTCGCTCTAGATTTTAGGTGACATAAACCTCAAAAGGAGCTCCTGGTTCTACTCTCCCAGAGATGAGATCAACACTTACGAGTACATGTTTTGATGACACAGCTAAGAAAATGGAAGTGATTATTATTATGGAAGGACCAAGGTGATAAGTAGCGTGTTATATATGAACAACTGTCAGTCAGACAAGCCAAGAAAGGTCATAATCCATTATATTAATGTCATAAATGTTATAATAAACTGACATCAGGATGGTAAACTGGGATTCTTGCCTTTTTTTTTTTTTTTAAAGTGCTGCTGTTCTTAAATGTCACTGTGTCCCGGAAAGACAAGTTTAGTATTAATTTTTCTCTCAAAATAAAGGACTTAAAGATTTTCAGCATAACAGAAGTAGGTTTTTGAACATCCATATAATTTTTTTTTTATTATTTTAAAGTAACCGGCTGAAGTGTCACAGCAGAATCCAAGATACCATGAACAGATAAGGGAGTTGAAACTAGCAACAAAATAATTCCTGACTATTTAGATACTGTCCCCCATTGCTTTATTTGAACTGTAGCTGTCACACCTGCATCATGTGGGAATCTCCAGGCCTCTTGCCCACGTGCTGGGGGCTGCTCCAGCTTCATGACATGGTTTAGTGGGCATGGTTGACGGTTGGACTTGATGATCTTAAAGGCCTTTTCCAACTTAAATGATTCTATGATGGGGACAGCAGCATGGCAGAGGTGGGAGCTCCTGCCCTGGTTGCTGACCATGCCAAGCCAGGACTGCACCCTTTTGCAAGTCACTCCCTTGGCATTCATTTTTTTTCTGTATCAAATATGAACCGGTGTGACACTCAGGAATTTATGACAGTGGAATGAGAGAGTGTAAATCATATTTTGTCTTTTGTGTTGCTGAGCATTTTCACACCCAGAGAGAGCAGGCAGCTCAATGGATGTCACCAGTGCACGGCTTCTCTGAATTCACCCCAGGCTCCCAGAGGAGTAGCACCAGGGACGGAGAAAACGGTGTGCTCTCTAATGAGACTTTCTTCTTGCCAGCACCAAGGGGTACTGCATCCATTGCCCACCAATTAAGAGCCAGGAGTAAACTGTTGTCACCTTGTGTAAATCTGTTCCCAACAGAGGCTCCCAAGCAAGCGTAAGGGAGGTGACCTCTGAGCCCATCCAAAACCAAAGCCTTGTGTCCACACTCACTAACTTTACAAATTCCACAAAGGAATGGTATCACCCTGAAATGTGGGTGCACTGGAGGTGAAACAACTACCCAGTTAGCACTGGGCAACTTGGTTTCCAGCGTTTGGGGGAATGGTATGGTAAACTCCAGAAATGCAAGAGGAATTTAAGGTGAGTTTTCACATCCCACACAGTCCAAAGAGAAAAGCAGCGTAAGTACTTCTGGGAAGTGCCATGCTGTATTTACTGATCACATCAGAGCTGTGGTTTTATGTCAGATTTAAAATTCAGCATTTCCAGCAGACTCATGCTGATGTATGGGTGGGATATCATTGACGCAAGCAGGAGACAGCCACCAGTGAGTCACCGTGCTGCTTCCTCCAGAAGCCAGCTGTCTACGGTAGGCATCCCATTGCACTGCTGATCTAGTCTGGCTTGTAAAAATTACCCATGTAGTCTAGTTTGTACAATCTACAAATAAGCCGTGCTTGTACTGTGCAGGTAAATGTTCAAAGTGAAACCAATATGGGCTAACTTGAATTGTGTAAGATAACTGCAAATCATTACTTCAAGTGAGAGCATAATGCTTGGAACCACAGGCAGGAAAATACATTTACAGACTATCAAATTATCTTGGGATAATAGTGTAATGCTTTTTGCTGCTGTACTGTGTGTTCTGATAGCTGAGCAAATAATACTACAGCTGGAAAAAGCTCAGAATTTCAGAGAAGAGATTTCATAGGCAGAGTGCTCCCACAGAAGAGACTGGGTTCTCTGTATTATTTTGGGGGGATATTAAAAAACCCAAACATATTTTTTATGACTCAGAACTACATAGAGTAACATCCTATGATAAACAAAACCATCAGACAATTTGTCTATTTTATAACATAACCTGCAAAGTGCTTCTTTGTTCGTATGAGGTTACTTCTCTCTGTGATTGCAACAATATTCTTTTGATCAAATGCGTTTTCAGAACTGGCACAAACAAATCAGCAGTTTGCATGCACAAGTGCTGTTTGAATACAAATTTTTTCAAGCACATTTTTAGAGAAAACAGAACACCCTTTGAAATTTTGGAACTAAAGCTATATACTGTAGTGCTGTTTAAGATGTCTGTAGAAGTGTATGACACCCAAAGCACTTTTAGGATGCTCCAAGGTATATCAAAGAGCATTAACTTCAGCACAGCTGGGAATGTCCCCAGATTCACTTATGAATACATATTTCTTATATCCTGTATGTTAACTACCGTTAACATAGCCTTGGTCATTGAGAATAATCCACAGACTAAGCCTATTAGGTGAGATTTAGCATCTACATTTTTCTGCTCACATCTGCTTGCCTGACATATGCAAATCTGCCTGGATGTCACAGTTTACATCCTATTTTCATTGGAGGATAATGAAACTTGATCGGTGTCTTCGTTGCCTTCTCTGTCTCTCTAAGAAATGTTTCTGCTTGTCAGTTCCTCCTTACCAGCACTCTTTGGTGCGATCCTTAGCCAGGTCCTTTAATAGAGGGGAGTACATGCAAGGCTTGCAGGCAACCATACAATTTATTATTGTTTGTGCAAAATGGGTGCAGAAAGTGTTACTTCAAAGACAGTAAGAAAATAAAAGTGATGTAGTAATTTCCTAACCTGAATTTTCTGTACTTCTTTCTCTCACAAAGCTCTGGCATATCATAATTTTAGCAGCAGTCAGTAGTAGCTTTCCAAAGACTTATGTTTCCTTATAATTCTTACAAAACTGAACTGTAGGCACTTCAGTAATTTTAGAACAGCTTAGTCCGAGAGGTAAATTAGAATTAGGGAAAATTAGACCATTTCTAATGAGGTGGTTATTACGCTGAATAATGATGATTATTGGTTCTGCTTAATAAAACTGTCAGCCAATGCAAAATATATATTAAGTGAAATTACATTACATTATATTTCTATCAACTCAAATTCAGTGCATTGCTTTCCCACAAACCATGGGCATAACGAAATGTTAGACAGTGCTTCCTTTTCCAAGTAGGATGAAACGTGGAGCTTTCAAGAACAGCCCTTTAAAGCCCTGATTTAAAGCCCATTAAATCTAATGTGGTGAAGATTCATGCTGACTTCTGTGCCATGTAGATCAGGACTTCACTAAAACGAGCAGTGTTCTCTCCTATTGTCTGTGCTAAATACTAGTGTGGTGAATATTTTACTGTATTATTAGCCTGCTAAAGAAAAAACTTGTAGGCACGCATTCCCAGCCCCCTTGCCGCATTGAGCTCATTGCTTGCTGGTTCACCTGCACTTCTGTTCTGATTTACCTGGCAAATTAGGAGATGGACTTCACAGGCTGAACTACACTTTTTATTTCCAAGGTGAAAACAATGAGGAAAATGATCTATTAGCAAAAAATGAGATCCTGCTTTACGAAACTTGACACTGGGGCCCCAAATGCTTTGAGGTAAGGCAACTCCCCAGAAACTGTTGGCTGTCCAGAGATACGACTGGCTGCGAAATCTGAATGCTCAGCATTTTTTTGTTTAAACGCAGGACATAATATCAGACCTTGCCTTCAGCAAGGACCGCTGTGCTGAGGAATGAGAGCCACCCCTCTTGGGAGAGTGACTCCCTGCCCCTGCACTGGGAGCCTATATGGCAGTAAACTGCCAAAAGAGGAGGAAGAAAGGAAGGGGAAGCTGAGAGCGTGTTCCTGCTACCACAACTTCTCTGTGTAGGATTTTATCTAAAAGGATATGTTTTTGTGGAATATTTTGATATAAACTAAGCCACATCTGTCTTACAGAAAAGGTGTTTCCTGCACCTACAGTAGCAGTATATTTTTTAGATTCTGGAAGAGATTAAACAAGCAGTAACAACTGCATGACTAGGTACGCACCTTTGCCAATTGACCTGATGAATTGGGGCATGGTGGCGAAAGAGTCTTTCTGTGATGCATGCTGAAACCTGGAGAAGCACAGGTTTTCCTATATCATTTTATTTCTTTGAGAGTGCTATTGCTCTTACAAACAGCAATGTATTATCTTAAATGAGGATGATAACATGGTTAATAAGTCACAGCACATGTGGTAATAAGGTCTTTATCATGCTTTGAAACATTTACTAATCAACAAGATTTCTCCTTTTATGAAGACTATTTTGTAGAGTTCCATAAACAAGGTTCAACAGTCACAATTTCATTAGCATTATATTGTTGCCATGGTAATGTGGTACCAATTCAATTGATGGGCTTTTCATCCTGGGCTTATTATAGAACTGCTTTTCCTGTCAAAGATATATCTATATGGAAACAGGAAACAGGCCTTATCATCTGAATATTAGCACAGAATTTCATCATATGCTAATTTGGGTAGGAACATATCATGTTATTGGCATCAGACCCAGAAATCATCAGAGACACGATAGAAGTTACAAAACACCATGCACGGCAAAGTCACACTCCAAAATTAGGAAAATTACTTGCATTGTTTGCTGCAGTATCTGAATTTGTTATCGCAAAAGCACTTGGCTCTGCTGTGATCATTCTCTGTAACGCTGTTGGGAGGGCACAGTGCTGCAGGTGGTAATATCAAAGGAAAATAAAGCAGTAACAAATGCTAAAGAATAAAATGTGAGCTGAAGGGATGTTGGTCCTTCTCCTATTTGCAGGTTCTGCAGCATGTTTTGGGGAAATTGCTGCCAAATGCAATGCCTTGGCTTCCTGGTCTGTAAAATGGGGATAATGACCCCTCTCCCCCTGTGCGGAGCACCTGGCCTATACCCAGTAACTAGTGATAGCTGGTACTACTAAACATTGTTATTAAGTAAAGTAGCAATGTTTTTAACAGCTCCAGGAAAATACACTGCACAGATCTACAATTTGAGAAATGTCACTGTGAGAATCTGGACTCACCCAGGGAAATGCAGAAGAGTTGGCAGACCGAGGAGGCAGCAGAACATATGCACTTATGGAGGGAAGATACTCACATCATTAAAAAATCATGACAGTCTGTAGTTTTTTAAAATTAAAGAATATTGTAGGCTACAGGAGAAGTATCTGCAGCAATCTGAGCAAGGAGAGCAACAGTACAATACAAGGCAAGAGTAGGGTGGCTTGTTTATTGTATGTTGAAATATTTTCTTGTATATTTTCACTGTTTTTTGATGATTGTTTCCTATTTAGATAGGAAATATCTTTTTCCATCCTGACACATAATGTTCAGTGTATCATTTCTTAGCTTAATCATGTTGTGTCCTTTGCAGCAGCAAGGGTAAATTACAGACAGGATAGTATTCAGTATAATCAAAGATGTGTTCCATTTTACATGATAAGTTTTGTCTGATTTACAAAGGCAGTATCTTCTCCAGCTGAGTAGGGAAAGAGACCTTCACTTGCAGAAAAAAAACCCCCAACACCTCAGAGGAGAGGCTTCTCCTCCATTAGGATCCTATTGTTCATACAAAAAAATAACCACTGTTACTACTATTATCTATTTATTTACTTTTACCATGATATAGCCACAGGACCCAGCGGAGACTGGGACCTACTTGTGCTAAGCACAGCAAAACCATACAGAGAGCAATGGTCTCTTCTTCAGGCAATTTATAACCTTAAGAGCCATGAGAAAGAAAAATAGAGAGAGAGGGAGAGACAGCTTAAGTAACTGACAGAAGGTCAGAGAAGTCGTCAGTGGCAGAAGCAAAGCAGGTCTCCCACCCTGGTTCCCTCCATCAGAATGCCTGCCCTGCTGGAATAAGGAGATATTTGGAGATATCTGACCCCAAATTCTGAGGATTCAGACTCTAACTCGTACATGGAGCCGTGCTTTACCCCCTAATTTCAATGGCTGCATCTATGTTGGTGAGCAGGGGCAGCCTGAGGCAAAGCTTGAAGTCAGCTGTGCAGCCCACCCATATTACCTATTAAAACACCTTCAGGCTGGCTCCAGGGCAACTCTGTTAATCCTCCCAGGGACAAAGGCTCAGGAATACCCTGAGCATGTTCAAGGGCACCAGGGTCAGGGTACCTGCCAGAGGAATATTAATGGATTTCAACACCACAACCGAGGCGATAGGGATCAGGCTTTCTTCCTCTGCGGTAGGGACTTCCAAATCCAAGCGTGAACAGATGGAGGGAGGGACGAGAGAGGAGATTTTGGTCACAAGAGCAAAAAATCAGTTTGCACCAGAATTTGCAGGCTCTGATCAGGAAGAAATATGATGTCTTAGATGAGGAAAGCATTGGCTTGCAGTTTTTCTTGCTTTCTCCCTCTCTCTCTCTTAAAAATCCATATAATGTAAAACTGTTAAACTCTGGTGGAGGAAGCATTCATCTTCTGATCAGTAAATACTTCCCTTTGCTGTGTGGTGCCTGCTGACTTTACTGCTGTTGCAACCTTTTAAAATGCTTCCAGGAAATCTCATTAGATTTTAACTTTATTTTTTTTTTATTATGGAATCTGAAGAGAGTTTATAATAATCCCAATTTAACTTTTTAATAAAAACTGCAAATAATATGCTAGCATGGATTTGATCTCATATACATATCTGATGAAAATTCTGATCTGTAGTAAAATTTGTTAGCCAGGGGTCTCATGTCATCATATTAATGAATACAAAAGCTGGCAGCTTTAAAATGGCAATATTACAGTAAGCCTATATTTTTTTATAATGGTTTTGCGCCGTGCGTTCAGTGTTGGTGAAGATTAAGATTTAGCATGCAGAAGTAATATCCATTATGATGGGATTGTCCACAGCGAATTGAGTAGGACATTTGCTTAATTAAAAGTATTTATCTTAGATGATTTAAGAAGTATGTCCTACTACTGAACTGACGATGTAAATTAGGTTCCTATAATCAGTTCACTACTGATGACTCTCATACTAAACAGAAGAAGAAAAAGTAAGAGAAGAGAGAGGGGAAAGTAATAGATCCCACTGTCTGAGAATTTAAAGGGACTTTAGAAATAATGATTAATTAACACTGTGTCACGAGCAGGAAATATACATGCTCACACCCATAATGCAGACAGCTAAACAGAGCCCTAAAAGGCTGCACTTCCAGCAGAAAGTTAGGAAATAAAAGCATGAACAAAACCCAGATTCCCACTCCTACCCACCAGACCTGTGCTACTTAACCTTTCCCTAAGGAGGCCTCAGAGGCACTGACATTTGGGGAGCTGACCTCGAGGATCAGGGGTGGGACAGGGCTCTGCCGCAGTGGGCAGACAGAGCCCGGGGCAGGATGAAGCCCCCTGCTGAGGTGTGGGGAGTCTCGTGGGGTCTCAGTGGTGACTTTCCCTGGCTGTGGGCAGGGTGCCGGAGGAGCAGAGCCGCTGTGGCTGGGGAACTTGGACAGAGAGTGGAGAGCAGAGCCAAGGCAAAGGCCAGAGCTACAGGGAGGGCAGGAACTGGCCTGAGCTGTTCCCCTGGGTGGTTTTAGGCATCTGTTTATAAAAACATGCCTTTAAGGGAGAGCCTAACTAGTGGAGTGTTTCAACCTACCTCAGCGTTATAGCCCTACAGCCCAAGTCTCCTGGACTAGCACGTCTTCCTTCCTCGCCATGCCAAATGACCCATGGAAAGCTGTAGATCTTCAGTCTGTGGGGACAATCTAACATCAGCAACTTCTGGGGTTGCTGCTACAAGGTAGGGCTACATCTAACTCCTTCAAACCGTCCCATCAGCTCAGATGTCCTGTTCACATGAAAAGCTTATGACTCCCACTGCAGAGACCTACTTGTCAGCTTCTTGGAAAACCCTGCTGCCTGCACAGCAGCCCCCCGGAGACAACTGGACCTTCCACCAGCCAGCCATACAAATCACTGGCTAACTAGTTTTGGCTGAGGTTGTTGGATGAAATCTTCATAGATAGAGCCAAGAGGACAGGCAAGAAATATTTCTCTTCTTCATGCCACTACTTGTTTTCTCATTATTTCTCCTTGTCTCCTTTTTACACTCCAGGCATTTTTTTCTTTCTACATAAGCTAACAGGAAGAAATACTGTGCCCTGCTCCAGTCATTTAATTTAAGTAATTTGTTTTAATTCTTATTAGGAGCATTCAAGTAGCAAGTGACATTTATTGATATCTGTTACACTTCTGGAACACTAGAAAAAATTATCTGGCCCATTCTTTGCTAATGCTGGCTTAGATGACATTTTAGGAAGAGGAACCACCCCGCAAAAGTCTGGGCATGTGCAAAGGACAGGAGCTGTCAGTGAAGCGCATGGCCACAAACCTGGTTTTGATCTGTCCATGTGATTTTCCAGGTGAGCCTCGGACCCTGCCTACACTCTGTGCTCCCAGAAGTCAGCCCCGCGACGGCAAATGGAGTGACATCTGAGTCCCGCTTTCCCCATCTGTGGCACTGGGTGTTTGCTGCTCCCAGAGCTGCCGGCACGCCGTGGGACACCCAGCTGCCCGATACCTGACCCAGCTCGGCTGCTGGCAGGGATGCTGCTGGGGCTGGCTTCGCCCTGCTTGTTGCTGCCTGCCTGCCTTATTCTTCTGAGTTATGCCCCAGCCCACACCCATCCCGTTGTGCCGCTGCCTCTGGGCTGTGTTGAGTTTTCAATTACCACAATATACAATGCAGATGACATGTAAAATAGCTCGCGTGACTCGAGCGGGCTGAGCTCAGTAGAAATACAGTTAGATAAAAAGTACTGCTATAATACCAGGAGGCTGATTGGAACCACAAGATACCGGTGTCATATCCTGTGGCTTTTATGTTGGTAAATGTAGATTTTAGCCATTAGAGTCTAGCTATCCGACAGATAACAACCAGAAGATATGGATCTGGGTATCTACAGTTGTGAATAACTGGTACGCTTTTGCCAATAAATGGAGGACCTGGTAAACTGCCAGAAGAAAAAAATCTTTTGAGATACCTACAAATGTAATCAGGCATGTACTAAGTGGTAGCATCTAACTACGTGTAAGTTAAAGAAACTCCCCGATTGCTCACAATACATTTAAAACGGTACGTCAAGAGAGCTCTGACCTCAGAGAACCAACATGTGGTTCCATTGTCAACTCCAAATTCAGACAAGGAAATAAATAGTGAGTGTAGGTCTCACATATCTGTACAAGCAGTAACAAACCCCCAGATCAGGTATCATGATATCTACATGGGGGTAAAATGCTATGACAAAAGAGGGAGAAATAAGCAAAAAATACAATAATGTAAAATGTGCCTGTTACTAACTTCTGGAAAAGATCAACAGCTAGAACTTTAGAATGTGGTATGTAGACAAATGTAAAGAGAGCAACACATTAAGTGTGTTTTTCTCCAGAGCAAAATGAAATAGGCATACAGAGCAAATGATAATATTTAGTACTTTCAGGGCAAATTCTAGTTGAGGATCATGAAGTAATTTGAAAATTGTAATAAATTAGCCTCACAGCTAGCTTTCAGGTAGATAGGAATGATAATTATTACTATAAATAAATATTATTATTATCATTCCTGCTCCAAAGAAATGAAAATTGAGGCATAGAGAATTTATGTATTTGTCCAAAGTATTTTACTACTGTAACCTTCCTTCTCTAGAACTATTATATATCAAGTTTATCTTTTTCCAAATACTGTATGCAATACACTATTCAGCTTATGAGCTCTAAAAACCAACCAGCTGAGCTTCCTTACGAAACAGTGCCTGTGAACATCTCCATTTGCATTTGAATTCTCAAGCAGTGACAAACCTGCTTAAAAAAATATAAATAAAAAAGGAATCATGAAAATCAGTACAAAATCTGTCAAGGCCCCATCTGTGAGTGGGTATCAGAATATCGCTAAGAAGCTCTGAGGAACAAAGTTCATCCAAAGTCTAACACATAGTGCTTTTTGGTCGATGAAATTAATTCAAGCAGGGTGAAGTGAGGGCACATACCATGAAAATCTCTGTTCCTCCACAGAGGAGTGAAGGAAAGCAGCATCTCTGCTGTGTGTGTGCGGTCTTGGTTTTGGTACATGTAGCCGTGCTTAAATACTAAAGGTTTTACCCGGCAAAATACTCAGTGTGCTTACATCTCCTTTTGATGGCCACATATACCTGCTGCTCCTCCGAGGAGTGTCAGGGAATGAGTGATCTCTGGTCCTGACAAGATGAGGACTTAGATTATGTATGCTTGTTGCAAAAAGCAAGCTTTCATAGCTAGCTACCTAAAGTAGTATGGAAACAAAATGATAGACTCCACCCTAGCCTTGAAAATACCCCTACAAACATGTTTATTTCCTTCTGAATGGGAATTTATAAAGGTTAGGGACACTTATTTGTAGGCTATTTATATATCTCCTCTTCAGGATCTGAATTCCTAAGAGTCTTGGCTGTAGCTTTTTGCTCTCACACATGCAATATTTGAAACTAACTACAGAAATAGGAGAACCACCGCATTAACACCATTCTAATGCACCGTATTATTTTTCTTTCCCTTTTTTTAACCATTAGAGTATGCAAATGTTCAGTTAACTGGTCCTCATGTTTCCTCTTTATTGAATTGCTTTCACTATGACAAATAAATATTCATAAAGAAATGTGGACAATAAATCATTTCAAATAGTTCAAAGCCATTTTCTTTCTAGACTGCATATATATTCAGCTGTGACTTGCCTTTAATATTTCATTCAAGAGAGAGACTTGTAGAAGGACAATAGAGATAATGTGTCAAGCAGTAATTAAAACAGGGGGCAATGATTAAAACCATTTTGATCTACACTGTGTTCTGTCAAATTCATAATCTCCTGTGTTTGTTAAGATGACTTTCTACTTGCTTTATACAGGAACTCAAAATAAACTTCTGTTTGAAGACACTGCACAGAACAAAAGATTTCAACCCTGAGCTTGTGGAGTCCAGAGCCCTTCTCAGCTCTGGAGTTTAGGTATATCTTCTGTACCATCCCAGCAAGAGAAACTCAGGCAGGCACTGTCCCTCCTGGTGATACTGTGACTCCTCTGGGAAGTAGATCCAGGTGCAGGGCAGAAGACAACCAAGGGCCACCCCAATGTGTACAGGCACATATAACCTGTCTCACCATTTAGATTTAAGCTAAGAGCTCTAAAAGAAATGAAAGTTAAAGATCTGGTTAGCTTATACATTTGGGGATCTTGGTTTAAATCCAAGTAACAATGATGTTCTTTATCTCATTATATGTGTTTTGGCCACTAATACATATATTTGGCCCAAACTCACTATCTTTCCTGATTTGTTGCTGACTTTAGGCCCAGATTCAACAGAGCACTTACATACAGACTTAAATAAATTGATTTAGGAAAGCATTCCTCTTTGTGTTTAATCTTGGGCAGACATTCAACTTTGAAATCAATGGGACTTATGAACAGCCCTGACCTTGGGGTCTAAACGGTTGCTGAATCAGTGCATCGACAGAAACATACTGGAAAAGATAATATCCATGTCTAATCAGAAATATAGTCTCTACTTTCATGGGAAATTACCCATAGATAACACATTATTCTGCTCAAGAAATCCATTTTATAGCATTTATTAGAAAGCCTTAATTCACATTTTCTCTTTATGCCAAAGATACCAGATGAACAGTGTCATTCCTTGATAGTGTATCTGTAATATTCTTTAAATGAAAAAAATAAAATACAGGAGTGCTGGCACAAGGGGCCACTCCTAATTATTTGCTGAGACTTTCTCAATTGCCTGCCACATAGCAATCCTTTGGAGGATGGGTGGACGGAAGCTGAGGCAGACTGCTTCTGAAATCCCATGGACGTGAAGACAATTGCACATGAAATACGATGTTATGCAGTAACTAAAAATGAAACTCCACCCCTAAGAACAACATTTATAAGGGCTGTCTGCCCAGTCTACATATGGAATTTTGAGTGATCACATGTTTTTATGACACAATGAGAGCAGTAAGAGTAAAAAGAGTTGATGTTTCTGGCATCATGGTGTACAGGTTACACAAGTGCAACTATGGTCAAATCTATGAGATTACCAAGTAGTTGGTAAAATAATTGATGCTATGTTGCATGAAATAAAATAGTCTTCTTGCCATTCTTAAAAACATTTCACTCTTTAGTCTTATTTATCATATTACAAAGCTGGCAGACAGGGACTCTTGGATGTTGTTTATAGAGTTGAAAAACAGACATAGAAGGGGAAGTAAATTATGGTGGGTCACATCATGTCATCTAATTCAATGAATGATGAATATGAAGATCATAAGAAGACGCAGGAAGAGTCAGTGGGTGCTACCTCTCTGTGCAACCATAGAGGGATACAGTGATCCACACTATTCCACCAGGTTCTGGGGGCAGAGTTTGGGAATAACACATAAAGAACAGTGTTCACCTGGCTCACAGTGGTGGAAACTCCCACAGTTACCTGTATCTATCTTAATGCTGCCTACATTTGCTTTAAAGGTGATGAGTCAGGAATATGCAGCTGCTGCACTGTACGCTCATTGCATGCAAGATCTGTATTGCCTGCAAACCTCTGAACCAAGGTCCCTTAGATCAAAGGGTAGGCTGTAAGGGGAAAGCACAGAGGGATGTATAATTCTCAAATTACAAAAAAAAAAGCTGAAGCTCCTTTTCCTGTCATATCATCTACTCTTCTCCAGGAGAGGGTGAGGTTAGAGCAAATCTGCATTCTGAAACACTTGCTGCTTCTGATAGGCATTTCCATATATGGTCATGAATTGGAGCTAAATTTGCTTAATTTAAGATCACCTGCTCTCAATGAAATCAATTAGTGCCTAGCAGGAGCAAAAAGCTTATAGAGCTCAAGGTGAGCAGGAATGGGTCCTTGTTGGATCAAAGGCTTTTTCCAACATGAAGAATTGCTAGAAGGAATAAGGGATCTATGC
>VYZV01033864.1:0-11273 GCA_013401275.1 Pandion haliaetus | reverse complement strand
TAGACTTTCTATGAATATTATTTTTTTTTAATGTATAGGAATGATAGTTTGTATTGCTGCAGCAACACACTTTGCTGTAGTAGATATTTGCTGCAGCACAGTGCAGCGTTTTGCAGTCATGCAGAGATCTCTGCTGTAACCTACCGCATTGCTAATGTTTGGGTAAAGCTAAAACAGCACTAAAAAGAAATGGACTTTTTTTCAGTAACCTTGCAAATATTGATTATATTCACAGCTTTTCTTTTTTCCAGCAGAGAACTTCAGTTCTAATTTAAGAGCTGAATATCACTACCTGCATTATTTTAATACTGGTAATTACTAATTGAATTGCTAGAAATTATGTCTTACGATGTTCTGTAGTGTAATTCAGAGTATTAATACTTCATGCATACTGGTAAGAGCCATTTTGTTTTTAAGAAAATATTTGACTGAAATAGATGTGATCTTTTCAGCAACATGACTTACATTTTTTTCTAGATGTTGTCTTTATGTAGGTAGAGCTAGATAAATTTTTAGAGGCTGGATGTCTAGAGTTCACTGTGGCTCTTCAGTTCTGACTTATCTACTGTTACAACAAACCTTTGACACAACATCCCTTAGGTTGAATGTGGTCATCAGTAATCTCACATCTCTTGCTATGTTCTCTCTGCAGAACAGTGTGGTTAAGATAGAAAAGAATGCAACTGACAGTGCAGCTGCAGGAGTTAGCATAGCTCATCCTGTCTACTTTACACCAGGTAGAGATTTTCTGTACAGCTGCAACTCAAATTTCCTCACACTCAGCAAGAGTCCTCACCACTCACTCACGGTCATGCTCCTTTCTTCTGATGTGATAAACACTGCACTTTTGCCTGCATATTGGCCTGTATTCAGGTGCTTTAATCTCCCAGTCTAACCTATAACCAATGTTTAGAGCAGTCACAATATGTGGAGGTTTGCTTTAGGTTTCCCGTGGATGAGAAGGTGCTGTGATTTAGATCTCTCTCCAGTCATCTTCTTGCAAAGTGGGCTTTTGGCTCTGGTGTACTTGTCTCTGATTCTTGGGACCATATTTCTCTTCTTTTATGAATTCCTATGAAACAATTTCATCCTTTATTATAATTTTTAATAGAACCATATATAAAGTATCTTAGTCAAAATAACATCATATGTGATAAATAGAATTTTTACAGACTGAAATAGACAGGCCTGCGTATGTGTTTTTACAGCTTGGAAAAGCACTAAAAGCTATCTTGTTCTGTGCAGGATTTAGCATACCTGCAACTAATATGACTTATTGCCAGTAACCACCCTAGGAAGATGAAATGAAAATGTAGAGCCATTGTTTTGTCTCCTTCCTTTCTTTGCACAGCAGGCTTAGTCATTACAGGCACTCCTTAGAGAGTGTAACATTTAAAGCCTTCTGTTAGTCTTGTGTGATCCCATCATATCCTGCTGAATGGCTATGCCTGCAGGCTATGACTACAGCCTGGAACTAGTAGCTATGTATGATCAGTCGACTGGTTAATCTAAATGTTCTCCAATAATATAGCAAAACATTTTGTGAAAAAAGCCATTCCGTAACTGGCATGTTATCCAAGAGTCTTCAAATATGGCTGCCAATGATAATCAATATGGCTAGCATTTAGTTTGCTTAATGCTAATTTCTATATAGAATACTGTGTATGATAATTTTAATAATACCTTGAATCAGGAATTCAGCATTCTTTACATGTACAGATTCATAATGCTTCACAGAGACTATTGTATGAGACAGGTAGGTCTCAGTAAGGTTGAAGAATAGGTTGTTTTCAATATTTTCTTGGATGAATGAGTACACTTTCTCACACATATCATGAAAGGGTAAAGGATAGTTACAGTTTCTCTGTATACCAGTACAGCATCTTGATTCTTCTGTGTTCACCATCCCAGTAATGGTAAGTGGAAGGCAAGCCTGTGGACTTGCAGTTCACTTTTTAGGACCCCTTGGAGGGTGATTGTGTATGCATAATTGAAACTTTTAAAAGTTCGTGGAGAACTGTCTCATGTGAGTGGGACCCCACGCTGGAGCAGGGGAAGAGAGACTGAGGAGGAAGGAGCAGCAGTGACAATACATAGTGAACTGACCGCAACCCCCGTTCCCCATCCCCTTGCACTGCTCAGGGGGAGGAGGTGGAGAAGTTAGGAATGAAGTTGAGCCTAGGAAGAAAGGAGGGATGGGGGAAAGTGTTTTAAGATTTGGTTTTATTTCTCGTTCTCCTACTCTGATTTGGTTGGTAGTAAATTAAATTAGTTTCCCCAAGTCAAGTCTGTTTTGCTCATGACTGTAATTGCTGAGTGATCTCCCTCTCCTGATCTCAACCCACGAGCCTTTGTTGTATTTTCTCCCTCTCTATCCTGCTGAGTAGCAGAGTCATAGAGCAGCTTGGTAGGCAACTGGCAGCCAGCCAAGGTCAACCCACCACATCTTCAAAGTGCTTAAGGGCATCACAAATGTAAAATAATCCTTTGAGCATCAGATTGTTGAAGAGTCCACAGACTGTAACTTCTTACCAATTTTTCAATGAAATACTACAAAATTATTTAATTTTAGATTTTATATACCAATTAAAAATGTTGAATCCTGAATACTTATAACTTCAAATAAGTGGGTTCCAATTCACTTCAACTGAAGTTGCTGGGAGTATTTCTCCTTCTGTATTTTGTCCTTTCTAATTTTATTTGCTTTTGAACCACGCCAGTGATACTGTGCAGTTCTGATGGTTCAGATTTGCAACAAAATTACTTGCTTTAAGAACCTGTTTCAGACAAATTTTATACTCAAATATAATCCAAATCCGACTAGTATTTTCTGTAGCAGGGTAGAGGATATAAGATAATTTAATTTTCCCAGATACTTTTCTCTCAAACCCAGCTGCATGCTTGTCTTCACCTGTTTTGTATCAGGGTGATTGATGGGAATCACTCTCACTTCTCCCAGTTAGCAACTCCATTATTTTTATTATCTGACAGTAATTGCAGAAGGATGGTTCCTTGAGATACTCCTTTGTCCTTTAAACCTAGATATTTATCTCAGCTCTTTTGATAATAATTGATTCTGTTTTTCTGTCCCATCTAACTAATCTCAAAATGTCTTCATGGAATCCATCTGGTATTCTTGAAGGCACCATAAAGAACTGAACAATTCCTTTAACTTTAATGTGCTTCTTTGTATGGTTAACAAGAGAACTGTCTTGCTGTTTGACACATTTAAAGGAATGCCTTTCCCATCATGCTATACTCTAGGTGCTTTCTTCAGACCTTCTGCCCCCCCAGTTCTCTTTGGACTTGGTCATTGCTGCCTGATAAACCTAGTTTAAAGCTCTGCTTGCTAGTCGCAAGCCTGTTGGCCGATACTTGTATTACATTTTGTCGTATGAATTCTGTCTGCCCCTAGCTGTCATTCTCTCTCAAAGAATGTGTCACAGCCATAAAAGCCAAAGTCAGGTCTGCAACATTCCAGCTCTGCAACAAAGTATTGTGACCTGGTTGCACGGTCACATGCATCCATTCTTGTCCCATTCCCTTCACTAGCTGAATTGGGGAGAACACCACCCAGGCCCCCATGTCCATGGTCACCTGCCAGTTCCTCTGAATGGCACTGGTTCTGATCCATGAGTCAGGCTAAGGCAGTCCATGTGCCTCCCATATAGAACTCCTTCCTCCTTGTCTGTTTCTATTCATTCTGCAATTGCACATCTGCAAGTGGAGAAGGAGACTTTTCCTTCTTGCTGGAAGTCACAAACTTCCCCTTTTATTTACCAGTATAGACATATTCTTTTGGGTAGTCATTACAGGATGGCAGATAAACTAACGTAACAGAAAAAATATTTTCTATACTAAGGATGATATTCATCTATCAAAGCTTTATTTTTCTTAGAGTTAGGTGACTAATCTGATGGTTACCTAGGCTTCCTGTATGTTACAGTCCATCTCCAAAGAATAACACATTCCTACCTACCAGAGAGTGAATTATGTAGACCTGTGAAATCCTATTTCCTTCACTAATATTATCTTCAGTTAGTGTTTTAGTATTTCTTAAAATACCTCCTGTGTTAATACCAAATATTTTATTTAGATGTTATTCTTTAATACATTTCCCACAAGTCAATGGTATTTTAAAAATAGATTTTGTGGAGTAAAAGTGTATCTTTGAAATACACAGAGAGGTTCTGTCAGATTTGTAGTTCAGCTCTTAGAGGGTATTTTGTTTAAATCCTACTAGAAAAGACTTGTGATGTATTTATTGATTCAAGCCACTTCTAATTCCCCTGTTCAGTATTGGAATAATTTCATGTGAGCTTGTTTTTCTTTTAAATGTCTAGGTACTGTGATAGAAAAATATGATAAGCCTGATTCAAAGCCAATTAAAGTTTAAAAAAAGGAAGCCCCAGTGTAATTAATCTCATCTATCTTGAATCATATGAGTATTAGCCACCTTATCTTAACTAGTTATCCATTTTTTTTGTTACTAAAGAAAGACAAGCAGCTACAGGGAATAATTTGTGTTATTCTTAGATAGGTGTCTAAGTAAAGGGATGAGTCATCTTTTGGCAACTTGAGGCCATCTTCTCTTGTCCTATTGCTTGTTACTTCAGAGCAGAGCCCGACACCCACCTCACTACAACCTCCTCTCAGGTAGTTGTAGAAAGCAGTAAGGTCTCCCCTCAGCCTCCTTTTCTCCAGGCTAAACAACCCCACTTCCCTCAGCCGCTTCTCATAGGACCTGGTCTCTAGACCTTCCACCAGCTTTGTTGCCCTTCTTTGGACACGCTCCAGCACCTCGATGTCTTCCTTGTAGTGAGGGGCCCAAAACTGAACACAGTATTCAAGGTACAGCCTCACCAGTGCCAAGTACAGGGGGACAATCACTTCCCTAGTCCTGCTGGCCACACTGTTTCTGATACAGGCCAGGATGCCGCTGGCCTTCTTGGCCACCTGGGCACACTGCTGGCTCATATTCAGCCAGCTGTCAACCAATACCCTCAGGTCCTTTTCCTCCAGGCAGCTTTCCAGCCACTCTTCCCCAAGCCTGTAGCATTGCTTGGGGTTGTTGTGACCCAAGTGCAGAACCTGGCACTTGGCCTTGTTGAACCTCATACAGTTGGCCTCGGACCATAGGTCCAGCCTGTCCAGATCCTTCTGTGGAGCCTTCCTACCCTCAAGCAGATCAACACTCCCACCCAACTTGGTGTCATCCGCAAACTTACTGAGGGTGTACTCGATCCCCTTGTCCAGAACATTGATAAAGATACTAAACAGAACTGGCCCCAATCGTGAGCCCCACGGAACACCAACTGGATTTAATTCCATGTTCATGTATGAGTATGTTCATGTTCTCCAAGTAGACTGTTTCTCTCCCATTATTAGCTGCTCATTTCCTTCCTAAACTATGCACAGAACCCACTGAGTACTTCATGCTTATGTTCTCTTGCATTCCTCAAATGCCCCGTGTTTTCTTTGAACTTTTGTGTATGTGTTGAAACCCATCTCACCCTTAATGTTTCCTGGTTGTCTTTTCTCCAGCTGGGCTTTAGCTTTTCTAATTTCATCCTGAAGTGCCCAAGCAGTGCTTTTATCTTCTGTCTTTTTCAGTCCTTGATTTTGCTTTTTATATGTTCCTTTTTTTTGTCTTTCAATCCATTGAGACACTCCCTGCTTACCCAAACAGTCATTCTGCTGAACATCCTGGTCTTTCTGCACAATGAGGTGATTTTTTCTGAAGGTCACTCAAAAATATTCCTTTATTCTGCTTTTTAATCAGCTGAAAGTAATGTCCTGTCCACTATACTGTCTTCAGTTTTCTCTCTCCCTTATGCCTATTTCTCATGGGATTCTGCTAACAGTTCCCTGAATAAACCAGTGCCTGCTTTCCTAAAGTCCAAAATCTTAACTCTGCAGTTTACCTCATTCCTGTCCTCAACATATATATAAATAATAATTCCTGCCTGAATTTGCAATATTGACCATTAACCAGCATTTAAGAAATTTTCTTCAGTAATGTGATCATTAATAATACAGCTTCTTAACATACATTTTGAAATATAAAGATATACAGTTACAACCAAGGGTATTAAAAGGGCTTCTGTGACTGCAAGGTAACTCTTAATTTGAGTTAAAATTTTATAAGCTAGCAGTCTCTCATGAATTTTTTTCAAGCTTCTAAGATATAATTCCCATGAAAAATTTGTTGATGCAGTTCTTTGACATAGTATACAGCTTGTGTGTTTTATTTCTCATACTCAGTAAAAATCTCCTCTTGCAGATCACTGCTATAAATATCAGTTTGGATCTGTACAGGACTAGAATGCACTTTGTTCTAGAGAGTATTTAAAAGTCTGTAGAAATGACCTGTGTCTGTATTCATACTTTATTTTCATGTATTCGTACCATGACATTTCATACTCATCATGAATGGCAGCTGAATCATTTGAAAACTTAAGAGTTTGTTCTAGCAGAAACTCAAAATACAGAAATAATATTCACACATTACATCAGGTTGACTTAAGTAAATTATAATATCTGAACAAAGTCAGGTTTACAAAAAGCTTGATGCCTAACTGTATGCTCTACAGAAATTATACTAGCACAGAAATCTCACAATGAATGCATTATTTTTGTAGATGTGATTGCTTAAAGAGAAACAACAATTTCTTCAACAAAATCCATTAGAAGTGAAAAGGAATAGCTCATCACACCTTAGTGTAGCTGCTAAATATAGTACTCATTTAAAATAATTACTGTTGCTCTTCTGTCTGTGCTAGAAACTTAGAAATTTAGTAGAAAAAAACCCAATTATCTTTTTTATAGCTATTTTTTATTTTGTGATGAATACTTGTTAAGTTAAAATTAATAGTAAACTAATAATGGAAAACAGTGTAGGGCAATCTAGTAAGGCAAACCAGGTAAGACCAAGGGTCGGAAAACATGAAGTGAATTTTGCTCCTTTAAATGTAATTGCAGTGATCTCACTGACTTCAGTAAAACAGCATTTTATCCTTGGGTTCTTTTTTTTAACTTAGTTGCTGACCTGCTCTTATTTTCAGCAAGTCACTGACTGATTCTGTACCTCTTCCCACCATTCCTTGCATATCTTATTTACTTAGACTAAAACTGCTCTCTGTCTTCCTAAAACTGTAGTCAGATATATGATTGTAGTACGGTTCCAGTGCTGGTTTTTACCTTGTTAATGACAGCAACAGAGACAGCATGTGTAGGGGAGAGTGTACCTGGAACACTTAGATTGCTGGATCATGCTTGCGATATACACCAAGTCTCCACTGCTAATATTACCCAAGTCAGCTAAAGAAAAGTTAGGCTGAGTATGTCCACCCGGTATTACAGTCATACATCTGACTGCAGCATTCCTACTGTATATAGAATAGTGGGGCTGTGGTGTGTGGTTATTTTTCAAGGTGCAATTGTAATATAATGATAGCTGTACCTTCTTGTGTGTTTGTCAACAGACTAAATTTTCTCTTTCAAAATCTTGCTTAATGGGACTCTGAGCCCTGGTACCTGATTTTATATCTACTGCTCCTCCATAATTCTGATCATGCCACATAGAGTAATATTGGTATAATTATTGAAAAGCATGCAATTGAAATTAATCTTGAACTTGTTGTGTTATTGCTATAGATGTCAGGATGAACATAAATCTTTTTTCTTAAAATAATTTAGCATTTATATAACCCTTGTATCAGCTGTGCACAGCATATAATTGCTGACATTTGTTAAAAGCATCCCACATCACAAATACATGACTAATGGGCTCTATAAGAAATTGATGAGTAATAACAAACTGTATTTATTATTAACCTGCAGTTGAGCGATCTGAGTTCTTAACAAGAATTTTTAAAATATGGGGAGTATTCTGCATATACTGTGGTGCTGCATGAAGGAAATCTGCTGTGCCGCATAATGTAGTGGAAGCCACAGTACTGTGCTCTAACAGAAACACAGCTCTTTACCATTGCAGTGAATCAATGCAGTGCTTC
The DNA here is from genome assembly GCA_013401275.1 of Pandion haliaetus. NCBI lineage: Eukaryota > Metazoa > Chordata > Aves > Accipitriformes > Pandionidae > Pandion > Pandion haliaetus. Next base: position 3,258 of record VYZV01033864.1, on the reverse strand, counting down.
AAGTAGCCTTATTAATTCCCACAGGATTGGTGCTATATATATGATAATATATTGGTCCTCTGCATATGAGAAGTGTGTTCTCTTCTAAAAACAAGCTGCAATTTTCTGTTTTTCTTACATTTTGTCAGCATGTATAACTAGCTAAGGTCAACCACCTCTTGTGGGCCTTCCTTTTAGCACCATGTTCTCCAGGTAATATGTATCCTGGGGACTTCTACAAAGTAAAACCCTTATTTATTCTTTGGGAGAAGGTGCAGCTAGAATACTGGCTGGGTCAGTAGTGGGCTTGTGGTGTCCATTTGCAGCATCCTGCTCATTTTCTTCCCTCCTCTGCTGAACCTCTGCTCGACAGAGGATATTCCTGCTGTCAAAGTTATATGATCGTCTTCTGTATAAAAGAAGATAGAGGTGGTATCAATGTCTTTCCCTCGTTTTCTTTGTATTTTGATTAAGAAGGCATATATCTCTGTATTGAGTCCAGTCCTACTTCACATCCTTATTGAGTGAAAGCACAGCTTTGAGGGAACAGCAAAAGAGCAAGCGTAGACCTACGCTGTTTCTTACTCATCCACATGCAGTATGAATGATTTGGTTATGAATGCCATTAAAGTACTTTCATCCTAACAACCTCCATGGACCCTGTTCTTGCAGAGAGGGTAAGGGACACAGAGAGACTGCAAGTCAGAGAGGTTTCATTGTCGGCTCAGTCTTAGACTACTTTCACACCCATGTGGGTAATTGCAGCCAAACTATGAGGAACAGTGTGGAAGCATGTTGTTCTGTCAGAAGGCATATCAAACTGAAACCCATTTCCTCTCTTGACACAATGTAGACATAGTTGCATTGCACTTACTACTTTCCCAGTATTTACCAAAGTGACTATGCTATAACTTCATATTTTAGTTTGAGTTGTAAAGTCTTATAAAACCAGAAATACCTCCTTGAACAGCTTTGCAAAGGGATATATTGTTTCATTCAGAGAGATGAAACACAGAAATGGTTTCTGTGCTAAGACTACATCCTTTTAAAACTGGTAGATGGCAGTAGAGTATCTGCTTTGACGTCTGTAGATTTAGAAAGCAGTTTGTTAGCTTTTTGAAGAAAAATAAAAATCCTTTTATCTGTTCCATAGTCTTGAGAAAAATAGCAGTTATCTGACTAGCAAATCTTTTGTGTTTTGTATTCTTAGAGCAGTAATCATACTTAGTTCAGAAATGATTGATCCTAGATTTTTTCTTTTAATTCAGTGACTTAGAATTTCACAATGTATTTTTGACTTTATTACTTTCCTCTTTACCAAATTGTAATACTGTGTGTAAAAACTGTTTTTGTTTTATGATTTGTAGGATAGATTGACTCTGAAATAAATACAAGACTTAGATATAAGTCTGTGTTTATTATATATTCTATTTGTGAAGCAGCGGTTTTTGCAGTACTTGTGAATTACTGAAAGCAAGACTTTTTCCTTATTGTGTACATGAGTAAAGAACAGAAATAGATTTTCTGTTACTAGAAATCTGTTTTTATCTAAGCTCCAGGGAGGGAAAAGTTAAAATGTTGACATTTCCTCATTTTTATTTTTCCATGAATTTTTATTTTAATTTTCAGGTCGAACATGACTTTCTAGTAGTTTCATATGAAGCCACACAGGATCATTCATTGTCTTTATTGCTTTCCATTCTGTTCATGATCTCTCTTCAGTTCTCTAAATGCGTGGGTTTTTTACTATAATGTGTTGGTCAATATCATAGCAGCATATATCCACAGAAATCCATGAAGTATGCAGTAGATTAAAAAGCTGAGATGCACAATTAATTGAATAACTAGGTAAATGACAAAAACTGACATTTTAAGTTTGACTACCCCACCTTTATTAATATCTGCAATTTATATTCTTCTGTGCTGACAATGCAAAAACCCCACAGTGTATGAATTTCCACTAAGAATGGAAAAGATAATCTCTAGCAGTTCCTGTATGCTGTTCATAGTTATTAGATGCACTGTTCACAAATAAATTACTGTTGAATTTTTTTACATAAATACTGTTACGATTAGTTGACCTTGGTTAAAACAGGCAGCTTCTAAAAAGACTCATGGTTCTGAATAATCTTCTCACCCCTCTTTTCACAAACCATTATTGGTGATTGCTTTTATATTGCACAAGTAGTGTTCTCCTCTGTCCTTCCAGTTGCAGGGAATGATGAGAGAAGAAACAGGAAGAGCTAGCAGATCAATACCTGGCTCCAAGCCTGGTGCCACCAGCAGAATTTGTGGTTTTTTGCTCACAGGTCGGTCTACACGACACCAGGCCTGCTGCCAACAGATGGGGTACACTTGTCTCAAAGGGGTAAAAGGATCTTTGTACAGGAGTTAGCAGGGCTCATTGAAAGAGCTTTAAACTAGATTTGACGGGGGAAAGGGATAAAACCAGGCTTGCTAGAGATAAGCTTGGGGGCAGCATACCAGTGTTTGAGGGATGGTGTGCTAGCGAGGTCCTTCGGCCTCCCATCTCAGTGGAGGTAGGGGATGGAGATCCATGCAGCAGCAAAGATGCAAGGGTTATTGATGTGTTAGAAACCACAGAACTGCCTAAAAATAGCCACATAGGAATTAGGGCTTCTCCCCCCAAAAAGGTGGCAGGATCAGTAGCCCAACTGAAGTGCATCTACACCAATGCACGCAGCATGGGCAACAAACAGGAGGAACTGGAAGCTACTGTGCAGCAGGAAAACTGACATAGTTGCCATCACGGAAACATGGTGGGATGGCTCACACAACTGGAGGGCTGCAATGGATGGCTATAAACTCTTCAGAAGGTATGTACAAGGAAGGAGAGGCAGTGGAGTAGCCCAGTATCTTAGGGAGTGTTTTGATTGTCTACAGCTTAATGAGGGCGACGATAAAGTTAAATGTTTATGGGTAAGAATTGGGGAAGGCTGACAAGGCAGATATCATGGTGGGAGTCTGTTATAGACCACCCAACCAGGATGAAGAGGCAGACAAAGTATTCTATAAGCAGCTGGGAGAAGTCTCACAATCGCTAGATCTTGTTCTCATGGGGGACTTCAACTTACCAGATGTCTGCTGGCAATACACTACAGCAGAGAGAAAACAGTCTTGGAGGTTCCTGGAGCATGTGGAAGATAACTTCCTGACACAGCTGGTGAGGAAGCCAACTAGGGAAGGTGCTGGACCTGTGAACAGAAAAGGACTTGTGGGTGTTGTGATGGTTGGAGGCTGTCTTGGGCACAGCGATCA
>VYZV01033863.1:67989-79669 GCA_013401275.1 Pandion haliaetus | reverse complement strand
GGTTTTTTTTTTTTTTTTTCTTATGTCAAGATGAAACCTCTCACAGTGTAATTCATATTCATTGCCCTTGTTTTCTCCATGTGGTTCCTTGTGAAGAGAGACCATCCATCTTCTTTATAGCTGCTCTTTAAGTACTGAAATACTGCGATGAGGTCCTCCCTAAGCCTTCTCTTTTCTGGGGAGAAAAGACACAACTCTGTCAGTTGTTCCTCATAAGGCAGGTTCTCCAACCCTTTGATCACCTTCAAGGCCCTTCTTTGGACCTCTCCAGTCTGTCCACCTCTTTCTTGATTTGTAGGGACCAGAACTGTACACACTACTCCAGGTGCAGCCTGACAAGCACTGAGTATAGTGGGATGATCACATCTCTATCTCTGTTTATAAAGTCCCTGTGGATCCAGGATTAAAGATTAATCTTAATTAAGATTAAACATATTTTTGTTTCATACTGAGATTTCGAAAGTGATTGAAATGACCAGCACTTGTTATGCTGTTCTGCAATTTCTCTGTGTTTGGATTCACAGCCACTAATGTCAGACATGGTTTCTGTTTTATTCCGTTCTTTATATGTGAGTTCTTGTTGATAGATGATGTCCATTTCTCTGTAAGGAAAAACTAGGATATTGTTCTTCCTCAAAAAGTAGATGTGAGGTTGCAAGAATATGTATTTTCGTGCTAGTCTTCATGGAACTGTGTTCCTGGTCAGCCTTCCCATATGAAAATAAAAGGTTATACGAAGGATTGAGACAAAGCTGCTTTGGCTCTTATTTGCATCTCAAGTTTCAGTCTAGATCTGAATCTGGCTCTGGTACAAAAGGAACACTTGCCTCATTAATCAGTTTTTCTCTTGTCAGGGGCCAGCAATGCTGACTGATACAAATGAACATGAACTGTTAGGGAGGGGTAGACAGAAGAGTGCTTGTGTGACTCTATTCAGAGACATCCAAGAATAAACTACTGAATTATTGATTTACTGACTTTTTAATGTGGAAATATTCATATTTCACAGTTCTGTTCCTGCTATTCTTTCATGTTTGTTTACGCTGACAGGAGACAATTGCTTGGCTGCAGGTCCAATTTATTTCCAAAGAGGGCAAAAATTTTCTGTAAGGGTCCTTTTCTAGGTTCAGGAGGTACCCACCTCTTTCTCATGATGTATTTGAGAATGGCTGCCCTGTGCAGGTTAACTCACTGAAGAGAGGATATGCTCTGGGAAAAGACTGATATTGGTCTGTGTTCTTCCCACTGGTTTTGAAGGATGTAAATAAAGTTCTTGGCTTGTGGGATTTGAGGACATTGAGTTAATTACACAGGCTTTTCTTTTCTGTGAGTTATCTTTTATAGATTTCTTTTTGCTTTGTATATAAACATCTGGAAACCTGTACTTCTTTCTAAAGCAGTTATTTTCTCATATACAAAATGTTTTTAATTATTTGAGATGCCAAATTAAACGTGTTGTTTTCTGTAGAAGTCCAGTTTTTAAAATAAGAAACCAAAGTCAGTTTTACTTTCTCAAAGGAGTGATTTTTTGAAGAAAATTCTTAAGAAAGAGGATATTTTATCTAAAGAATGTGAAATTGAGAAGAGGAAATCTAAGCCGAAGTTATCCTAAGAGCAACCGTTTCTGCTCATCTTCTACTAAGTCTGCTTAACTACCGTGTACCCATTAAATTTTCCTTTGAAATAAGTGAAGTGAAAGAAGATACCTGACATGCTCAGTAGAGCAATGGGCATGGAGATGTAGAAATATGTGCAAAATACAGAAATAGTAAAATAATACCCTGCTTCTTAAATAATTGCAGATAGATTGGGAGCGGGCGAGCTTTTTTTCTCACACTGCACCTTCACTAAGTGAAGAGACTTGTTAAGGTACTTATTTTAACTGGCAATAATGTAATGCAGACAGCAAGCCCAAACTACTCAGATAATCCATTCCCAGATATTACTGTATATTTCAGGAGAAAGTGAAAATGAGATTAAAAATACAGTCCACCATTATTCGTCTGCCTTTAAAATGAGATAGTGTGACCTAGCCTTGCAGGCTGCTCTGTGCAGCCGTATTTCTAGGTGCTCATCGTGTCTGCCTAGCACCTGAGGGGAACATCCCAGGTAAGTAGAAACCCACCAGAGTAGTGACCTGGAGTTGTCATAAAGTAGTGCAGATCACAGAATAGCAGGGCTGAGATACAGGTAGTTGCTACACCAGTCAGAAGGTTTGGGGAAAGAAGAAGCAGGTGACTTTTCTATCCCAAATTCATATACTAAAGCATGCTTAACTTCTTCACTAGCCTGACTTGAAGAAAAATGTAAAGACAAGTGAACAAAGGGCTTTATTGTCACTCTGTTAGGTTTGTAGGTAGGTGTTGGCTCCATCTGCTGCCCGGTAGGGCTTTTAGCAGGTCCTGTTGTCTCATTTTTGCTAGCATCTTGATCTTGATGCAGTAATTGATTTGCATTTGGAGGACTGGGGGTGGGCGTAAAAGCGTTTTTCTCCACTGTGATCCTATCAAATGCTTGATGCTGGCCCGAGGATTTTTTTGGAGCCGTTCATAAGAGCAATATGGGAATTTGTCCATATTTAAAAAAAAAAAAAATAGGGAAGGGAATTCTATCATTTATATAATGTAATCAATTATATTTATATAATCAATTTATATCATTTGTTGCTAAAGAAGACATAGAAGTTAGCTTATTGTTATTTTAAATATATTGATAATTATTATGATGTAACTTATCTCTTCCAGGTGTTTGGTACGGTTCTACAGCTGTCAAAATGAGCAGACTTCAAAAACTGACTCATTCACAGAAAGTAGTCCTCTGCTGAGGTCAATTAAAACTTGCTTCTCTAAACTTTAAGCCTTCTATTTAAGAACACAATTATTATGATTTTATTAAACTGGAAAATATGGAGTGATCTCCCATCACTTTTTTCCAAGCTAGTGAACTGGCTTGCTCAACAAAATCTGTTTTGTATTATCATTTACAAGTAGGACAAGACATAAGCCTCATCTACATTAGGAGGTCTGGCCCATATTTTTATTAGGAAACCCACCTATCATGGCAGCTTAAATTAGTACTGTATATGCAGGTGTAATTGCAATTGTTGTGGTTCAGTACCATTCATTTAAAGAGAGCTTGAGTTGTGATTTCTTTTAAAGGTACCTCAGACTTAAACCGAGGTGAAGCTGAAGGATTGGAAGTCCCAGAAAGACAGCTGGCCCAGTTTTCCAAGGACACAGTATCTGCAGTTTCTTTTGTCGTCTTTCTAGTTTCAGAGGCACAGTGCTTTTGGAAACTGGGTTGAGTGGCAGATAATAGTGAAATAGCCCTCAGGAATGATCACCAGATTAGGAAAAGATTAGTCAAATGGCTTTACGCTTCTGGTATTTTTATTTAGATAATAACACTACTGAAATAACCTAATTTGAATGAGATTTTTATTGGAAAAAATGCATATGCATATCTGTTTTATTAAAAAAAAAATGTTGTGATGCTTATCTGTTTTCCATGTGACAATTAAAAACTCAATTACGCTTTTATGGGCATAAATCTGCATCCTGTCATGCATTGCAGTATATTGGTACTTTGCCAAAAAGGTGGCACACTGCAGTGCTATGAATCTGTTGAAGAAGATACAAATTTGTTTCAAGAAAATCAGTGAAAATACATGCCATTCTGACTTCAATCTATAATTAATTATATTAGGTTGCTTCAAAATTTGTAACAGGTGTCTGGAATGACCTTACTTAATGCTATCAGTGCTTTAACTGTCTCCAGAGAACTTGGATTACCTGACTGTGTACCCTCTTAAGGAAAGGATGTCCTATGTGAGCAAGTTGTCCCAAAGGGATGAAACTGGTACGTCTCAGATGCTCGTGAGGAAATACTTACCTAAATGCATGTGATAAAAGGCAGCTAAGGTATCAAATAAGAAGCTTAGAGGTTAAAATGGCAAGATGAGTATTTTAGCCAGATTGGGAAGAGAGGATGTCACGTATGCACAGCAAATAACCTTCTATGAGGAAAGCTTATAGAATATAACGTGATTCAGAGATAATATTTCAAGATGAAGTAAGCACTCCGAGTTGTTGCTGTGATTTTTGAGCTGTAGCAACATACCCTACACAAGTCATGTGATGGTTTTAGAAGTGTTAGCTTTGGAAGCTGCAGAGAAAACTCTTGGAATTTTCCATCAAAATGGTATAGGTGGTCTGACAGTGAAGCCACTGCTGCAGCACTGTTCCTGGAGTTGGGGTGGGGGGAGGGTTGTTTTTCTTCTTCCATCCAAAGCCTGGAAATTTTCAGCCAACCTTCTGTATATCTTGCACTTGTTCATACACTGCTTTGGGAGCATATGCTTGTATTCATAGTAGATATAAATACTTCTGGAGTCTCAGAAACATTCAAACAACTGTGTGCATCTGTGAACCTGCAAACTTTTTGGGATATATTTTAATGGGTGTAAATCTAGTTCTAGTTCTGATGTATCTGTACAGATCCATCTCTGCAAAGCCTATGCACACAATTTGATGACTTTGTAGAAAGAGAAGACTGGCTGCCAGGAAAAACTAACTCCATGTCTTGTGTCAGTTAAGCAGTTTAATTGGCTTTCACACCTTAAGGCTGAAATAAAAATGAGCTACTACTTGTCACCATGCTCTGAGAGACTGCTCTCCTTGTAGAGTAACACATCCATCTGCTTCAGAGCGAATTTATTACAACAAACTGTGTCCTGCTACATCGGAATTCAGCTGCCTGACCCCAGAAATGATCTTCCCATGCAGCACAGAGCCCTTGGTCATCTTCTCACACACATCTTCCATCTCCAGAATAACCCTGACTTGGATTCTTGTGTGCTGGGTGGCTCCATTCCTTACAGCTTTCTCCCTTCCCGCGATCTGCAACATAGCTATTCTGATGCAAGAGTGCGCTTGCCTTCCAGCTGGCTCTGAAGTGGGTGCCATTGATCTGTTGCATTGCAGAAATACAGAAATACTGGAAGGAGAGGCTCCAGAACGAGGTATAGTGCAAACCCAGGAAAAAAGCCAGCTGCTAACTCAAGCAGCACCAAAGAGGAAAAGGATTCGGTGTGCAAGAAGAAAAAACAAAGGAGGAGAGGTAGGTATCATCATATTTATGCACACTGGAGTGTGAATTAAGTAGAGAAGGGACAGATGGAAAGACCAAGAAAGGAAAACTGAGAGAAAGTGGCAAAGAGCAGAGGAAGGATTGGAGGGAAGGGAGACGGCGAATGTGCAATTCCTCTCCAATTTGAAGAGGCTGTGTAGGAGAAGACTGGAGCCAATACACAGTCCACAGAAGAACAGACATCTCACTTCACATTTACAGAGTATGGGTAGAAATTGTGTTTCTCGGATTGTGCCAGTTAAGCAACTCGGCCCCTGAAGGCAGGAGACTACTCAGCATCTGTTTTACAACTCTGGATTAATACAAACGCTAAGAGAGTTGCACTGTGTCATATTTGAGTCCTGTTGAAACACCTGGGTTAGGACTAGACTGTACAGCCTTCCAGCCCTACATTTTATCAGAAGTACTTTCATCTGTAGAAACTTCCTGTTGTGCCCTGCTGTTAAATGAGAATGTCTATTCAGGGGAAAAAAAATATATATATATCTGAGCAGAAAGAGATATTATCTCAGATAATTCTGCCAATAAGATCCCCTAATGAGTGAGCTAGTGAGTCAGGGATGGTGTTTCTTGACATGGTTTCATTTCTTTTTCTGTTTTTTCTTGCATCAGGATGTTAACTCTTTTCATAACCCAGCACTCAAACATCAGAAGGCAATTTGGGGCCATTACTAGCACAAAGTTGAGCAAGTCAGTGGCTCAATGCTGTCATCAACTCAGTATTATTTACAAAAAGGCCTGTCCTGCCAAAAATATGAACTTTAAATTGATCATTGTGTCATTTTCCACTTCATTAATGTAAATTAAACAAATTAGTTCATGAAATGTTTTTTGTCTTTGCTATGCTGCTTCTTCTAATTAAAAATTTGTTTTTAAACACTCCAGGGAGAGGGAGAAGGACAAGTGAATAATTTTTATGAGATGGTCCTTAAAACAGGGGATTAATGCACTTTGAGCTGTCAGCCTGTACTATAATATACCTGGATGTGTCGTTTGTTTCTTATGGCTTCATTCTCTCAATAAAACTGTCTTGATACTTCCTGCCTATGTTAAAATTTTTTGGCATATTAGTCCTTGCAAACAGTATGCATGTTCTTCTTTTTTGGTTTTTTTTTTTTCCTAGTAGTTCCTAAGGCTCTTAGAGTCGTTGGAAGGATTTGAATGTATTTTCAAACTAAGTAATGGCTCAGAAGGCTGTCTTAAACTTGCTTTTTAATGTCCGTGCAAATGTCTCTCTCATTTTTTTATCATGAATCTAACATTTCTCTGACTGTGACTTATTCTGCTTCCATTTATGTCATGTGAATTGATGACTGGTTTGCTAACGTCTATTATCCCTTAACAACAGAGGGAAGCATGCTGATTTAAAAAAAAAAAATTATCTGCATGCAACCTTTTATTGCTCCTCTCCCACAGCCTTTACTGTATTTTCATATTTCTGGTGTCAAAGGGGTGGCGTTCAAGATAGTTAGAGTTTCTTTCAAGGCCTTCATGATAGTGAAGGCAAATATTTTCCTTAGAAATCGGATAGTAGCTCTTACTGGAATCAGTATGTGCCACAATGTGCTCCCCCTGCCCAAGCTGTAGGAAGGTGTTTCAGCAGCCTGAATCCCTTTCCCCTGCTCCCTTTTCCTCATCCCCTTCTACCTGAAAGTGCTTGCGCTTTTGTTCAAGCACAAAGGCTTCTCCAGCCTGACCGTGCAATTCTTTGCACCACAATTTGGGAATCTCTGGAGCATGAGCATTGCTTCCTCCTCAGTGACAAACTGCTCTGCAAATGGCATTGGACAGTTAAGCCTTTGTGGTTGGTTGGTTGGTTGGTTGTTTTTTTAATGGTGTGTCATCACTTTCTAAAAAAATTTGTTATCTTTCAGGAGTAATGTCACTGGGATTTATCTGTTGTGATGGGATAACTGTTTTCCAGCTTTATTAAAGATGTCTGAATTAAAGAGAATGATCAGAATAGAATATGCTTAGTAGAGAAGATTTGTTATTATAAAGCAGGGCATATCATATACTTTCTTTTTGACTTTGGGAAAGTCACAGATGCTTTAATTCATTATACGTAAAACTTGATGTACTTGTCACGTGTATCTTTTTTTGTATTGCTTACTTGAACCGTAACCTCTTAGGTCAGGAATTCTTTCTTAACTTGAGTATGTAGAGGTCTTAGTACTGTGGAGCTTGATGTCATTTGACATCTCTTAGCATTATTGTAATATATGTAATAAAACATTCCTTGATGATTTGTGATAAAATTTTTTAGACTAACTTGCAGCTGCTTAAGCTCTGTGATTCCCTGTTGTTCACATTATTTAGGAACTCTTTATCGTTAATATCATGATGAATTTATATGTATTTGAATTTTGGAAGCAAAAGCTGGGGAAGAGGTATGCAGACTGTTAAAAGTTTTGCCATTTCTAAATATACCATTTTTTCAATGCTAAATTTTTCTGAAGGTTATATAGAAATGCAGTGCAAACAGAGTTTGAGAACTGAAAGGTGATGAGTCTTTCAGAATCTGTGTTCTTATGATAATGTAGAAGGGTTAAGGGGTCTGTTAAGGGGTCTGATACACTGCATAGGAAATGCTGTCTTCTCCAGTGCTTGGGAGCGCAAGATCCAAAGCAGAAAATATGTTTGTCGTTCTCTTTTTCCAACTGCAGTGATGTAATTACTTACTAGGACGGCTCCTAAAACATTTGCTGTCATCTAGACCTTATAATGACAAGTTCTTGGGACAAAGCGGCAAGTAAGTTGGGGCAATGGTGATTAATGACTTGAACAAAAATAGATTTTACTGTGCATTGATACCCGGAGTGGTATGCCTTTGATACTCTCATCAGTATTTGTTAGGGCCTTGAGGGCTGCATACCTGTTGGACCCGTTGCAGTCCTTGAGGCTGGAGACAGATTTAAGAATTTGTCTCTGAAGATCCCTGTTCAGGGGTGAGAATTAAATTGACACTAAGTTCTTTTGGCTGCCTCATCCCTTGCTGTGACAAAGGTTTATGTCTTAAACAGCGTGACACTTGGTTGTTAAGTACGGAAAGACTTTTGTGCCCCATAAAAGGGTAACATTTAGGGGAATATATTTGTCATTTCACCTGTGTCCTAGAAGGAGTTGTTGAAGGTAAAATGTCATCTTTGAGGGTGCACTGTAGGTCATATCTCATGATGGAGTGTCCAGAGGACAAAATTAAGATCTAAGGAGCTGGAATGTAATGATATATTTTCTTTTTCTGAATACCATAAACTGGAACAGGAATACTGTTTTATTATTTCATTTAGCATGCAACAAAGTACAGAGTGCTAAGTTCAATGATATATATAGACACGCGTGAATATTTGTGCGTAAGTTTGATGCATCTGTGTGAAGAAGAGATACAGAGAAGTAGCAATGAGCAGAATTTACTTCATGTAAGCACAAGTAACGATACACAGCATGAGCTGGTAGTTTTTAATAGTCCTTTCATATGTTTTTCAAGTATGTGTTTACTATGAGAGATGTTTTATCCATAAACTGGGGCAGACGTAAATGTTGCTTCTCTTAATCCTCCTAGAGCAAAACTTCTAGAGAGGGCTGGATCCAGTGCTCTGTATGACAGGAAGAGGAAGAGCTGTAATTCATATATGACTGGATGTGCCTGTGTCTTGGGTGGGGGTTATGATTTGAGAGTTTGGGAGAATACAGTTGCTTGCCTCTGCTTTGAATCTGTGTCTGCGTGTATCACAACTCACTGTAATTAACCTGATGTGGGAAAAAGACTCAGAGGAGAATAATTGAACTCCTTTGATTTGATACTTGTCTGAGAAATTTCAGAGAAGCCTTTGGAGTTTGCTGTGTCCTGTGAAATTTGTCTAGTGAAAAAGAGATTTAACTGTTACTCCCTGGATATGTGCTTCATGACATCTTCTGCCTGTTCCTGTGTGTGTACAGTAGGGTCAGGTTATTCTACCTTGCTTCTCACTTCTGTTTTCCTTCTTTAAACTGAGATGGGATTGTATTAAATGCATTGGATTAAAATACCATTCAAGTGTGGCCAGCAGATTCCCCAGCATACTTGACAGGGCTTCAATATTCTCCTGACGGTTACCTTGCCTTTTCTTTGATTCCTGCCTTGAATTTTAGACCAAAGTATGGGTGATTTGACACTCCCTATGCTTAGCAAAATTTGGATTACTGGTGTGAATCCTTTATTAGAAGAGGTAGGATAGTTGTGGTTTTTGTTGAACAAAGGTCCTTTCTTTCATATAGTAGTCATTGTTTTAAGTCAATATCGCTGAAGAGTGCTTGTAGTTCATTAGTGTGATACTCCACGTATCATTATAATTTCATTGAGATATTAATGATGCTCATTTTAGATGAGATCTTAACAGTAGCATTCTTCTGCTTAAAATACATATGTGAAAATATTTGGTGAACAAAGTTGAGGATTAAGAAGCGTGATGGGTAGTACAATAACAGAAAGGTCAAACCTTAACTACTAAGTTTTGTCTTTTTCTGAACTTCTATGTTATTACCAGATGTAGCAGCTATAGCCCATTTTTCCTAGACTACCCTTTTGTGAAAAACTTCTGCAAAACTTCTGTACTTGACTAGTGTATGGTGCACTGAAGATAAAACCTTGACAACAGGTACAGCAAGCCTAAAGAGTTGATTGTGCATGAAAAGCAAAGGACCAAACCTAAAGGATCCAAGCATGGCCATGCAGAGAAGCCTCTTACGACTTTGACAGCAGGATGCTATTATTGCTGTTTGACACTTATCTCTACAGAAGTCCAAAGTTCTAAATTTTTGGACTTCTGGAAGGATGATTTGATCGGTGCTCAAGCTGAAAATACAGCACATCTACATATGCTCTCCATTTTTCTTCAGTCACCTCCTGACAGCACAATTCTCCCAATTTTCTAAACATGAGCCAAAATATAAGCATGTTCTATTGCAGTCTACTAGGGAGACTTATCTGTACCAAAGCAATCTGGGGACGAGAACGGACATAGAAAGAATAGAAGTCTAAACACCATGTTTTCTGTAGACATTGATGGATTCTAGGTGTCTTTTGTTTGTTATTAAAACTTGTTAGCCAGAGATAGTAAGTAACCTATTAGAAATGCTCAAAATGCCACCTCTGCAGCCTCTGCATAGGAGAGAAAGAGATGCTAGGAAAATACAGGGGAAAAAATTTTAAAGCATGAACTTCAGTCAAAAAAGGAAGACACCACCTGAGCATCTTACCAGTTGAGCCGTATGTCAGCTTTTCATTCTTGGACTACAGGAGCTGCTTGTGAATGAGATCTGAGTGCACTTGTCCTCAGATCACCTCCTCAAGAGGCCTTTCCTTTCTTGTTGCTCAAAGGTCCTAGTGTGCATGCTCTCTCTCTTCCCCTTAATTAGATTTGTGGTAGTAGGTACCACACTTACAGTGAATGTTGTACCACCTTGTCTTCTGGAAGGTCAGCATCTGATAGCTAGCTGGAAAAAAAATGCGTTTGCTTTTGTCATATTTAATTTACCATTGTTCTTTGTCTGTTCTACTTTAATTTCTCCTTAATGTTTTTGCTTTCTTTTCATCTCTCCTTCTGTGCCTTCTGCTATCTTACAATAATATTTTGCCCTTTCATTCCATTCTTCTCTTGCATATTATACTGCGTTTAAGACCTTTTTTTTTATCTTTCTCCACTGTATTCCACTGTTTTTCCTCCTTCTCTTCCAGCACCCATCCTTACCCTCGTTGTTTCTTTGGCTCTTCAGCACCATCTATAATGCAATAGCTGCACGATCACCTCAGACTGGTGCTCCGACAGAAAATGCTGTCCTCCTGCTTCCCTCCTCACCCACATCATCTCTGTTGTGCTTGTACCTGTTGTGCTTGCACAAGCGTATTGCATGCCCTCATAGCCAAAGAGGCCATCGTGCTGACAGTGTGGAGGGGCCGTCCATGCTGTAACAGCACTGATTATGGATCTCTGAAGAGGCCTTCTTGGACAAAAGAAAAATCAAGGGATCTCCAAAATCTTGGGACAGTGGGCATTAGTAGAGTAGATGGGAGTTAATAGGGGTTTTTTTTAAGGGAGGGAAGGAGACATCTGTAATTAAAACTGACTGTTTGTGTCCTGGAGATCACATTTTAGATGTGAGCTAGAGGGCAGGCTAAAACGTTAAAACTGTGGTTAGTGAGTCCTAAGACCTTGCTCTACAACCGAATGCTGGTCTTCTGTGAGATGGGCTGTTACATGCTTTTGAGAGGGAGAGGGAAGTAGAAGGGAGCTACAGTGCGTTGAACTAGCTACGTGGTTAAACCTGAGCATGCTAGTGCATTGTAATGGCTTTAGCAAGGAACTATCAAACATTGCCAAAAAAGAGACATTACAGTCATTGAATAAGTGGAAGGAGTGGGGGAAGCACGCCTGCCAGTTCAGGGGGGGATGTAGTCCTTGCCGTTTTGTCTTGCTGTAATGCATGAACATACTATGTGCTTAAGGATCATGTGATACACTTCTGCAGTTAACAGTGAAATTTAAAAAAAACC
>VYZV01033863.1:38100-61000 GCA_013401275.1 Pandion haliaetus | reverse complement strand
CCCACACTGCCGGTTCCCCTTCTTAAATATGTTTTCCCAGAGGCGTTACCACCGTCACTCCCTGCCTAGAGGCGGGTCCGACATTTGGGCGCACGGGTCCGACATTTTGGGGCAGCGAATTCTTCCAGCAACTTCTTAAAGGGGCCGCCTCTGTAGCCCCCCTCCCCTGCCACCAAGGGAAAACCGCGCCACACAAACCCATAACACTCAAAAATTAAAACAATAATAAAAAATTAAACTAGGCAAGGAAAACTTCAGCTAACAGACTGACAAATTATAAGCTACTGAAAAACGTGATCTTACAATAAAAACTAGTGTGCAAACCTCCTACTTGTTC
Source organism: Pandion haliaetus (assembly GCA_013401275.1). Taxonomy (NCBI): domain Eukaryota; kingdom Metazoa; phylum Chordata; class Aves; order Accipitriformes; family Pandionidae; genus Pandion; species Pandion haliaetus. The sequence continues at coordinate 60,663 of VYZV01033863.1, read as the reverse complement.
TAAATGTGTTGCCTATTGTAGTAATACAAGCCAGACAGTGAAGTTCAGCTTACGCTATGAAACCAGATTTTGTAGTCTTTGTGAGTGAAATCTGTTTTAGTAGGTAATTTCATTAACAGTTATTACCAAAGAGAAATGTATCTCAGACTTGCACGTTTCAAAGGGCAGTGCTCCCCAAAGAACTTTTGTATACACCCTTTGGGGGCATAGATCCAAACCAATGTCCAGTGCTCCCTGATAAAGCAGATTCCTTTATTTGAAGAGATTGATACAACAGTGATAAGTGCAGCTATGTGCACAAGTGATGAGGCATCTCACCAGCATTTACATGATATTTCCTGTATGTTGTTTTCAAACCCCACCTGTTAGCCAACCTGGATCTTCCTCTCTATGCAGAACTCCATTTGGTATTGCTTTCTTAATTAGCATCCTGCTTGTATGGGTGTGCTTGTGTGGAACTAGAATAATAATAAAAAAAAAAAAGAGACTTTCATATGTAGGTAACTTAGATTTTGAAGTAATTTTTCCTCCGTTTTTAGCAGATATTTAGGCAGTAACTAAAATGTGTGTCTTTGGTGACGCTGTGCTTTGTACTAAACTGAAGTTGATGACTAATGAATCAGATAGTTCTTTCTAGATTTTATGGGTAATCTAAAGAAAGAGAGCTTTCAGAATGGAGGGAGGAAAATTTCTTTTTGAACTCTTCCTCTTTGTCATTCTACAACAATACATGGATTGTTAAATGTCAAGACATTTGCTTGATGCCAAAGAATGCTCAAGTTCATCTCACTGTATCTTGCTCCTTGCTACCTCTATTTCTTGTTCATGCTCAGGAAAGCATGCAGGCATACCTTTTACCATGTTACACAGAAACACTGTATTGCTTGACAGCTTGGATGGTGTCTGTCCTAAGCCTATAGAATAGCCTGTTTTGATTGAGAAAAGGCTAAGAATAAAACTAAAACCCCAAAACAAAACACCACTCCCCAAAAACCATAAACTTGTCATATATTTCTATAGTTGTGTTCAATTCAGTGTGCTTTGTTTTGTTCATTGTTGTAAATAAACAGAAATATAATACGTCCTTATATATAATACGTAATTGTTAAAATAGAATTAAAACTATTGCGGACTCTGGAGAATTAAATTACTTCTATGTTACTTAAGATTACTTGGGGATACAGTCCTACAGTGTTTGTAGGAAAGTAGTTCTTGCTGACATATATCAGGAGGCCTTCACGAAATTAGACTTAGAGGACAGAAGGAAATAGTTATGGCAAGAGGCTAATAATAATGTTAGCCATAGGCCAGCTTTTCCTTTAGAAAGTGCGATATATTTCAAAAGCAACATCCAATGATTACTTTAAAATAAAGATGTGAAAAGATATAGTGTTCTACATTGCCTTTTTTTTTTTTTTTGGTAGGTAGCCAATGTCTAAGGGTAGATACCAAACTAGAAGAATTCTGAAAAGGCGGCTAATTCTTAATCCCGGAAAAGTAGCTAAAGCATTGTTTTTCCCAGAATTCCACCTTTAAAGAGTTTGAAAATATTTTGGAAGTTCCATGCTACTAAAACCAAATTCTATTCTCTCTTTTTTAAGATTGAATTTAAGAGGAGTATGTAGATTAGAGGTTGTGTTTGGCAATAGCTTCCAGGGCTATTCTTAGGTTGATACATGTGCCTTGTCTCCTGTGTAAAAAATTAATCAGTTTCTTGATACTCACAACTGCTCTTTAGTGACTTGAGGTACCATATATTAATGTCTGTCACCGTGTCATGGTGGCGCAGCTGAAACTTAGGTAGAAATGTCAATAATAGGTCTAAAAATAGTTCTGAGAACTTGTTTGAAAAGCTGCTGCCAACTTCCTGAAATGACAGGTAGTAGCACAGCAGAAGAAAGCAGCCCTGCCTTGCGGGTGGGTGAGGTTATCTCTGACAGAGAAACACAGTACTGCACGTATGAGTAAATCATAGAAAAATCGTGGCTGACTAGGAAGCAGATATTTTGTCCCTTTTGAGCGCTGAATATTAATCTAACTATAGGACATTCACTTAGGAACTTTTTAAACTTACTCACTTATAAAACAAGGCTGCAAGTCCTAAAGAAATAGCAATAGTTCAAAGACCTTAATTTGAACATCCCTGCATGTATTGCATAGCTATTCAGATTTTTTGGCAAGCACAAAAAACCTCATCGGAATTCATGAATTTTGTCCTGAAAGGTAATGCCAATGGCTAAAGCTCTTCCTAAATCCCTGCTCTCTCCCTTCCCATGTTCTTACAAAACCAAGAAGCTTCATTTAGTTTAATCCAAAAGCCTGGATATCTCTCGGGTAGCCATATTTTCTCTCAGGTAGTCCCACATCTCCAGAACTACAGATAACTTGGTAAAGAGCTCCTCTGTAAATAGAGGATTTTTTAGTTAGGGTGCCTGGGAAGAGAGGCCATTTTGGAGATGTACATTTGAAAGCTTCAAGTTCTGGGTAAGTGTGAGTCCATGGCTGAGGCTGAGAAGGAAAATTGTATGAGTGAAGTATCCACAACTTTTTTATTTTTAATGTGTTGTCTGAAACTGAAGGGAGGAAGAGATGTCAGAACAGGTAGGGAGAGCATTGTGGTAGAGAATTACAGAAGCACTGGGGTTTCTGGAAGAAAAAAAAACCACAGAGGATACAGTCAAGATCAGAGTAGGGATATCCCTAATAGTGGGAAGAGAGATTTACTCCGTGCTTGCTTAAACTATAGGAAACTAAGGGCACTATAGACATGAAAAAGAGAGTAATTCAAAGAGTTTAAAGCTTTTGAAAAGATTGAGGAATAAGGATAGATTCAATCCTATGGTTTAACTGAAAAAGTAATTTCTATGCTTATGTGATTTCGATGGCACTAAAGGGTAGCTGTTCAGCCAGTAAAAGATACAGGGCATGCTTGGAGATAAAGGAGTAGGGTGTCCATCTCTCTTTCCCAGTGCTCTTACAGCTTACCGTATGTGCCAAGCTGTAAAGCTGAGTGACCAGGTTTTACGAGACTCCTCGTGAATGTTGTTCTTTACCCTTAAATTGTTAGCTTGTAATTCTGGTTTTGTTGGAAGTTTTGCAGCTCACTGCAGTGGAATGAGGAGTTGGCCCCTGAAGTGGCATATTGCATTTCTGCCGTGCTTTAAAACAAAAGGCTGACCAGCATCTCCACTGCCTATCAGTTGCCTAATGTACTGGAGGTCAGTCTGCTGTGGGGCGTAAGCTTCAGCTCAGTGTCTTGTGGCTGGCTTGCTCAGTCTTTATTTTGTACTCATGTGAATCCTCTGAGGCTAGTGGAATTAATCTAGTGGACAAGGGCATGTGTGAGAATAGAAATAGGCTCAGCAAACCACAAAATCTGATCTTTGTCCAATTTAAATGAAAGAGAAGTAAAATCTTAGAAGGGAGGGCGTTTTCATTTTGGTTCTGCATCTTGAGTGCAAAGGAGTCCATGGGGAGTTTCTGATTAAGTAGAACTCCAGCTATAGAACAAAATCAATCAGCTTTTCACTGAGCGTACTCAATAGTAAAGGATATACTTTAAGATCAGCAATGTTAGAGACTACGTGGTTGCTCTGTGGCTCTGTGCTCCTTAAATTTTAAAATTATGGTAACTATCACTTTTAAAATGCATTTTAATAAGTTTTATTATTAAAAATACAATTGAAACACAAGTGAAATTGATATTGAAACACGTGAAAATAGGCTGCACTCACTAATTTCATTATTTTCTGATCTTTCTTTAGAAGTCCTAAGCTATTTGCCTTTTCTGCCTTTCCCATGGGATGCTCTCCTTTTGCTTTATTGGATAGATTGTTCTGGACAATGGTTTTCCCAATATATTAAGTTTTATGAATACCATTCATTGCTTCCATCCCATCATTCTTAATCATGCTCCAGTATTTCAAACTAAGGGACGTTCTTTGCTTACAGCATTTATGCCTCAAACATTCGTGGTGCAGTGAGGGGTACAGATACTAATTTCCTTTTAAATTAGTCCTAGCAATAGCAGTAGGAATGGTGTTCTATGGCTTCGTTTAAGAGTCTTAATAACCTCATTAAAATACTTATTTCAAAATTGTCAGTATCTAGTCAACTCATAGATTTTGAACAATGCTTTCCCTGCAGTGGAGTTAGTATGTGGTTCCTGTCCTGGTCACCGGGTTCATAAAGGTGACATTCGGTATTCTGCCATTTGGATATTGCTGTTCCTTTGTGTGCGGTAACCTTGGGGTTTCTTTTAGTGGCATACTCTGTGCATATGTGGTGACTTGAAACATTTGTTAGATTACATGAAAGGTCTTTAAGCCAAATGCTTACTTCTAGCAGCTGTAAACAGTATCAGTTTACTGTTTTAGCTGTCTGCTCTTGGGACATTAGTACAGTATCATTTTACTTTTTGAGTCCCTGTTCAAGTTTGGCCATTGAGAAATAGTATCAGCTAATGAAAGACATGGCATCCTATTACAGCTTAATAATAGTAAAACAAACAAGCAAACAAAACCAACTAAACAACCCTTTTTCTTCCTCTTCAGGAATCCAATTAAAATAAAAGTACAGACTTATTAAACTGTAGTGGTACTTAAGAAGCTAGTAATAGTCTTAATGTTTCAAGGATACATTACTGAGCTCTGAGTAGCTCTTTGAGTTAGAAGAAATGAGCAGCTTTTGTGGACTGGGAGGGTGAGCTGATTGCAGAAAAACTAACCACAGAACAAATGATAGAACTTTCTAATACTTGGTCTAAATAGGAAAGTTTCATCCAGATACCTTTAACATGCCGAGTCCATAAACCTAGGGATTTATTTTGCTCATAGTTGGAGGGCTAGTTGTAAGATTTGGGAAATGCTTCTGTTACAGCTATTCGAGAAGTACTTGAGATGTAGTTATGCAAGTCTAACAAAAATGAGGATCTCAGCACCTTATTTGCTTTTTAAAATTAAACAAAGGAAAGACTTCTACTTGAAAGAGAGGAATTGCTTCTTGTAAATCCAAACACCAGGGATTGAAATCCTAGACCCTTAGAGCAAGGAAAGTGTAAGAAATATTAAGCAGCATAACAAAGTTTCGACGAAGTCTGCATTTTATATCCAATTGTAAGTCATTCAGTACTTAAAAATTATATAATATTGTCAACTACGAATACAAATCCAGGGGGAATTTTAAGACCTTTCATCAGAATTTTAAAACCCTGATACCCTAAGGATTAATTCCCTAAGGAAACATGAACATAAAAATCATCGGTGAAGTACCTGATACTGACCTCTGAGGAAAAATACACACACTCCTATTAAATTGCATCTGGAATGATTGTTCACACCACAAGAAACAAAGAGATGACAGATGGACTTACTGGAAGGGCAGCAAGGTTTCTTAATTTGAGCTGTTGCAAGGACATTGCATGGTGGCCGTAACAGCTTTGCCGTGCTCCACCCAGAGCCCCTTGCTCTGAGCAGGAACACAGCTTCTCGCTGCCAAACTTCTCGAGGGAAAGGCTTCCTGCATCAGTGCCTTCACACCAAGGAATCCCTCCTCTCGCTGACTAAGGTGCAGCGAGGAAGTACTAAGATAATATAGTGAGATTACAGTTAAGTTTGTGCTTTCTGTTTATTGCTAGAAGTTGCTAGATGATCTGGTTTGCCAGTTTCTGCATCACACTTCATTTTCATAATTTGATTGGATCCCTTCTACAAATTTATATGTTTGACTTCTATTTACCCTTCATCTTAAATGCATTTTTTTCTTTTACACTTGAGTAGTCTGAGTACTCTACTCCTTCACCCCCCAGTTTATCCAGGTATTGTCCTTTAAGATATTTAAAATGGATATAGAGGAGGTGAAATCCTAGGCAAACCTCTATCACTGCAATTCAACTCTCTATCTCAGGGCATTAATTTTGGTTTTTTTTGGTTTTTTTTAATCTAGTTGTCATGTGAAAGAAAGACTTATACTTTGTCTGAGGACGTTACATGTCTGGGTTTTTCTCAGGTGCACTTGAATTAAGCTAGACTTCACATATATACTAGTACAGTGTCTGTCTCAAGAAATTTGTGTGAATAGGTATTAAGCTTTAAATGCATGCAGCCTTTCATATTCCTCATGATTTGTGAATATATGTTAATCTTCAAATACAATTTGACCTTGAAGTTTTCAGCTTCTTGCTTTATTTCTTTTTGAGTTCCATCTGGATTTTTTTCATTGAACAATCTTTTCCGGAAGTCTTCCCCCTATAAAATGGTCTTTCTATATAACTTTGTAAATGGAAGCCTTTTATTTCCTGCCCCGTCACGCATTTCTTTAAATTGTGTTTCAGAGAAGATTTTTCTCTACCAGGGTGAGAGCAATTCCAAACATATTTGATAAAAATGCAGTGGGACTGAGCTGAGGCTGCCACTCTGCTGTATTCCTTTTCCCTTTGAGTTTTACCTAGTGTCGTGGTGCGTGGACTTCTTTGCCTTCCATTCAGGCTTGGCTGTGGGGGCACAAGGATTAGAAACTTCATGATTTTGTTAGCAGACTTATCTTCTGCCTTCATCCCTCACTTTCAGAGCGATGTGGAATTGGGTTTGGCAACCTGTCAGAAGTGATGTGCCAGACTGCATTTTCTGTCTGTAGCCGGAGACCAGCGTGTTGTCTCAGACTTGTCAGAAATGGGCAGCTGCTGCGGTGTTGGTGGGGTGATGCCCAAGTTTCAGGTCTCCGCTGCCCCTGATGGATGCTCTTCCAAAGGGGGGGTTGTGTGCTGCTGTCAGGCATCCATGTCACGGGCTGTTGAAGCCTCTGAATAAGATGCCATAAGAGGAGAGCACTCTCTCTTTTTGGAATGAGTTCCTGTCTTGCTGGGCATCTGCCCAGGTGACTTGCTTAAGCTGTGCAATCTCTCTGTGATTGGAAGGAGGGGACCTGCTGAGGCAAAACTGATGTTGGAATAATGAAACTCCTGAGAGTGGGCAAGGACCTTATTTAAAATATTCTCTCACTCTCTTTTTGATGAAGTTGCTTTTACATTTTTCACTCCTTCTCTTTGTTGTTGTGATCATTTGCATCATATCCCTTAGACTTTGGGATTGCAGATGAGTGCTGAGATGCTGAATTAAGTAACTGTAATAAAAACTTCTTTCATCATTGTCTCTCCTCTTCTCCCTCGGGTAATAGAAAAGTATTTGCTCAAAAGAACAAAAAAGTAGTGTTCTTTCAGAATTTTATTTCCACTTTAAGCACCTTTGCTATAGATCAGACAATTTGTAAAACTAGGATCAATCTGTGTGTTTAATTTCAGCTTATCAATAGAATGTTTTCACACCTCCACTGTCACAGTCTGCCTGTTCTTTCATATATTAACATTTAATATTTTTGCTTCTGTGAGCTCCAAAGTAAATTCAAGGCTTCTTAGCAAAAGCAGATTTTGCCCAATGCGAGTAAAAGATCATAATCCTCAGTGTGAAGTGTTCTTTCTGAAGTGTCAACAAAATGTATTTTGGCACAGAAGCTGGGTTGTGCAAAGCTGTGGGTTTGCAAGAGGCTTCTGTAGAGGTAAAAGGAGCCGCAAGTGGGATGTCAGGGCTGTGGGGAGCAAAGGCAGGGAGGGCTGAGACAATTCAGTGACTGGGAAAGGGCGTGCAGGGGCCTTTCAGCAGGGAGGTCTGGTGAGGAGGAGGAAGAATCATCTATCTCAGTCTTCCTCCTCCTCTTGTGCGTTACCCCCTACCACTCGCTGTCTGGCTAGAATATTTCCTCCTGACTGTGTTATCTTGCCCTGACAGGCAAGTCAGGGGCTGCTCATGGGGCAGGAAATTGAGGGGCTAAAGCTGCTCCTACTGCTGGGGAAGGATCGGGCAGCAACCCCTGGGAATAGGTTTTGTGTTCTTGCTGCCATTGAGGTGTTGGGAGAAGGACAGCAGTGTCAAGTGGAGGGTGAGGGGAAGGCTCTTGTGTAGGAAAATATTCTTTCAGCTGTCCCTGACAGCTGCTTGCTTTGGTTGGCTTTGCAGGATAAGACTCTGCTTTATTGCATTTTATCTCCAATCCACTGTACCAAACCAGGGATAATCTGCTATTTATAATGATCTTTAGAAATTCTCTGACTCACCAACAACAGGGTTTAAGACAGAGAAGTCTTTAGGTGATACTCATTTTGATCCCATGCATTCTGTCCACTCAGAAGCAGGAGCTGCGGCGGGATGGAAGGGATTGAACATCTAGGACTGAAATCTGAAAGGTGCCAAGTATCCCGGGGCTGAGCACCCTCTATTCCCATCAGTTGCAAGTTATACTGTAATGTGAGTTAATGTGTTACGAGCAGAGAGCAGTGGGATTCAGCTGTTAGTCTGAGCTTCTACACGTACTCTGTGTAGGAAGGGTTGTGCTAGAGAAAAAGCAGATCTGTATGGGTAGAGGAAGAAATTCAAGGAGAGGATCCTTGATTTTGTTTCCTAGTTTGTGTTGTGTTTCTGTGGATGGAGCAGCACTTTACCTGAGTTGGTGAGGAAGATGAAGCATGGAACTTCCTTACTCCTTCCCATTTTGAGATTATTTGCAACCTAGAGGCACATGGAGAGAAAATAAGGTAAGCATCTTGGTGGAGCAGCAGTTATATCCTTCAGAATATGGGGCTGGAGGCAACTTCTGCTGTGCCGATCCCTTGTGCCACAGCAGGGAGGGAGGCAGTCTCCTCTGCCTCTGTTCATTACCAGTAGAACTAGGGTGGGCAGGAGGAAACACAAGTCTCTTCTTTTGTCTTTTGCCCTTTTTCTGAGCAAGACTTTGATTCAAAAGTTACTATTTATAATAACTTCCATTAAGCCCTGAGACTCCATGCTGGCAAGTAGCATCCTATTACTAAAGAATAAGCATTTTTGAAGCATTAAGATTGCTATTCAGCTGTTCTTTTGTCTCCATGGCAACTTTAAGCGTAACAACAAAGCAGTAGGTGATGTTGTCAGCCAAAAAATCTGTAATGCTCAAGTGATTGTTGATAGCAACAAAATGGATGCCAGTGCAGGGTCACTTACAGCCAGTAATAGATACTGCACCTACGGCTGAAGTATTGCATGTGACATTTTAAAGCAGATGACATAACAGAAAAAGTAAGGTTGATGCAATTGGCAGTTTTTATAAATTATACTTGAGGTACTGTTTTAAAATTCAGCAGGAAACTGTGGTCTACCTTCTCTAATGGAATGAGTTGCATGAAAAGCAAAGAGCTCCTTATAATATACAATCTGTGCCACCTGGCGGAGAGCTCAATCTTTCTTCTCAGTTCGTTGATGGATCAAAGAACAAACACCACTTTAGAAAAGTGGGATCAGTTCCTAAAGGGGATAAAAGTTAAAGGTTAAAGTTCTTATCTAGCTTCAGTGTTGATCTGAAAAAGGAAGCATGTTAAAAAAGAAAAGGCAATGCTTTTCTTACAAGTAGTAAAGGAAGGTTGGGAGGAATTATCATCAGTTTTTGATCTTAACCCCATGGTGCCAGGGTCTTGGATATTTTACTGACATACAAAATTGAAAATCGTTCATGGGGAAAAAGCCTTGGGAAAATCAGACTGAACACTGCTGAGACTAGTGCTGGAAACCAGCTATGAGGAGAAGAATTTCAAAAAAGGATGCTTGATGTTAAAGCGGGGAGACTAGGAATTAAAGTAGTTTTTATGTAGTTGAGACATATTAAATGAGGAAATCCATTCTTAAACAAAAGTAGTGACAGATGAGTTAATGAAAATAAAACTATATTCTAAAACTGTATTTATTACAATAACTATATTAATTTATTGGAAGTATTTAAGGCCAGATTGGATGGGGCTTTGAGCAACCTGGTCTAGTGGAAGGTGTCCCAGCCCATGGCAGGGGGGGTTGGAACTAGATGATCTTTAAGGTCCCTACCAACCCAAACCGTTCTGTGATTCCATAAGTAATTTGTGTCCGATATTTGACAAACCTCTTTGAACTGTTGGCACTGTATGTACTGTGGGAATTTGGCCTCTTAGTACGTATGTATGCATGCTGTCAATGCAGCATGTACCAAAACACCTTTTGGAATTGTAAATTAGCTGAATTTGAGTGCTACTTTCTCCAGTTAACATATCACATTAGGGCTCCGTATTTTGTAAAGGTGTCACCTCATTTCTTGAATCCAGGGTCCTGATTGTTTGAACTGTCTGTTTTCAAAGAAGGTTTTTCTCCTCCATGAGAAAGATGGAGGATGGACATTGCAATCACTTGTTCTTCAGTCTCTGACTTGACAGCATCACACAAACCCTCTTTTGATGTGGGCAAACAGAACAGCTTTATTCACTGACAACAGCACGACATACCATCTGATGTCTGTTTTAGACTTGAGAGAACTGGACAGATACTCATGTGGTCCTCAATTACTCATGACTCCAGTTATACCTGTTTGTGTCTCTCCTAAATGAAGACAACATTAGTGTATTCTCTTTAATTTGTTTTTTTTTCAAATAATTTGGCCTGTTTGCACCATGAAACATATCCAACTCTTGCTGTAGGCTTGATTTCCATATTTGTTTTCATTTGTCTCAGATACAAAAGCTTTCTGAGCAGTCTTTTGGTTTTGAAAGTCCACAGGTAAACCCAAAGCATACATGTAATTAAAATAACACATTTTTTGAAGCTCCCAGTTATATTAAACTTTCTTAAAACTCTTAATTAAACTGAAACCTACGTAGTCTTTGACTGTTCGTGTGCTGACTTGTTGTGTGACAACCTAAAATTTAAACTGAGACCTTATAGCAGTTATTAATTTGTTTGCTTGCAGCTTCTTCTGCTGTACAGTCTGAGACCAGATCTGCTTAAGGGAGTGAGCGATTCAGCCACTGCCGTGGTTAACATAGGAACTGCAGTTTTCAAAGGAGAGCACTGTTACAAGCTATTTATTACTTAGTGTTAACAGCTCCGTAACTTTCTTGTAAAAAGTTTGGGCTTAGTTTGAATGAACTAATGACATTTTTGTCTTGGATATTTTCTGCTATATATTTTTAAAGCTTATACAATCAGGTACCCTTCCAAATATGGACCACATCAGAAAGTTGTAGTCAGCACTGATGCAGGCTCTCTACAAGGGATCTTTTCCGGATCAGTGTTTGAACTTCTTTTGTGTTAAGCTGCGATGATGAAAAGTGGAATGGTGTACAGGAGCAGGCTCTTGGGGCAGCAAGCCACCCTTGGTGGGGTGGGGATGGGAGCATGAGGCAGCGGCTTCTGCTTTGCTGTGAGAGCTACCAACATCAGCAGGCATATGGTGCTGAGGAGAGATACCAGTCAGACGGGGAAGAATTAAGTCATGTTGCATATTCTTACCAATTCTGCTGTTGGCTCATCGGTGTGATGTCACAGCAAGCAACTAAGAAAACTGTTTGGACATGTTTGACTGTCGGCTGAAAGGCGTTGCAGGGAAATTTACAAATGTCAAGATTTCTGTCATTTTTACTTTTAACCTTTGGAGGGTGGACATCAGGGTAAGAGCTGCCACTTAGTCATTCATTTGTCAGATACATTCAACTATTCATGAAGCAGTAAAAGAAGAGACAGAATCGTGGGAATCTAAACAAGAGTGAAATAAACTTGAGCGAACGTTCTTGGTGAGATTTAATTGGTATGAGTCGATGGAAGTGTGGGACAGTAGTTGTCAGGTCACTTAATAAAATGAATTTCATTCTCATGAGGAACAGGATAACAGTAGCACTTGAGACTGACAGGGTCCTTTCACAGAGTGGTTACAATATGAGTAGCGGAGGCTCCTCTGTACGTGTTTGCTCTCCTGAGGACAGTTACGTATGTAATAGTGCCAAATGTGGCTTGTACGTCTGTCATACGAGGAACTGAAGACCACCAGGTCGCTTCAGGCTGGCCTCAAGCCAAGCAGTGCCCGCTTAAGTCACTATCCCTTCACGTTCAATTCTGTACCTTGTCTTACACTGAAATTTTCTATCCCATTTCAGTCCTCTTGCCTTTGCTTGAATCTTTTGGGGAGCATTTCCCTTCTGACGTGTTGTGTTTGTTAAATCTCACAGATTCCCTAAGTTGTTCAACCTGCAAGCAAAGCTATTATTGCCCCTAAGTCCAGTCCTACAAGCTCTTCTGAAAATTGAAAGTTGCCTACGATTCTTTTTTGCTTTATTACCAATGACAATTTTTTTTGCAAGCCAAATATGTATTTATACTTTTGTAACTGTAACTTTTCCAGTGCAAGCAAAACTTTGAGCAGTGCGATTCCAGACTTTCAGGGAAAGATGGGCCATATGTCTATGTTGTTCTCACAGGTATTAGAACAGATTTTTCAACATCTAGTTGCTCTTGAAGGATGAACTTTGAAATGCCTAAGTAGTTGTTGTAACTCCATCAATTAGTCTGCATAATTAACAACTATAATCTAATTATTTACCTCTATATTTTCTCTCAAGTAACTAAAGTTCCAGGCTATGAGCAAGATCTTGATGCTTGTCAGTATTTGCTATTTACTCTGCAAATACCACATAATCTTGCTGACCCTTCTTTTAAATGTGAGACATATTAGGGATTTTTGTAGTTTCTAGTGAATACCTCTTTACAGTTCACTAAGATCTGTTTCAAAGATGTGAGTTTTTGAGCTACACATGTGCACAGAAAATGCACCAAATTCCGTGGAGCCAGTAGCAGTACTTTTTTTTTTTTTTTTTTTTTTTTTTTCCTTTTCCTGCCAGCTTTTCACTTACCTTTACTTCTTTTCCCTCTGTTCTGAGTGCTACTTATAGTAAAGTGATTTTCAAATAATGTGGAGTTTGACTGACACTGTAGATTTAAGGTAGAATTCTTGTTTTATTTCACGTAGATGTATTGGATGACTTGAGATTGTCTAGCCCTACTTTCTATGATTCAGTGATCAGCTTTTAATCAAAATGCTTTGATATATCTAGTAATAGTGGCTGAAAGTTGCCGTCACTCTAGAAAAAGTAAGTATAAATTATTCGATAGATATCTTTGTTGCAACTTGCACAAATCCTAATGTCCCTAAAGGAAAGCTGTTTCTGCTTTTTGCTGATTCAGCTCATGGTGCTTTGCATGTGAGCAAATTGTTATGGTAGGTGTAAGGGTCATGGCAACTAGCAGCTGTGCTTGGGGTGTTATATCATGAACTTTGCTACAACTACATTATGGAAAATTAACATTTAAAATTAGATACAACTTATATTTAGGAATAGAACTGTAAATGTTGTATTTGCTGCAAAGATAAGCAACACTGCTCTTGACTATGATGCATGTTTGTCCTTAATATGAAAATAAAAGTGTTCCATGAACAAAAGTTCCCAGTTTCATTACAGCTGTGGAACTTTCCATTTCATGTGCAGTGGTAGCACGACTCTGTACAAATTGCTTTGACAAAAATAGTATTTATATAAAGTGGAAAATTCCACTTGCAGAGTGAGAGGGAATCTTAGCAACCTTACTTTTCCCAGAATTTGCAACTGCCACTGTATTGAGAACTACTAAAATGTTCAACTGTCAATGACCAGATTTGACAGAAGCGTAAAAGTGAAAACTTTTCCTGCTTTACTTGTCTGCAGGAATAGGTACATAATTCCTATCAGAATGATTCTGTTATTGTTTATATTGTTCTCTACATTTCAAATGCAAAAAAAATGCAAGTACCATAGGAAAATAAAAGTGCAAATTTCAAACAGAAATAAGTGGTCTTGTCTCTTACTAAGCTAAAGCTTTTTATTTCTCTATACAAAGAAATATAGAGAGATTTCTATATATTTCCATGTTATAATGTTAAGCTTTTGACAACCCTGTTTGTGGAGGAAGGACCCACTTTTGTGCTGTAGAATGGACACAATAAAATACACTGCACTGCGGACATCATTGATGTTAGCTTGTAGCGTATGTTTGTGCTTTTGTTTGCTTCTGTTAAATTTCGTTTTATTGCTCTCTTGACCAAAACTTGTGATAAAGCTATTTCTGAAAGACATAGCCTCCTTGAAATCAAGCAAGGCCGTGTTTGTACCTCATAAAAGTTTGACACTGACTATAAATACCTTATTGCAATTTGTCTTTAATGACTGCAATTATAGCACCTATTTCTTGTCATCTAATCCTCTCTTTGTCAATGTGGAATTGCTTCTCTCGTACATGTAACACCATTCCATTCAGTCTTGATACACATGCATGTACGGTTAAGATTCCCAAATTCTCTTGGGAGATTATTTCCACAGTTTGGTTCAGCTCCAAAAGGCTGCCACCATGAACATTGAATATCACTCAGAATAATTTTGGTGTCAAGAAGCTTTCCCTGATATTCAGACCTGTTTTTCTCAGTTATATCCTTTTATTTCAGTTCTCTCTATTCTCCAAACCTTTCAGAGTTCTTTGCTTCAGAAGTCTTTCAAATATACGGTCCTCCCTCTTGCCTCAATGTCTGTCATGCATTGTTCCTAGGGCGTCCATATTTAACTTTTTGTATTTTCTAGACTTCCTAGAGCTTGCTTTTTATATTGCTTTGCCTCAGTCTCTTTTCAATTTGTAAATCCTTTTCAAGTTAAGAGGTACCTGCTGCTCAACAAAATAAGCTTGATCAGACTGGGACTGACAAGTCCTTGCTTCATGTAAGAGATACATTGATACTTAGAGCTTTGTCCCTCGTGCTGTGGCCAGGTTATTAGGCTTCATGCATGATGGTTTTATACATAAGAGGGAACTGGGCTTTTTCCTCCTTCACCTTGATTGCTACTCTGGCAGGTCAATCCCTTGCTCTAGCAGTTATAATTTGGAAACACATCAAACGTTTTTACTATTTATACCTTTTTTTCATAGTTCTCACTGCATGACCAAGGTCATCTTTAAAAAACTTTTCAGGCAGAATGTCCAGTTATTTTTATTTTCTGTAGTTTTGGTCCAAGTCTGATTTTAATTCTGCACTGCTGCCTGATGGATTGATTTATCAATCTATATACCTAGACGAACATATGAAGACCAGCTGGTCTTTGATTTACAGATTTTCTCCACTGCTTTGTTTGAATATGCACATATGGAAATAGAAATACTGGGCAAGGCTCATCTTGTCCAAACCCCTGTTCTTGTAGGCACAGAAGTTTACAGTCCCAAAACTAGGTGAAGTTTTCTAATTCTTACTATGCTGGAATCCAGCTGCTCTTATGATTTCTTCTTATTCCCATCTTAAGTTCATTTTTCCTATCCTTCATTACGGATACCAAGAATTAAATACTGTGTTGTGGGTGAGACCTCATGCCGTAGGATGACTACTTCTCAGTTTGTGTTGGAGACATATTTCCTCTATTTTTTTCACGTAGAATGATGGCTCTTCTGGAGTTCATTGTTGCAAACAGTGCTGTTAAATCTGGGAAAAAGAAAATGTTTATGGCTATTTTCTATTCCAGCTCCAGTGTTGTCTAAAGACATACCTTTTTTTTTTTTTTTAACTGAGGTATCAGTAATGGTACTCTATTCAAATGTGCATTCCATAAAGCATTTAAAATATATGACATACATTTCTGTTCTTCTATAATGGGAAAGACGTCTGAGGATTAAATTTCAGTTTGCATGGCTCATTTTTTTGTGTAATTTTCAGAAGTGTTTAATAGAAGATGTTTGAAGTTCATGTCCTGGGAAAAAGGTGCTGTAGAAGGCTGGATTTCTGTGTTGGCAGAAAGTTGTAAGATAAAAACTGTCTTTGCAAAACTTGTGGTGAAATGGACCTTAAATTAAAAAAACCCAAACTTAATACATGTCACATCTTTAAGGGATGGATTTAGAATACTTTACATATATTTTTCTCTGTAATGTAAACATTCTGCTACTGGCAAATGGACTTACTCTTCTCTTTCCTGTTCTATTCTCCACTCTGACTACACATTTTTAAATACCTAAGGAATTTTTTCCTTTGTAAGCAGCTAAGGCCAACATGCATCTTCCTGATCAAAGCACATAAAAGCAAGTTAATGGTAAGTTCAGTTGCCTGATCTTCTCCTGTGCTGGCAGTCATATGCTATAATTATGGACAAGTTTCAGCCAGACTACACTATCAAATACTTCCATAGAACAGGTTTGAAAATTCTGGAAAAATGATACAGAAATTGCAAGGGTGGAGGTACCGCCAGTGGAGGTGGAGGGAGATTGCTTATGCTGCCTTTTGTAGGTGACCATGTTAAAAACGTGGACTCCTCCTGTAGGTGCTTGAACTGCAGCCGCAAAATGCAAGTTCAGAGCTGCCTACTTAATCACCTGCTTGAGGAACTTCAGCTCCTGAATTAGGGACTTTGGCGAGAGTACAGCAGTGAGTATGTTCTGGAGTATGGTTTCACTCTGAAAGGCTGTATTGTATCCATTGCAGAAATATATGGTATATTTTAAACCCATTCTGGAATGCATACTTAACTGTGAAACCACGACTGGTATATCCACAGGAATGTATAAGCCTTGACCTTAACTAAGGAGCCAGTCTTTCATCCCTATCTTTGCAAACTTCTCTTGCCAAATTTAGCATGCTACTGTAGCAACTATATATATGCAAGGAGATGTTATGATTCAGGACATTTGCACAGAAGTGGAGGGAGAGCTGCAATGTGTAGCCCAGAATATGTGGTAATAGATAGAGGAGCAGGTAAGCTGTGATCCTCTCCCTGGACTGCAAGTCGTTCTGCATGACTTGCTTGCTGTGGCCCTCCCTCTACAAATGCTCCTGTATGTGTAACGTCATAATTGTTTGCCTCTCTCCATTCAGTGTTCACATACTTCATGTCTTCACTGAGTTTCTCCGTGCAGCAATTTAAGAACTATTAGTCAACAAGGAGCATGTAGCAGTTTCTGTTCATGTAGTATCAAAGTGAAGACACAAACCATGTCAACAAATACCATGGTACCTCCTCTTCCTCTTGCTTTGCATTGAGAAATGCTTGCTATAGCGTCTGACCCGGCAGCTGTTGTTTCTGCACAGAGCTCCTCCTGCTAAAGTTAATCAGCCAAATTTCACAGTTGTACTGCTGCTAATCCTAGTGACTCTGCGGACTTAAAAGGAATGGTGGCAGATTTGCACCAGGGTAACAGATCCAAGTTTGGACCATTTGCTGGAGTTTTGCACATCACATGTCATACCTCAACGTCTTAAGTTTATAAAAGCAGTCTTGCTTCCCTTGGTTTTGCGAATAAATGCAATTAAAAGGGAAAAGCAGACGTATATTACAGATACAGTAAGATTTCTTTGTGTCTAAAAGTATATTATAAAACGCCTTCAACTGTGACTTCAAAATCTTACATGAATAATTATCTCTCCAGTGATCTGGGTTGCATTTCAGGGTTTTTACTCAGTGTTCACCAGCGAGTGGCGTTATAACTACTGGAAACATCACGAGGGGGAGGAAGCCATGGCTTTGTAATAGCAGTGTTTGCACTCCTTGGTGCCTTTTGCCAGTTCTTCTCACCTCACAAAAGCAAAACACTTTTTCTTTGACTTATGTAGTTTCATCTCTCATTGCTAAGTTTTGAGAAGTTTAGAGATACAAAGCAACATTTCAAACCATATGTTTTTCTGTAAAATACGTGCAGCCTTTCAGTCGGAAAAGCCTGCCTTTCTTCAGTCTTACCAATTGCTAAGTAAGGAGTGAGGTTAAATGTGCATGGTACTCTTGAGAGAATTAAGAAGAATGTTTAAACATGAATTTAAAGCCCGGGAATTGGGAATTTAAGCTCATTCTTAAAACAGGAATCAGGACAGAGGAAAAAAGATGTGAAGTGTTCATTGCTGTGTTCTTCTCAGAATGATAGGCTCAATTATTTACCATAGTATAAACCCAGGGATTTAGAAAGTGAAAGGGTGAGGGAAATATATCTGCCTGTTCCAGCAGGCAAGCTGAAGACTGTATGCTGCTTGGATCCATCTTTAAAGTAGCATTTAGGATACTAAATATTAAGCTATTGATTATTGCTTTTAAAATGAGAGTGAAATATTACACTTATTTTTAAGATAGTGCAAAGGATATTTATCAGAAGTGAGAGGGAGTTGCTTCGTAATAGAAATAGTAACAGAATAGCCATCTTGCCTGATTTTTAAGTTATGCAGCAAAATGCTGCTGCGTTGTAGTACCCCAACCAACCAGTAGTGAGAGTAATTTTGAAAAGAGGATTGAGTAGATTTGTCTTTAAGATACCCTTATCGGGATATTTCTTTTATCAAGCATACTGTAAGGGTTTGGAAGTTCATTTGAAGAGACGCTGAGAAGAACACAACTGCAAATTATCCCATGGCAGAGGAAAGATAGGAAGTGTGGCAAGGATAATTTGACTAACCTATGAACTCTTTATGGACTCAAGCACAAGGACTGTATGTATAGGTAAGAAATGGAAAGTAGTTTAAATTACTAAGGATGATGAAGAAAGAGTAACGTGGATGTGTAGGACAAAATTAGAAAATCAAATAAGACTGAAATAAGCATTAAAATTTAAGAAACCTTTCTGTAAGTGCACTTACAATACTTACAGAATACCAAAGAAAAACGTGGATTGTTATTCTGTGAATGTCAGAGGAAGCCAAAAATTTTGAGTTGCATGGTGCTGGTTTCGCATTATTTTTTGATAGAAAGATCAACTGTATTAATGTGACAGTCATCAATATAAATAACAAAAACCTGTAAGAACAGGTCAGAGTGTCTCAATGAACTAGAATCTTGAAAATGCTGCTTCTGACAAACGTCATGCAAGGATACTTGCATGGGTGGAAATACCAGAGCTGTTACAACTTGTGAAGAGAAGATGAAGTCCCAGGGCACTACGAGAGCCAGCATCTTTAAAAGAGAAAGAGAACAAACTGAGTTTAGGAACTAATAGATTATCTTCCTTTCGAAGAAAGGGGCAAAAGAATTAGGCCAAAATGTACCAAGGACAACAGGAGCTGAGTAATACCCAATGCAGCACATAAGCAGGAATCACTGCTCTGTGAATGCAGGAGAGGATTGCTGTGTATCACAAGCTGAACACCGCCATGTCATCAGCTAAGACAGATACCATCCTGAGAGATAAAACATAATGTGGCAGGCATGAAATTTGTCTGCTACACTGCAAGAAAGATGAGAGCTAGTTCAGGTGAGTCTGGATGAGAATAAGAAGCAGCAGCACTCACAAAATTTTTCCTTTCAGCCACCCCCTTCTCAGTACTCTCCATTTCACAACCGTTGAGTTCAGCTCAACCAGCTCACTGCTCTGGTTGAAAGCCAATTTCTCGTTTGTTTGTTTGTTGCTAGTTTGTTTCCAACTGGTCTGACTCCCTGTGTGGGCTCAAGGGGAATGTTGGGAACGGAGGGGCAGTGGGGCTGCCCAGCCTGCTCCCAGTGTGGTCGTGGAAAGTAGATGCAGCCTACCTGGTGTGTTTCATAAAAATGCTTTCACGCTTTTTTATGTTGACTCTCACCTTCTGTGTATTTCTCTTTATTTTCAGTATAGTGTTTGATTAATTAGATTTAATTTATGACATAAATCATATGAAAGTGATATTAATTAGTCTCTGGGAAATTAGAGGTGACTTTTTGGAAAGGCTTGTGCTAGCTGAAGTCCTGTTAAAAGTCAGTTTGAATATTCTGTTAAAATTTCTTCTTTGGTCTGATCTCAATTGAATTTAACAGAAACATTCTGCTATATACTGCCTTTTTTTTTTTTTTTGTCTCTCTTTCTGAATGTAGCTGATGGCAGGGTTGCCCAAGTTCATATCATGCAGTCTTTGAAAACGTAACAGCATCAAAAGTCTTTATCGTCCAGCCCTGGCAGAGCTGGTGCACTGCTGCACCAGCAGAATAAGGTTTCTAGTCAGATATGAGTGTTTAATTAATGTTCAATAAGATCACGAGTGTGGTGATCTGTGCTAACAGATCTGTTAATTTGATATCTCTTGCCTTCATTCCTCCCTGTGTAATAGAGGATAGATAGCATGTATTATAGTTTTATGAATTTTCAAGTTCTTACTTGTTCACCAGTCCTGACTTTGAGAATAAGTAAAGCAGTGTACGTTCGTTCAGGAGAGGCAGGAGTTGTGGATTTCGGTCTTCTGAATGTTATGACCCCACACTGTCTGTAAGCCTGTGCTCTGTGATCCCCTTTTATGAACTTTTTAAAAAATTCAAGCAGACATAATTTCTTTTTTTTTTTTTTTTTTTCCCCCCAGAAGTTATTTAAAATGCAGCACTATAACAGCCAACTAGCTAGTAACCCCTCTAAGTTTAATTCTAAGAATAATAGCCGGTAGAATGCCACTGAAATACACTTTATCAGTCTTTTAGGTTATATATGATCTGGTGATGTCAATAGCAGGCTGCCTCCCCTCTGGAGTCAAGTTGCAAACACTCTCCTCAAGGGTAATTAAAGCTAAGCACACAATTACAACAGCCCAGGTTTGTTAAGGCTTGCTGGTTGCCCACTGTCTCATAGCACCCAACATCACAAAAGCACCATGTTGTAATGAAAGGATTATTTATCTCTGAGTTTTATGCTGTGTGT
Organism: Pandion haliaetus; assembly: GCA_013401275.1. Taxonomy (NCBI): domain Eukaryota; kingdom Metazoa; phylum Chordata; class Aves; order Accipitriformes; family Pandionidae; genus Pandion; species Pandion haliaetus. Next base: position 40,153 of record VYZV01033863.1, on the reverse strand, counting down.
ATGTTTAAATGCTGCAGAGGATGTGGATTGTAACCTTAGGGACTAAGGTAAGCATCATGGCACTGATAAACAGTGGGAAGCCTTTATGGAACCACATGGTCTGGGTTTTATTATGCTTTTGCTTTACTAAAATGATTCATGGTTGTGTGGTCATAGCAAAAACCTCTGCAGCTTCTGAATATTGTAAGGCACTGCTGAACTTCTATCTGTCTTCCATTTGTAAGTGGCCTAAAGAACTTTGGTCAGAAATGCAACTCGTGCTCTTTTGGCAGCCAGGCTAAAGTACATTTATTTGTATTTTTAGGTGAGAGAAGTGCTGAGTCTGGCTCCTACTTTCTTGAGTGGGGTGAGGTCTCTGTGCTTTTTGTGTTTCTAGGTACAGTACAACATGGTGCACTGGTAACTTGTAAAGCTCAAGAAACAGAGCTCTGACTTGACCCTTGCTGTGCCTATTATGAGTGTGAGCTCTGAAAAGAAGGACATGTAGTATGGCATCTGATTATGAGAAAGTTGAAATCCTCCAGGAAATCCTATGAAGACGTTCTTGTTGCTTTAGTTAGGGGCAGCAGATAGAGCACCAGGAAGAATCAGAGAAGTTTGGGAAGGAGGAGCTTTTCCCTTCTGTAGTATTAAGTAGGAAATGATGAAATAGTTCTTTTTTTTTTTTCTTTAAACTACGTGAAGCCATCTAGGAATATCTTCAGTAAACCAGTGTTAGAGAAAGAATTATATCACTTGGACTTAAATTAAACTGCATGCCTGGTCAATCTGCCCGCTACCTTTACACGTTTGACCTCTTTTGGACCGATGCTTGTATGCTGCATGCCCTATGCTGTGACAGAGTGATTGATTCAGTGTGGGACGTAGCCTACATTGACAGTGTTATGAAGGTTTTTAAATCTGCCTTTCTTCCCTGTCTAATTGTTTCTTATTTCTAAACGGAAAGATAGTGGTTCTTCTAAAAACATGTTCCTAGCTATGGGAATGATAGCAACTAAGGGGAAGATTGTGACTGGAAACTGTGACCTTTGGGATGGAAAGGGTGTGGACTGGATGTTCAAACTTCTCTTGAAATTTCTGAAAAATTGAAGATTTTAATTGGAAGGAAAACTAGATTTCATTCAGTAGAGATCTTGGTTCCCATTGCAGATAGCTTGGATAGATCACTTCTCAACAACCTAAATTAGCTGTTGTTGCAAAGTTTTATCTGAAGTATATTTAGGGAGCAATACCCATAGAAGAACTTATGAAAAGAAACCAAGAAGCAAGTTAGGTAACTGTATTATCTAGAGGTGATTGTGTAATATGTGGGAAAAGCAAATGAGGCATGAAATTCTCTGAGCTATGATGACTTTTAAGAGGGTTGGAAATTGTCTGATGTGGTTAAGCGATTAGATACGTCTATGAGGATTCGTATGGGTCTAGACCCCTATTATCTTTGTGCACAGCATTGCTGAGCTGCTGTGTTAGAGTACTGAAGTGGAATAAGGAGCAAGAAGCCAACTGCAGTCATAAATCCCCCAAATGTAGAAGTTAAGGCATAATGGTTTTGACCGACTAATAACAAAACTGTCACCCAGCAGCATTCCCGGTGATAGACATGTTTGGTTTTAGTGGATAGCAATCCAGTACCTCCTGAAAGAAAGTCTGTGTTGAGGCTCCCTGAGGGTTAGATGATGAGCTCAGTAGTGACAGAATTCAGGGTAAGAGTTGGATTTTGAGAAACATCAGGTTATATGGGAGGTGAAGTGATAACAAACTCTCTAAAAAGAGAGAGCAACCAAGTCCCATCCCCCAAATTATGAAAGTTGTAAGGTAACGTAAATGGGGCTTTTTTGCTCCTGTTCCTTAGTAGGGAAGCTTCAGTTTGTAATGAAACATTGTGTTAAATCAGAATCCTGAACCGAGAGGGAAAGGAGTGCGGTACTTCATCCTGGAACACTCTCAGGCTTGATGCCCAAAACCTAAGAATGTGCACTGAGGAAAAAAATGGGGACTGGTGTGGAAGTTGCACCATGCTCTGGACAAGATTGTGACTTCAGTTGGTATGTGG
>VYZV01033863.1:23516-37202 GCA_013401275.1 Pandion haliaetus | reverse complement strand
CAGGAGTGCGAGTCACACGTTCTGCAAATCCAGGGAGGAACAGGGCTCTTACAATTGCCTGATCATAACATTTGGAACACAGTTATTTAAGGAAAATGCAAGATAATCTGTTCCACTTCTAATTATTGGACTTCTCTTCCGACTCCGTCTGTTCTGGTATCTTCTATACAAAACCTATGGGGATTCCTGTTGTTATTGCAGACTCTTAGAAATGCAGTATAACTGCAAGGAGAATGAGATTTTTTTTCTGGATTAATGTTTTGATGTATTTGTCTCTAAAATACTGAAATTCCAGTTTCCTACCATCATGCTTCTACCCGCCTGTCCCGCCCCACCCTGGTAAACGTCATTATTGGTTCTCCGTGATTTTGATGTGCTAAATGTAGAGATTAAGTAAACAACTATTGACACAGCTCTTCTCAATGTTCATATTATTATACTAGAGGTTTTCAATATCAGCGTTTCCATGATTGTCTTCATATCAAGTATATGCATGGTATTTATGACCTATAGTCTACATTTTTATTTTTTGAAATTAACATCCTTCAATCATAAGACATTAGAGATGGAAAAGTTAGATAGGCAGAAGAATATTAATAATTCATGGAAGATAAAGTAATTCCAACTCAGCCCCTAATATTTCAATGAGGAAGGGTCTGATCTAATGAAGATTCGCTTACTTGTAAGTGCAAGTAGGTTTATGTTTTTGTTTTTAGCATTCTTATGTGAAATACACGCAATATGTAGCTATACTTCTGATTGTAAATGAGCTTTATATAATTATCAATATTAAGTAAGTAAATGATGGTTGACTTTTTGGATTGATTAAATGCCAGAGCTTCCATTCATTTCAGCAGCACCAGATTTCAATTTATTTTTGGTATTGACCTAGTTGGTGGAATCCTACATATACTTGAAATGTAGAAATACCTCATTTCACGGTATCTGATTTTATACAAAACGAGAATATGGAATTCTGTTAGCACGCCTTCATAGAACATTTATTTCTAGATGGATAATAATGGAAATACTAACTTCATGATCAAGCATAATAGAAATCATGTTTTAATTTGTAGGGAGAGAATTATCTTCATAATATGACATGGTTTTTAGATGTCATTCTTGAGCCCGAAGAGCTTAAACTGTGCCACATACAGATAATTTGTACGTTACAGTGAAGTTGCATCAAATGCCCCTGGGTTTGCTGAAACATCTACTGAAAAAAATAAAATCAGAATGGAGTGCAAAATATTTGGCATGTCATTTTCTATCCATATGTTGCTATGGAAGGCTAGACCTGGACCAATGCTTTCTTATCACTTGTTTTACAATTGTTACACAGAGTAGTTCTTGCTTAGTGCTGTTGAATAGCCATAATCTCTACACCATTTCTTGCTGCCTTTCCATGTGGCTTCTGAAAAAAACCACATCTTTTGAGGATTTACCCATTTTTATTTGCCAAACATGCATGGGCGTGTATGGTTTGTGCTTTTAAAATCGTTAATAAGTCAATGGAAGGTCTGACTGCTCCATTGATATCTTAATAATGTTTAAGAGGTATGAATTCAGTACCCTCTCAAAGTTTTAAAAGATGTGTGTGTATCAGTAGCTCTGGTTGTGATTGTATCAACTCCCAAAGGAGCTGCATCCTCATTCTTTAGAGTTAATTTGTATGGTGCCCTGGGGGCACAGAAGTCGTTAGCGTTTTTCCTATTGTCAACAACTGGAGGCTGTGCCATGTCCCATATATGCTGGGCCTCTGCTTCAAGTTATTTTTAAAAATAAGTTGCCTGGATAGTGAGTTATCTCTTAGGATTGTGTTAATTTTGCGTTTGGGAAAATCTGTTGAGGTAATGATCTTATCTCTCCTTGACTACTTTACTTTTGACAGACTGGAATCCCTATGGGTATCATAAGTCTCATTTATCATAATACCATGTTACAAGGAAACAATGTTTGTTCTGATGAGTGAATTCTGGAGAAAAAAACCTCAACAACTACTAAAATGCTGTATTTATTCACATTGCTTTTTATTTAAGAGGGGAGAATGTTTTAAGGTTCACCTCCATGAGTATTATTAATGGAATGCTTCTAGAATAGCTTTTTCCTTAAGCATTTTGATATCAACACCTGCTGTTCAGAAAATCAGAATTATTGTACTTGCACTTAACTTGTTTTTAACAGTTTATCTTAGGCAGAGAATGCCATGTGTTTCTGTTTATAATACCCATGTATAGCTGTAACTAAACAAACAAATTGAGAAAAATTCTGAATCCTGCAAACTGGTCATACTGAGAAGGAAAAAAGACTAATATTTATATTAAGTATTGGGAAAGATCTCAGGGGCTAATGTCATACAAATACCGAAACTGCAAAAGGTAGTGACTTGCAAGTGATTGATTTTTACCTGTCATTTATGGGGGAAAAAAGTTGTAGTGAAAGCAGACCTGGGGCATGATGCAATGGTGGCATCAGATATAAGGGAAGAAAGCTATTGGTGTGCATTTTTGTAGTTAGGTGGGTTGGGTTTTTTTAATAAACTTAATTTAATTGTGTCGATCTTCACATAAAGCTGCATATAAGCAAGTGTAGGAAAGTCTTGTGCAAGTTGGGGGTTTTTTTTGGTGGTGGTGGGTGTTTTGGGTGTTTTAGTTCTTTGCAAGTCATAGACAATAGAGCTGAAGAGATTTTTTTTTTATTCAATATGAAAGCCTAGGTACTACCTCTGGCTCTAACCTGTTTATAAAACTGGTTTTTAAGCCACCTGCTGAATTAAATATTTCTGACAATGTTCAAAACTTCCCACTGACAAATTAATAAACTGTACTGAAACTGTAGGGTCCCAGAAAAAGGTCATAGATGAACTCATGCAGAATTACCTCAGAATCCTCCCAGGGAGCCATTTCAAATATGTCCTGCCTGAGCTTCTGTCTTCTAGAGCTCTGAAAGAAAATGCTGTAAATGGAGATGACAGTGTGTGGTCTAAAAGCGGGGTGGCTGTGCATAGTGTGGTTGCAGTCCATAATGAATTCAGCCAACATGGGCAAAATGAAAGGGACAGCTTGTCATCAAGCCTTGAAAGGATACTGTTGGCTCAAGCAGTGTCGGAAAAAAGACGTGCTAAAAAGGTCAAGGCAGGAGGAAGCCCAGAACTGCCCCATCCCATCAGTTATATTGCTACTGTTCCCTGGCCAGATGAGACTACTCAACATTGGTGTAGAAAGTAAAGGTTCCTTATAGCTGCAAATGGTCAGACAGTTCAGGGATGAACTGAAGCCACCACAGCCTGTCCATAAACTGAAAACTCTCAGTGTAGGGTGTGTAAGTACTGGTGGGTGTGAATCACTCAAACAATATCCCTTTGAAGTTTTCCCAAACACTGTCCACGGCACAAGTTAAAACAAAGGCAGCCATGTGCAATCTAAGGTGGATGTGGATTGTCTGGTTCACAGAAATTTATCAACCGGATACTTTTATTCAGTCCTGATAGCACTTCAGTTACTCTTCCACTGCTCCTGTTCTGACTGTGGACTGCTTTCTTTGACTGGTGGATTAAAACATTGTAGTAACATCTTTAGGTAAAAGAAAAAGGGGAGAGACTTGAATATGGCTTTAGATTTCTCTATATTTGCCTTTAATGAAGACTTTGGAAGAGCACGCTTTCAAGCCTGGAAAGTAATTTCTTTAACTATGCTGAAATTGTTCAGAAAACGTGTTTTAGATGATTAAACGTGTTTTAGATGATTAAGCTTTGTGATGGAATTGGGTTTTCCATGTAATGGTTCGTGTATTGACCCAAATCAGAGGAATTAATGTGCAGACATTACATCTTTTTTTGTGTTTGTCAGCGATAAAGATAAGCACTTAGGGAGAAAATCATAGAAGTAATACTTCCACAGATAGTTTTCAGGAGGCACAAAGGGAGAAATTGTGTGCTTAGATTTGACTGCATTTGACAGCGCTCTTGCTTGAAAAAGATGAGCAGTGACTGTTAATCATGGTCAAAGTTAACTGTGATTGCCTCTGCCAAAACTGTGATCTTGGCAGTCTTGGCTTCTGCAGTTTTTCTGTGAAGCTGTAAAAGAGCTGGGCGGTGGGGTTTGGGGCCAGTTGTTGGTAGAGGCTCCTCGAGTCCCCATGTCACCTGCCCCCTTTCTGGCTCCTGGGTAAAGCATGTCTCACTGGCCCCTGGGAGCGACTATACGAGACTTTCTAATCACTCCCCCAAAATACCCCTTTCACTGCTTAATCTATGAAGCAGTGCCTTTTTTTGTTAGAGACAGATCAAAGTTGGGTAAAGATGACAACCTTTCATAACTTTTGCAAAACCATCAGTGTCCCAGTGCATTGCAGCACGCGTGAAGCCACATGTATGTGGCTGAAGAGGAACAGTGCCTGTTACATAGGGCCTTGGTTTTTAGATAAATAAGGGTAGGAGACATTCTGGATCATCTGCTCAGATGAAAACCTGTTTTCTTCCTCTTAGACAAGGGTAAAAGGGACTGGTGAGGATCAGTGCCTTTTGGCAAAGTCTGTCTGCTGCTTGCACCTCCAGTACATAGGTAACTCCTACCATGGGAGTCAAAACTGAAGTTACAAAGGTAAAATACTGGTTAAAAATTAGGAAGCTGGAATGAGCAAATGAATTAACAAGAAAGATCAGTTATCTTTATGCCAAAGATTTACAAGTAGTTTAAAACAATCCGTGTTTGATATGGTAAGTTGTCTTTACCATTAAAATGCTAATGAAATGGTAAACATCTGTTAAATTTATGAAGATAATGAAGCTTGTCAGCTACATCTTTCTTGTACCAGTATTCCTGCTTAGCTCAGGTTTGCATACAGATTTGGTGGAGTGGTGGTGAGAATCTATTTGACTTTTGGGAGCAATGCCAGTCTAAAACTATGCCCTGCTCTGTTTGATTTGATGATTTTGTCCTGAAGTGCTTCTACCTGTAGTTTAGGTCATCTTTATCTGATCATTGTTCCAGAGGCTTTCACAGGTGGGTCTGAAAATCAAACTGCAGTCAAATAGGGTCACTGGTATTTGATTGGCAACAGTTGAAGTAGTAAACTACCAAACAGAAGTGAACAAATTTCTTATTATTCATGCCTGCACTAATCAGTCTGGTAGGTGTGTATGTTTTCTATTTTGTACAGACTCCGAATGTATCCTAGTCTACTGGTCACGTATTATTCTGGCGGCAGAAACACCATGGACTGCAAAACTGCAGGCAGGTTTCAAATGTCTTTGTCGCGTGAAATGATCTGTACTCAGCCAAGAAGTATAAAGAAGATTGCATTGCTTGCAGTAGGATGCTAATTGGTTTTTAATTTTTAGAACTTTTATGCCAAATGCTTTCTATACCTTGATTAAAGACAGCGTCAGAAGCCTAGCTTAACTCTGATTTTAAATGTTGGTCACAATTTAACTCTGTTATATTTCTTCTGTAAAATCTAGTTAAAATATGTAACCATGGCTTCATTGAAGTATGTATATGTAAAGAGAGGCTAGGTCTTTTTTAACTTCATGGATCTTTAATTGCTTATGAACTTCAAAGAGAAACTTGTAGAAGTTAGATTGATGATGGCACTTTATGGATTTTAGATAATTGAATAAAACATAGCTGCTGTTTGAATACAATTCTGAAATACAAATTATGTAAATCTACTGTTTCAGAACCAGCTAGTAGAAATAATCATCATTTTTGCAGTTGAAGATATTTTCTTCGGATAAATCCTCTGACGCTGCTTTCCTCTTAATGCATGTTTTTCATTATGGATAGGAAGAAGAAACTCTAGGCATGTTAGCCTTTAGCTTTTTGACATTTTTGACTGCACTTGAATAAGCGTTGACTTGCAGTTAATTAAGCACAACTGTCATTGAGTTTCATGGGCTTATGCAGAAACAAACCTTACATTTATGAAAGTACTGGCGTAGGAGAAGGGAGAAAAAATTCTGGGAAAGTGTCTCAAGCATATTTTTCCTTTCAAGTTGTGCAGCTCAGTTGGGATGATGCTCAACAGTTCTCTCTCCATAGTTGTCAATGACCCATCATCACGCTTTTCCTGTAGAAGAAACAGAGAATAGATTATAGCCTGCTATTCATCTGCTAGACCATAATATAATGTTTACTGTGCTGCAGCTGTGATCAAAATGACTGTCTCTCCATCATCTACAAAATTTGAGCTCAGGGCTAGTTATAAGTGTTTGGTCGTTCAAAAAAATCCACACAGCCCCATCTGGCTTCTGAACTCAGCTTTCCTCTTGGATACCATAAGATGGATTTGAAATTGTGTCTGGGGAGGCAGAATGATGAGATGAAAAGGAGGGAAATTTCTACTCTGCCTTCAATTTTGCATGTCAACAGGGAGTAAGGGAGATTCCTTAGTGGAAGACTGGTACTCGGTCAGCCCATATGGATTGCCTGGTATCTTGCAAGTAGATGTAAATGATTTGATTTTATGGGAGAAGAGAGGGAAAATCGCTTGTTTACTTTTCACCTTCCCCCTGCCTCCCCTGACTGGGTTTAAAAAGCTCAGATGACTTCTATGAGAAAAAGCTTAGGTATTGTGTCAGCTCTGCTTGAAACCAGAGAAACTCCTAAGAGGACTGTTAAGCTCCTGGCTGATGTGCTGGCCACCAGTGAGTGGGAGAAGGAGGTAATTATGGAGAAATTCTGGCAGATGTAGGAGAGGCAGAGAGTGACTCACCCTCCTTTAGAGGCGTGGGACACCTGTGTTCCAGCGCCTGCTCCAGTTGGTGTTGAATTATTTATTCAACCCAGGAAGGAGAAACTGAGATTTTTTTTTTTTCTTTTTTCATTTTTTTATTTCAATGAGGGAAATTTTATTTGAAATATATTTTGTATGATTTCAGGAAAAGAAAATACTCCCACAGGTATAGCTGGAAGCAGTGTACTAGGCACACACTATTGTGTGAATAGGGCAGATAGCTAGTTAAAAATGAATATTTGGACATCTGTGCCTTCCCATTCCTTCAGGGTCTTGCTGAGGAATGATTCTCAAGTGTATACAGAAAGAATTTCAGCACGTAGATTACTGGAAAGCTCTTGTTAGGAGAGAAAGATCTGGGCTCCAGTTAAGAAAATGCTAGTTTGCATTGCATGTAAAGAGTTGTGTTCATTTATGTGCTAGCTGATTATTTAATTGTTGGCTGTTTTCTAGTATTTGCCTTGCACCGTAAAACAAAGGCATTTTTTAAAATCTTAGGTGAAATTGTGTTTGTACAGCCCCTGGTAGCTACTGTCAGAAGAGGAAAAAGATAAACACACAGGTCACCATTTAGAAACAAACCTGGATTTCAGCTTGCATGTATTGTCTGTGCTAGCTGATCTAATAGGCAACCATGAATTGCAAAAGCATCTGACTTTCATGGGCACCCATCCTGGCCTTTTTGGCACAGAAGAATTTTTCAGCTTTAGAAAGGATTTATTCGACCTGCCAGTGTGATTTATATACCATATGTCTCCTCTTCAGTGTCTGAGTATCCATGGCCATAGGGAAGTGCTCTGCCTCATCTGTAATGTGTGGAAATAGGTTTCTTTTAATGATATTAACTCCTCCAGAGCTGCTTTATTACCCCCCTGTATTATCTTTTCTTGGCAGTTTTTTCAGCTATACTGTGTGTGATGTGGAAAGGAGAATACTATGAATTCCTGGTTTTGTTTGCTCTTGGCAGGCACTACTACACTTCCCACCCTTGTGCGCACACCTACCTTGATGATGCAGCCTTCCCTGGATATCAAACCCTTTGTGTCCTTCCCTGTGGACAGCAGCTCTGCTGTTGGATTCTTCCCAAATTTTAACACAGTAAGTAAAGGTGTTTCCACATTTAGTTTCAGTGTGTGCTTTCCAAGATGGTTCTAATGTCCAGTATTGAAGCTGCCTTAAAAGAGTGCATCGCTTACACAATTCTAGAGAACCCTTTTTGTCTGTGCTCTGATGGTTGCTGTTGCTTTGTGTGAAAGGCTCGGAGCGGTGCCCAGCCTTCTCACTGTGAACGGGGCCGATCCTTTTTTAACTTGCTCTGTTGGGGTAGTGTTTGCACCCTGAAACCACCCCCCCTCGATAGAGATTTGACGAGCGATAGAATAATTTTGAGCATTTGCCTGGGCACGTGCATTTCCATGTGCTGTAAAAAAGGAAAAAGCAAAAGCTAATGGAAAAACAAGTATGACAGGTAAGGCCTAGATCCCCCACTGATGTGAATAAAGCTAAGTCAGCAAAGCAACTGGAGGATCTTGTTAATTCTGTATAATAACAATAAAGTCTAAAATTGCTTAGCTAGCCAATGTGAAAAATGTGAACCTGCTACTTTTAGTTTATGGTAAAGCATCTTGAGTTTTTGCAAAACAAAAATATTGCCAAAAATAATGCTCAATGCTACTGTAGTTCTCCATGTTTATCAGAGCAGCAGTAGCAAAAATACTCTCGTTCTGTAGTTCTCATTTGTTTAACAGTTCATAAAATGGTTCTGAATGTTATCAAAATGCTTTTTTTGCTATCACACTTTACCATTTGTTTAATTAATTATTATCTTAAATGCATTAGTACTCCAAAGCCAATGTTTTGCATGTTGACAGTCAGGTTTCCATGCGTGGAGGTAATTCAGCATGGAACGAGTTGGCATAAGCTAACAGCATCAGGAAGGAAACTGCTCTAGGTCATTTCTGCCAAGTCAGCAAGTATGATCTGTTCTCACGTGACCATTGCCTGAACTGTACAGCATCGCACTCGGCACTGTAATTGTGCGGAGGTGGAAAGGGAAGCAGTGTCACTACCGCCAGACAGCGATCTGCTGAACCACTGCCAAGTGTCTTCTTTCACAAACTCACCTTCTGTCTGAAGTTAAAACATCAAGAGGATTTTTTTTCTTCATGACTTGCAAATATATCTTGCTGACAAGCCTTGTGCTACAGCACGTGGTGCTCCGGGATGGTTATGAGGTAACGTGTCCAGCCAGCTTCTTTCAAATGTCAGCAGCCCAATGCATATTATAAACAGTAGCAAATATTACTAATTCATTGCAAAACGTATGTGTGAAAATTGTGCATTTATGAGAGAGATGTGGAGATATGCATGTGTATAGATTGGGGGGTACGTGCATGTGCATATGTACAAAGAGATAAAAGACTTAAAAAAAATCCAGACATGTTTAAAGTGCAGGACAAAAACTCAATACAATTTTAAGCAAGCAGTGTGTCATTCTCATCTTCTAGGCATGATGCGGTTCATATTCATTTTCCATACTCTTTCTAATACATTCAAGAATTTTATTTGGTATTGATTTGTCTGCTTTCCAGTTGCACTGGTTTTATAGGTGAGCTTTTTCACAGAACTGTGCATAAAGACTTGGAGAACCTTTTCTTTAGGGATGCTGTAGTTGTGGAGTCAACCAACATTATTTGCTTACTGGTGGTATTACTGAATTTCTGAGTTGCAGTAGCCTCTAGAGACAGATTAATTGGGGTGTTTAGACTGGTTTCGCCTATGTACACTAGCTTACGTTTGTCTGGGTTGCATTCAGTTTGCCTAATTCCTGGAGTGTTTATCCTTCACACCTGTCATTCCTCTCCAAACTTCTATGGGTTTTACTAAAAAAAAGAGGCCTGGGGTAATCGGCATATATTGTTGACTCAGTGTCTACTTCCTCCCTTTGGAATTCTTGATAATTATATACAATCATGCTGCTATGCACCACACACACCACATGTTTAAACTCTCTTCTTTGAGGAACAGTGGTTTAGTACTACTCTATTTCTAATTCACAGACTTTGCCATTTATCTTGCCGGTATTGATTTTCCCTAACAGTCTTTTACAATGGACTTTAAAGCTCATTGGAAAACTGAATCACTCATGGTTATCTACCGACAGGCACAGTGAATGCCAGCTGTCATGCACTTCCTTTCTTTCTAACTTAGCACAACCTTTGCAAATGTAGGTTTCTATGTTTGTGTATATATAATCTTTTTTCTTTTTCACTGTAAAGTGGTGGGGAGAGTATGTAAAAGTTTGTAAAAAGCCTTTTTCCAGAAGATAATTTTGAATGAGTAGAAGTTAAATCCAGTTGACCCATAATGCATGCGTCATCCAAAGTGCCGTGATTTTTCATCTTGTGCAGAAACAGAATATTAGAAGAGCTTTTTGTCCCTTCCCCCCACCCCCAAAAGCCATCATTTGCCTTATGGGTCAGTCAGGAAATCTATGCACTTCACTCACAGGAGGACTTGTCAAGGACTGTAGGCAGTGAAACCTCTAGCGTGCAGCACTCAATCTCTTTGCCTTCAGTAGGACCGGGGGGACCCTGCAGCATGTGCCAGGACTGCTGTTCACGCTTGCATGTGTTCACTGAAGGTGGCAAAAAGAAGTGTGGTCTCAAGAGAAAACCTCTTTGGATCCACATGTTCATTTTCAATGGCAGTCAGATACAGAAACATTTTTCTAAACCTTTCCAGGAGGTGGTGGTTTCTAACTTAATTTCAGTGGCCTGAAAAAGGAAAAGTTTCTGCTTGGGAGCTTGATACAGTAACTACCAGGGCAGGAAAAACAAGGTAAAATGTATTGACTACTAACATGTTTAAAGGAACCCCCCCTACAGTGTTTCCAAAAGAACTTCTCTTATTTATGGAAATATGTTTAAAATCTGGGGTAAAACCTTTCTTACATAGTCAACTTTGATAGTTTTCAGTTCTGAAAACATCTGTGATGCTCCAGATGAAACATTGTTCCCATTTTTTTTGTGAAAGTGTTCTGATCACTTGATTCTCTCCACATGGGGTACTTTCAAATGAAGCACTGAGCAGGCCTTGATTTTTTTAAAAGAAGTGCCTACCCCAAGTATACCTTATTTTCTTGACGGAATTGTGTGATTTAGTTTAAAATGCCTCCCTTCCATTTCTCCTAAAAACATTAATAGTTCTAAAAATGCTGTGGATGTATGTATAGTACTTATCAATTCATGCCCCAATTAAATTTGTCTTTGTTCCTTAGGACTTGCTTATTATATAGGAAAAAATTACTGGGGAAATGATTGCTCTAACTCCTTGGCTACATGCTATTATTCCTTTATTCAGTTTTTGTTTCAACACATCAGCCAGAAGGGGATCTTCTAATGGCAGAATGAAGGATTCCAAGCAGAGAGGTATTGCAGAATAGGTGCTCTCTTCTTTCCTGGTCTTTTCACAGCACCAGCAAATAGTTTTCTCAGAACAGGACAGGCATGATTAGACTGTCACAGACTGAACCTGAGTTGCTGCACAGAAGGACAAACCCTTCCTCAGAAGTGCTGCAGCAGCGGATCCAAAGGTGACATCATGTTTGTCCTGGCATCAAGTTCTAAAAGCTCTTGCTCAGTTACTCATACCCCTCTGTCTGAAACACATAGCTTGAATCAAATTCTCGTCTGGTATTACTTAAAATGTTCTTGTTTATAGCAGAACGGGAGACAGCATTATAGGAACTTCCCAAATTGGTACCCCCAGTTTGGAACGGATGCTGCACAAAAAGATATTGTTTAAGCAGAGCTCTTTTTTAGCATGCTAAAATGACTCTAATGATTCCTTAACATGTAACATCTTGCATCTTGATTACATTTAAGGATCTGTAAGACTTCAAAATCAAGTGCATAAAGTCAGTGGAAATCAAAGTTAAGACTACTGTGGTCCCCACTGTATGTTTATTATAATGTAATCTTGAATTTTNCATGTCATCCATCTTTTGTACTGAATGAGGAAAGGATGCCTTGTGATCACATTGTGGTAGGTTATCATGATGCATTCGCTAAAGTGGCTGAAAGCCAGGATTTATCTTGCAAGGCAAACTTAATGATCACTGTCGGCATCTCCCATATAAAGGATTTATACTCCCCAGGAAAAAAAAAATCTCAAAACTCCAACACGTTCTACCTCATCCTGAAGTAAGAGCAGTACTACATGATTCAAATTTAGTCAAAGTGGTACACAAAAGCAGTATCAGCAACTTCGCAGATTCTGTCATCATAGAAAATAATCAGCAATTCATATGCTTCCTTCTGAGTTTGTTATGGCCTCAGGGTAATCAGAGATTATAGCATCTCTTGTAGCTTTCACATTAGTGAAATATTTTCCATCTAACTAGCCCATGATTGGTTTCTAAATGCTGGTTCACACCTTCATATTTTAGAGGACACACGGGTTAATGTGGCCTAGTTACTGCTTCAGTGTCTATTTCTCTTCAAGTAGGTTTATGCTGATTCTTTATATTAAGAGTTCCCTCAGTCCCCTCGTGAAGTGGACCAGAAGTATTTTACATCTGCCAGGGAAGGTGAGCCAGCTGGAATGGGCTACAGGAAAGGAAAGAGGAGCTGACTAGTAACTTAGTCAGAAATCTCTGTCTCTTCTCCAGCATTGGCCCTGCCTGGACTAAGTATCCCTGGCCTACCCCCGAGACAACTACTGGGAGGGACTAATTTGCTCTTTCCTCTTCTGCATTTTCAATTACGTCCTTCATTTTTATCTGCTACCTATCTAGTTCTCTTTTGAAGGGCCCAGTAATCAGCCGAGACAGGAGTGGAGGTCTGCAGATAAGAGCACAGGGCGCTCGCATCGCCAGCTTCACTCGCCCCTCTGCGCCAAGTGCCTCTTCTGCCTTTGGCATGGCTCTGCGGCTCGGGAGCTTTCTCTTTTCTTAGCAACGTCTGAATTCAGCCACTTACCGCCCTGCTCCGGTGCCAGAGTACGTTCTGGAGCTCAGGATTGTATACCAGAGGAGCAAATTACAGATGCAGCCAAGTGGATGTTGCCAACCCATTATCTATGGTCCTCTTTTATCTAAGTAGCCTGTCCGTGTGCTCCGATTTCCCATTTTCCCTTTTGTGAAGTGCTGGAGGGAAGTGACCTGCTCTGCTCCTCTCCCTTTGAAACACTCTGCTCCAGACAGCAGGTGGTTTTGTAAGAGCTGTACTTCACACTCATTAACGGCACAGAAAGGAAATTTAAGCAATTAACTTAGAAGGAGAGGTGTTTTGTGGGGTAGCTGGGTATTTTGTTTGGGGTTTTTTGTTGGTGGTTTTTTAAATCAAGAAACAGCAAGATTTTTTTCTTACAGATATTCTATACCCTTTTTTTATAGTCATGCAGGTACAAAAAGCACTTCAGGTTTGCCTTCTATTCCTCTGTTGAGCACGTAAAAACATTCCTATTTCACTTTTAGTTATTATGGATATAATAGTTCGTGTTTTCCAAGTCATAGCCGGAATCATTCAAACTACAACATGAGGCATCAGACTGTAACCTTTTATAAGGGGAATAAAGAGAATAATAGTTGGTTTCCCAGACACCTACAGTCAGGAACCACATAATAAAGCCCAAATTCTGGCAGCACAGACCTCTCCTTTGTGGCTAGTCTGCTTTCTCCTCTCACAGTAGTACCTGGCTGCAGAGCCCCTTTACCCTCCATGTCTTCCTCTTTTCAGTTTTCTGTAGTCCCTTTTCTTTGTGGCCTTAGGCCTTTTGTACCAAGCCAGGAATTCCTCCTTGTCTTTCTATGGCTTTGATGTGAACCAGCAGAGACCTCTTTCAACTGTAGTAGCAGTTTTTGGAAAAATTCTTCTCAGCCTTCGGAGGCCCTGAAAAATGCTTGTTTAAGGTGGTATATTCAGCTTAAACTTCCAAAAAAGATTAAGC
>VYZV01033863.1:5476-23485 GCA_013401275.1 Pandion haliaetus | reverse complement strand
ATTTTAACATAAAGATGCAGATTCCCTAATTCCTGTCAGGAATCTCTTGAAAGAGCAACTCTGTTAAATCGGTGAGCCTAAATAAGTACTTCTCTGCCTTGTTTCTAGCCTTTAATACATATTATTCTCAGGAAGAAAAATCTTAATTAAAATAATACAGACTGGCTTTAAGGGAGAATCTCTTGAAATATTGTTTAAAGTTTCCTCTTGCTTTATATTTTCTCTAACAAGAATTGGATGGATGAGCTTCTTCCTCTCAGTTGCCAGGTCAGCAGCCAGAGAGGAAACCCTGCCTCTAAGGAGAAAGTGCACTGGTGAGAAACAGAAGTCACCAGGTGTGGTAGCCTGTCCCTTTACAGGAGCTCAACATCCACAGTGTGGTTTTTGAAAAATGATTCCTAAATTGCTGCAATACATCTGTTATTGTGCATACAGGTAATTACGTCATCAGCCTAATTCTTTAAGGAAATACAGTTTCTGTATACAAATCCTACCGTTTGCTGAGTCCTCCAGCAAATCTAGTCCTTGGCTATGTGTTTCATCTCTGTCTTTACTGAAAGCTTGGAGTTAGTCTCTCCAACAGTTCAGCGGTATTTACTTCTTTCACTGGTCAGCACAGGGAGAAGTTAAGAAGCCTTTAACTTCATTGAATTGCTTTCTTCTCAATTTAGTAGTATGTTCATGACACAAGGAAGCCGGTTAAAAGGGAGGGGGTTGTTAGCCGTAAATAATTTAGGCATTAGGCCACTGAAGGATATTTTGCAAACAGGCTGTGAGGAAAACGTCTCACCTCAAAGCAAGCAGTGGCAAAATTTCAGTTGAAGACAAACAAGGCACATGTGTTGCACCACTGTGCTTATACAGGTTTTGCTAGTTTCTAATGATGCCTTGCCCTAAGCAAAATTCTAGAGCACCTTTAGAGAAACCTAATTCTCCATGTATCCGATGAATACAGAAGTGGCTGCTTTTGCAGCATCCTGGCTGTTTGTGGCTGGCTTTCCTGCCCTCCCTTAGACCTTTGTCACATTGTTCCGTGAGAAACTAAGAATTACTGCAAAAATTATTAATTAATAAATTAGAAGAACGCAGCTAAGAATTAATTCTTGTTGTACTCTTTCTTTCTGAATGTGGATATAGCTAGTGGTCCTTTAATCTAGATACAGTCAATTTTATGACAATTTTAAAGTTCTGTATGGCAATTTAAAGTCATAGTGTGAAACCTGTTTTTCTTTAGCATACCTGAAAATCAATGTTACACGGCTTTGAAGCACTGACCAGCTCATTTCAGCGGCCAGACCAAGGCTGATTTGAAGATCTGTGCCTTCAAACCGGTCTGCTTTGTATTCAGTCTGTCCGGTCTCACAGTAGAGACACCATGAACTGCAGCTCCTTCCCCAAGTTAACACTGGGGAAAGAGGATCATATTTCTTGTTCATGTATTTGTTAGAAGAGACAGGTTTCTACCTGGCTTTGTGTCTCATTTACTTAGATTTAAAAAAAAAAACAACAAACCACCAACAAAAAAAACCCAAGGCAGACTTTGATGCTACATTGTTTCAGGGCAGATTTAATTAGAAATGGAACGTTCCTTTAAAGATTCGTATCTAAATACAGCGCTTTTTAATCAAAAGCATTTTAAAGGCTGTTTGTGTATTGTGTGGTACTAAATAAAAAAAACCAAAATAATAAAAAAAAACCAGAGCAGAAACATCATTATTGATTTTTAAATGAAGAAAGCCTATTATTCCTTACTTACTATGAAGAGTAGATGACAGCTGTCAACTAGCATACTTATGCAATTCTTGGTTCTGATTTGCTTCTCATTTATATTCAGCCATTTTATACATTCATATTCAAATGTATATACACATCTAATTTATCTTCTTTTTAGGTTGGTTTTTTTTTTCAGCATGTGGAAGGTAATGATATTAATTCATTTCAGAAGACTAGGCTTCTTATGTCTTTATTCTCTCCTGTTCACAGAATTAATCAAGGCCATGAATTTGTCCCTAACCTCTCTTTGCACAGTTCAGAACCGTAGAGGAAATTCAAATCTACCTAATGGCATACCATTCTTCTTTGTGGTGTTGGTGTTCTGGAGCAGGCTGGGAGCAAGAAAACTGTCAGCAAAACTTAGAGCAGACTCTTAAGAAGAAAAGGGTTATATCGTCATATCTAAGGACCATCTCAAAGATGAAAGCGAAAATCAGGAATCTTGTTTACCCCACGTGTTATCTAAGCTGCTTTTCTGACTACAAATTCCTAGGCTTGAGTCTTTTGGCAGGATTCTGCTGAAAGGCCATTTTTTATATTGTTTTACCTAGTCATATTATTTTACTGTCAGGTGGTAATAGGTAGTGAAACAAGAATAGCTTTGCTCTCAGAGTATGTTGTTGGTTTGATTTTCAGCAAGTCTCAAACTGTAGCGGGTTTTATTTTTTGCTGGATCTGGAGGCAAGGTGGTTTTGGGAGTGTTTTTTTGTTCAGCTGAACATAGCTGAGTGTTCTGAATAGCAGCAGCCTAAATAATGAATAGCAGGTATATAGCAACTTCCATCAGATGATTTTGAAGGGTTGTAAATGTGTTATTTAGATCTTTCAGCCTTTTTCTGAGTTTGCATATATTTTTATCCCCATTTTACAAATGAATAATATAAGGCTCAGATGAAGAGACTCAAGAACAGTTAAACGTGCAAGCCAGCAAAGCCACAAAGGGAAGGGGAATTGTCGTATTTCTTGAGTATTAGTTTAACCATTCAGTATGTACTTTGTTCTTTTTTTCCTCAAGTTTGGTCCATCATGGTCCTGAAAGTTCATCTTACAGATACAAAGCCTTGTACTATGGTAGAGGAGTAATCTGGATGGATTTAAAAAAAAAGCTGCTGATTACTTAAAACTGGTTCAGTTTAGTATTAAAAAAAAAATCATTAAACGTCAGATACTTCCTTTTTTCTTCATTCTCCATTTGCTTTGGGGGGGAATTCTCTTTTATCCCAAAACATTTTCAGCAGCTTTCTGTTTCTTTATTTCACCTATGAAAATCTCCAGTCTTCTCTGGAGCAGAAAATTTGACATTTTTCTACCATAAGAGTTAAATCTATTGTTGGTGTTTACATTACAAACACAATCCTTTTTTGTATTTATATCCTCACTTCAGAATAAGCCTTGTGAGAAACAGACCAGATTCAGAATTTTTTTTTTTGCTTTGGTGCCTCACCAATTCTTTCTTTCTTTGGGTGAGGTCTTTTTACAGGAATCAAATATTAAATTTTAATAAACTTTTAAACAACAATTTCTGAAGCAGCAGTGGTATTTAATTTTCAGAACACTCTTTCTAAGGCTGGCTTAATTATGATTTTCTAAACCAGCAATTATTTTTTAACATGCAGTAAATATATCCTGGATGAAGGGAAGGAAAGGCAGAGGAAATATTCCCAATACGGAAAAATAATGGTAAAAAGAATAAAAAGGTGTTTTCTCAATTCTCTTTTGATCTCTGTGCTTAACCATATCATGTTATATGAAGAGAAGAGAGGGATAGGGAGAGATTAGAGTTATTTACCTGATTTTTTTTTTTTTATTCATGTCCTTTCTAAATATCAGAGTTTCTTGATTTAAGCCAGAGAAGTGCAAAGACAGAGGAGGACAGAAGAGCAAAAAATTAGAAAATCCCTGATTTTTATTTCAGTTGGACAGTGTAGAATGTTTTTCCTTTTGCTTATGTTGGTCCTAACCATGATTTTGGATGCCAGGTGCCCACCAAAGCTGCTCTATCACTCCCTCTGCCTCAGCTGGACAGGGCAGAGAAAATATAACAGAAGGCTCGTGGGTCAAGATAAGGACAGGGAGAGATCACTCACCAATTATTGTCACGGGCAAAACAGACTCTACTTGGGGAAATTAGCTTAATTTATTACCAATCAAATCAGAGTAGGGTAATGAGAAATAACTAAATCTTAAAAACACTTTCCCCCTGCCCCTTCCTTCTTCCCAGGTTTGACTTCACTCCCGATTTTCTCTCTCTCCTCCCCACCAGCAGCACAGGGGGATGGGGAATGGGGGTTACAGTCAGTTCATCACACTTTGTCTCTGCTGCTCCTTCCTCCTCAGGGCCAGGACTCCTCACACTCTTCCCCTGCTCCAGCGTGGGATCCCTCCCACGGGAGACAGTCCTTCACAAACTTTTCCAACTTGGGTCCTTCCCATGGGCTGCAGTTCTTCACAAGCTGCTCCAGCGTGGGTCCCTTCCATGGGCTGCAGTCCTTCAGGCACAGACTGCTCCAGTGTGGGTCCCCCGTGGAGTCACAAGTCCTGCCAGAAAACCTGCTCCAGCGTGGGCTCCTCTCTCCGTGGGGCCACTGGTCCTGCCAGGACCCTGCTCCGCTGTGGGCTTCCCACAGGGTCCCAGCTCCTTCGGGCATCCCCCTGCTCTGGCGTGGGCTCCTTCACAGGCCACAGGTGGATATCTGCTCCACCGTGGACCTCCCTGGGCTGCAGGGGGACAGCCTGCCTCACCATGGTCTGTCTTCACCACGGGCTGCAGGGGAATCTCTGCTCCGGCGCCTGGAGCACCTCCTCCCCTTCCTTCTGCACTGACCTGAGGGTCTGCAGGGTTGTTTCTCTCACATATTCTTACTCCTTTCTTCTGTGGCCGAAGTTTTCAGGGTTTTTTCCTCCCCTATCTTAAATATGGTATCACAGAGGGAATACCATTGTTGTTGACGGGCTCAGCCTTGGCCAGCGGTGGGTTCATCTTGGAGCCAGCTGGCATTGGCTTTATCAGACATAGGGTAAGCTTCTAGCAGCTTCTCACAGAAGCCAGCCCTGTAGCTCCCCACTACCAAAACCTTGCCACGCAAACCCAATACATTAGCTCTGCTGAGAAGGCTGGGATTCATCCTTGGCCTCCTGAGCTTGGTCCAATAAAGTCTTGCAAATTAGACTTTCTAAGTGAAAACCCTACTGAAAGCAGTCTCTGCTTCTAACATAAGATTCCCAGGTTGGTACTACTTCAGCCAGCTCCCTCTCCTAGGCTGGGTCAGAACACATCCTGTTGGAGAGACATGTGATAGTGAAATTGTTTGTGCTAGCACACGAGTTGGATAAATGGGAATGTCAGTAAAGATTTAGGGCTGTGTTTCCCACGTCGATGCTGAGGCAAGAAGATTAATGCCTTTCTTGTTAAAACAAAAAAATCTAATTGAGTAGGTGAAGAGAAAGTATATTTGAGCATATTGTTCTAACTTTTTGTACCGATATTTAATGGGATATTGAAAATCTGAAAAGGAGTCAGAGAAAACCTACCAAATGAATGAAGGCTTTTATAGTGAGAGGCTTAAGGAACATAATTTGGTTTATCAAAGAGAAGATTAAGAGCTGATCTGGTTACAGTGCCTACACATTGGGAAAGTACCTGAGATTAGGGTGACCTTTAATAGAGAAGCACAACTAAATTGAGTGGTCTGTAACAGACATGGTAAGCATTGCTTCCCCACTGATGTAAATTAACTTAGTTGGAAACTTTTAAGTCAAGCTGTTGAGGTTGTTTCCCAAAATTTAGGCTCTGTCTGACCAGAAATTATTGGACTTCATACTAGGAAGGGCCGAAACTTTCCAGTGAATGAAATAGTGTCATGAATTTTTCAGGAAATCAGATGTAATGGTTCCTTCTGGCCTAAAAACAAATCTGTAAATTGCTGCAGACATCGCATTCAGTATGCTGTGTGATTGTGAATGCAGGCATGCAGAGAGAATCATCCCTTTTTTCATTTTTCCATGCAAGCTGTACATTAAAAGGGGAACATGCAAGAGGGCAGCACACCAAGTGGCTCTGCATAAGACTGGAGATAAAAAAATAGGGAGGGAAGCCTAACTGCTAGTGGCCAGAGACAGAAAATTGGTCTCCCAAGTCCAGGACTCCAGCCCTGCAACTCTGTAAACGGAAATAATGTGGAATTTACAAAAATAAATTTAACTGAATCTTTTTCTTTAAAAGGAAAATGAGGAAGCTGAATTTATTAATATTTCACCTCTTTTAAGACATAAAAGGTTGTTCCCAGCTCTGTGTGCCCCTTTAGTTGCCTTGTACTAAAAGTGAAGTAGAAGTGTAAACTCCAAAGTTGTGTCTTTTCCTTTTTTATTTTTCAAGTACTCACTGTTATTTCAACAACTCTTCATGGATAGCTGTAGTATCTGACATGTTAGAAAGTGAATTACAGCAAGATTTTTGTTTTGTTTTAACATGCCTCCAGGCTGATTTCTCTGACTAGTAGTAGTGTGTGGAGTTCACAGCTATCACAGCCACTGTTTTCCTTGGGGAACTGGAGCTTGCTGCCAAATTGATCAAGAGGGGCAGGGACAAACACAGTTCGAAGTTGCATTCAGAGATATGCCTTCAGAGTACAGTGTTGTTGTATTTTAGGAAACGTGGAAGGAAAGGGAGGTATTAGTCCCTGTGATCTGAATTCTGTCTTAGTGGATGCTTATGTCTTTCTGCACTTGGGGAAAGACATCTACTCAGAATTTAAAAAAAGAAAAAAAAAAAAAGTTTATGGACTTGTTGCAACCTGAGTGCGGTTGAGTTTGATTTCAGTGAGAGCCAGATTTCATGCTCCATGCAAATGTGCTATATGTACGTACATTAAGAGAGCCTGTTAAACGACAAAAGGTGATTAAAGCAACCCTCAGTTAGACCACAGGATTATGGTAAAAAACCCTATAATGTTATAAATTAATTATTCTTTCTGTTCTAATTAAACATTTACACAAGTCTCTGGATCAGCTGCTGGGAATCTGACAGAAGCCCTCCCCTGGCTTGGTTATTGGCCATTTATATCTGCCTGTTTTTTTCAAAACCTAAAATGTTGTGAAGAGCATAGTGATAGAGGTGTGGGGAGGTGGTGTTTAGGGAACCGCAAGCTCACTGTACAGAACTATGTCTCAGTGGGGACGCGCTCTGCGCTAGTCAAGGAGGGCCAATACCCAGGGAGCATTGACGGCGTTCCCACAAGAAAAGGAAGTTGTGCACATCATAGAATCATAGTATAATTTAGTTTGGAAAAGACCCCCAAGGTCATCGAGTCTACCCACTAACCTAACACTGCCAAGTCACCACTAAACCATGTCCCTAAGCACACATTGACACATCTTTTAAATACCGCCAGGGATGGTGACTCAGCCACTTCCCTGGGCAGCCTGTTCCAATGCTTGACAACCCTTTCGGTGAATAAATTTTTCCTAATGTCCAATCCAAACCTCCCCTGGTGCAACTTGAGGCTGTGTCCTCTTGGCCTATCCCTTGTTACATGGGAAAAGAGACTGACACCCACCTCGCCACAACCTCCTTTCAGGTAGAGCTGACTCAAGTGTTCCTCGTGATGCAAAATAGGCAAGGAAATGTAGAAGAGTATAGCATTGATTTAAGCGGTAAATTACAGTTAGCATTAGCCAAATGAGAAATACATTCCCTGTTGGGACAAAAGCAGCACGAACATGGAGAGAACAGATTCTTGCTAGGTTGTGTTGGCCGAGTGTGCCAAGTATTCCATCATAATGTTAATTTTTCTCGTTCTATGCTGGGCGTTTTAAGTATGTGCTCTGTTGAGTGTGTGTTTTCACTTGTGTCACTCTTTTAGTTATCATAATATTTGCAGTTATGGTAGAAGGCTGTGTATATATGGCAGAGTTCACAACAAGATTCAGCGTATGGTCATTCTCCATGGTGGCAGTGTGCTCAGCTTTCCTGACAACTGGAGCTCAAACACAGGAGGTGTTTCACAGGCCTTGTGATCTAGAAGAATGTTGAAAAGATCTGATCTACAGGGTATTTGTTGCTGGTTTCCTACTTATAGTAATAATAATGGCACACAAATAAGAAGTGTTGTCCAACGGTTTAAAAAATCCCAGAACTTAATTTAGATGCTGCTCCTGCATTGTTATATATATGCCACTGTTTTCTCCCTTTGCCAGGGGGAGACATTGGATTATATTATCAGTTTGTTCCACTTACGGTTTAAAATTTTGCTTTATCAGAATAGAACAACACAGTATGCCATAGGGCCACTCCCAGTGTTTTTTCAGAAGCTTCTTAATGCCCAGTGGTTAAGTGATACTCAGTTAAATCTCTTATACCCACTTACCAATATTCTGTTTACAAATGCTTGTCTTACAGATGACTCTAGATACGACCCAAGAGTTACACCATGATGAGAGGTAACTGAACTGAGGGCATAAATTCCCAGTCACAATTTTAAACCTTAGATTTAATGTTATGCTGCTGTTATGAGAAGACAGAGCTTTTGGGTGTAGATTTTTGTTGGAGTGGTAGAAATAGCACAGATGACACTTGGTTAGCATGCTTCAGTAGCTAGGCAGATCAGGAAGAGAATGAAAGCTTAGAAATTAGGTCCTTAGGTGGAAATGGCAAATGTAAATCAGTGCACTATCACTAGCTCAGATGTGTAACCAGCAATTTAGCCCTGGGTACTAGGCAAGCACCAAAAGCTTCAACTCAGATAAGCATCTGGGTTTATCCAAACTTTTAAACTGGAGATTGCACCCGAGCAAAAACTAATACAAATATTCTGGATTTCCCACATCATAAAAAGAAGCTTTTGTTGCAATGTAGTGTTACCTCATTTAAACAAAAGGCTTTCAAATTACACCTAACCTTTCGGTTTGTAGCAACTTAGCTCTTGACAGGATCAGTGCAATTTATTTCTGAGACTCACAAATTGGTGTTTGTACTGTCTGCTGTGTGTAAAGAGATCTTTTAATATAACGAGAAGTTCAGTTTCACCGAAGGAGTTCTCCTGATGCACTTGCTCAATTTTTTTATCCTTCCTGTGCCTACTTTGATGTCTCTTAGTAGTCTCGTTCAGTTCCCAGAAGGCACCAGAAGAATCCGTGGTACCATGACATACAGCAGGGCTGGGAGAGTTTCTGGTAGCAAGAATTATAAGGTAATTCAAGGATGAAATTGTTGAATTACTGATGATAATGTGTAACAGCTCATATAAAACTGCTTTTGTACCTGAGGACTGAAGGGTGGCAAATGTGATGCAAGTTTTTAAAACCCATACCATGGAGAATGTAAGCTTTTGGGCGGCATATTTTTGCCAGGCAAATTAATAGAAACCTCAATAAGAATTGTATAAGAGGACATCTCATATTGTAGACTGTCCATAAAGTGTAAACATAATTCCTTTTTAAAGGTAAATTGTTCTTTACAAACCTGTTTGTAGGTGTCAACAAACTTGTGAATAAGGATGTTTTATTTGACATATTTTGAATTACCAAAAGGTTTTTCACAAAACAATTTGGCAAAGATTTTTAAGAAAACTAAATTGGCATAAGAGGATTCTGACATGCTAAAAAGATACTTGGGAGGTAAGTGAGTTGAGGAAGTTTGCTAATGGTGAAGCTCTCCAAGGCAGTGAGGGGCAAAGAAAGACCAAAACATTGTGAAAGACCTTAATGAGACTGAGAAGCCAGACAATAAATGGTTGGTGAAGTTCCATCTAGATAAATGTAAAGTGATGCACATGCAAAGAAAACTTCACAAAACTTCACGTAGAAAGTAATGTGCCATGAATTGGCTATTGACACTTGGGAGTCAGCTCTCAGGTTTATAATAGTGTTTCCATAAAAACTTCAGCTCAGAGTTCAGTACTGATCCACCCTGAGTATTGTATATGGTTCCTGTCCATGTCTTCAAAATATTTGATTGTATTTGTTAAATTGTGGTAGAATTCACAGGGGCAACAAGGATGCTTGAAGGAATGGAATGGTTTCCATGCACAGAATGACTGAGCAACACAGAGATAACTTGGGATGTGGTACAGGTCCTATAAAATTGAGTTGCACGGAGCTATGTTTAACCAAAAAGAATTGTTTCTTGACACATCAGATTGTAGGCATTGGAACTCAATGCAAAGAGTGCAAACTGTTTTACATCAGTTCAAGGACTGACTATGCAAGAGAAAGTCATTGGGATTTACCAAATACACAGAAAACACCTGGCTCTGGAAAATTTTTGGTGGAAAAATATGTGAACCTGGTGAAAATAGTTAGGGGAAATATGATGTATGTTTGTGCTGCTCCTGTTCTTCTCTTGGTAACTACATATGATTGTTTGGGGGGATAAAACGATAGGCTAGATGGAGCTTCAATAGAGTTTAGCAGTTCCTCTATGCTTTTGGATTGTCTGTTGCTGCATTTGCATTTTTTTAGGTGCTTTGAAAGTCATTGTCGTCAGTCTTAGTAGTTGTAGAGTATTTCTCATGTCTGCATGTTCTGAAATCGGGAAATGGAAGAAGTAGTAGTAGATTACTACTACTAGTAGTAATCCAGACGGATTCTGTTAATCCTTGCTCACTTTGATAGTTTGGGTGGTTTTAAGGAGACTCATTGCAAAAAGATAGGTTCTTCAACTTTGTTGGAAAGACATTTTTAAAATTAATTTTTTATTAAACCTATTGAAATAGGAGAACAAGACTGAAAGATCGTTAAACTTAGTTATGGCTACCAGAGTGTTGTGGTTTAACCCCAGCCAGCAAGTAAGCACCACGCAGCTGCTTGCTCGCTCCCCTACCCCTACCCCCTGTGGGATGGGGAGGAGAATCAAAAAAAAGCAAAAGTCATGGGTTAAGATAAGAACAGTTTAATAACTAAGATAAAATATAATAATAATAATAATAATAGTAAAGCAAAGAAGATAATGAAGAGCGAGGGAAATAAAACCCAAGAAAAACAAGTGCTGCACAGTGCAGTTGCTCACCACCTGCTGACCGATGCCCAGCCAGTCTCTGAGCAGCAATCCCAGCCTCCAGACAACTCCCCCCAGTTTATATATTGCGTATGACATTCTGTGGTACGGAATATCCCTGCGGCTAGTTCGGGTCGGCTGTCCTGGCCATGCTCCCTCCCAGCTTCTTGCACGCCTCCTCGCTGGCAGAGCGCAGGGAAGTGAAAAATCCTTGACTTAGGGTAAGAGCTACTTAGCAACAACTAAAACGTCAGTGTGTTATCAACGTTATTCTTACACGAAATCCAAAACACAGCACTGTACCAGCTACTAGGAAGAAAATTAACTCTGTCCCAGCGAAAACCAGGACACAGAGCCCTGTGAATTGCTTTATTAATTCCTCCTGTAACATAAACAACGTAGTGCAGATTTTGATTTGCATTTCTGGTAGCTGTTAGCTTCTGTTATTATTTTGTTTTATAGAACTGGTTTTTAAATACTGGTGCTTCCCACTGGGCAAAGTATGCTGCATCATTTCCTAATATATACCTCAACAAAGTACTCTCTCCCTCTTGCCTACTCCTTCCCTCCTTCCCTGCAATGAAAAGGATAATTTTCTGTAGTGACCTGAGATCAGTTTACCCTGCAGCATTAATCTTCTAACAGAGAGATACTATTTTATTTTTCCAGCATGCTGTAATCCACCCCAGTTTCTGATATATTTAAAACCTATTAATTGTTAATGTTGCACTTCTTGAATTCTAATCATGACCAGACTGCTTGCGGGGCTCTGGTTTGGGAAGGATCATTAACCAATACCCTGGGGATCCCGAGTGGTACTTTCTGGAGGCAGCGTGAGCTGTATTATTTGTGTAGGTTTTGTCCTTGTGCTGCTACATCTGTTTGAAACTGGGACTTTGTGCATAGTCTGCATTGTATGGTTTTGAGCTGCATTGCCTAACACTAGTGCTGTGGATTGTTATCTGGAATGCACAGAGGAATCATTGATCACTGCTTCTTTTTCCCTTTTTATTCTTTTAAACGGGACTGCGGACACTAGTGGGTATTTTTGCTATTTCTTTTCACCGATCTCAGACACTTCAAATGGTTGAGGTACTTTTCAGCATTACTCTTTTGTTCTAGATTACCTGATCTAACAATTAATAGTTAAGTTGAAAAACAAAACATATCTTCCGTTTAAAACCAAAACCAAAACTATTCACTAATGATACAGCAACTTTTAATATATATTATAAATGTAATAATATATACTGCCATATCTATTGTAAAATGGATGCTCAAAAAACTTTTAATATGCGTGTATAATTGTGATAGATTATGCAGGGTGATGCAATAAATGGTACAAGTCAGAAACAGATTTTTTTTTTTATATATATATTTTAAGCTTTTAAACTTTGGACTGTCACTATATTCTAGAAACAGAGGAAACAGGAAATAAGGATATTTATCTTAGGGTTTTTTTAGACTTTATCACATTCATTGTAAGAACCCTGTGTCATTTAATAATTCAGTAGTTCATTCTCGATGAGGTGTTTTTACTTTCGTAATTGTCTTAACATGGTACCTCTATGGCAATGAAAATAGTATTTAATGGCAAAAGCTGATAAAAATTCTATAATCACTCCAGAAAAATTGTTGCAATGACATTTACAAAACCATGTGTTTGGTTTAAAAGCAATATAGCAAGAAACCTATGTAGCCATAGTCCAAAGAAATCGTTAAGTGAGTCTCTAATGTTAGCTAATACATTGCTGGAGAATGTCGTCTTAGGCAGATAGGATGCAATACGTTTTTCTTGCATTTGTGTATTTGTGCATGTGCGTATGTGTGAAGAAAATCCTCATTAGTGCAGGCTTGTCTGAAAGCTTAAATGTGTACTAAAGGAAAATTACAGTCTTATACTCAGGTTTAGAAAGTCTGGAAGCAGCTAATTTACTGTTACAATTCTTTAACTAATGAATCGGTAACTTCAACTTTTCTCTCTTCCTGTCTTAAGTCGGCTTAGTATCAGATATGTGAGGTATATCACTCAAGATTTAACAGATTTGGTTCCTTCAAATAATACTGTAAAGGGAAAAAAGCATCACTGTGACTTCAAAGCAAGCTTCAGAAAAATACAACTTTATAAGAAATGGAACTATTTTCTCCTGAGCTATTTTAAAAACAAAGTGGGGAAATGAGCACTTATATTTTCTTGTAGACTGCCATTTTTTGTCCTCTCCTCTTCAGGATCCATTTCTCATCTTAAACAAGGATGGAGGACCACATGTGCACAGATGCTCATAGGATAATTCTGGTTGAAAGGGACTTGGAGGTCATCTGGTCCAACCTCCTGCTCATAGCAGGATCAGCTGTGAGATCAGACCAGAGATTCTGTTTTATTTGAATTAGAAAAATATGTTTGAATCTTTTGAGTCAGGAAATTAATTTTAAGCTGTATCCATCAGGAAAACTGACATATTATGCTTAACTGAGGCCTCGGCGCAGTAGCAGTTAATAAACTCTTGTTTCCTTAACATCCAGTGCCGTTCCCCAGTTCCCACAGTGTTAACAACAGAGCTCTCTTGAGATCTTGAGGATATTCTAAACTGGTGACCAACAGGAGTCCTGGTATTTAGCAAAGATGTAATCATTTCCCAGTTCCCCAAAAATGTTCACTCAAATTTAAAATTAATATATTCAGTGCATCACCTATCTCACATTTTTCACAGTGTTAAAATGTTTTCTGAAGCGTGGTAACTTCAGCACCCTTTCCCGGTGCAAACACTCCCTGCATGTTCCCCTGAACTTCAGCCTTCCCACGGGCTCTGTCACTCATCAGTTCTGCGTGGAAATGTTTGGGGATTGCGACCTTTTTCCCAGCAAGTGGTGTTTCTAATGGAGCCTGCAAAGGACCTTGTCTCACAAAGAGGTCCCCAGGAGAGAATATTTTCTAAATAAGTGCTAATATCTATCACTGAACAGAAAAAAAAAAAAGTAGATATAGATGACAGTGATTTGTTAGGGGGCAAAAGCGATTTCTCGTAATGTGTCTGTTGGATCAGCAGGTGAGAGGGGAAGGCTTTCAGGGTGCCCTTTGCAATTCAGCTGCGATAGAGGGGGCCCTGCAGCACAGAGGATGTTCAGGGTTGGGGGAGGAACTGTTTAGTAGCCTGGGGATGGCAGCGACAGTGGAGCTGCCTTTTCTTCATAAGTTCTGGCATGCTACAATTCCCTAATCTGTGTTAAATCTAATTATGACGAGGGCCGAAGTTTTATTTCCTCCTGTTTATCTCAAAAAAGTAAAGAAAAGAAAAAGCTTCCAGCAGAAAGTGTTATTTTTTATTTTTCTTCTGTACTGTATATTGTCCTGAAAAGTTGTAAATTGATTATTGTTTGTTCTCCAGATGGATCCTGTGCAAAAAGCAGTCATAAACCATACATTTGGAGTGTCCATTCCCCCAAAGAAGAAACAAGTCATTTCCTGTAATGTCTGCCAGCTTCGCTTCAACTCTGATGTGAGTATTGTGGCTACTGTCATTCCTTTTTTTCTTTTTTTTTTTTTTATTTGGTACATTAGGTGTAATTAATCTAAATCACTTTTTCCCAAAGAAATCATTCTAGTTCTGCCTACATTCTGCTCAGCCTGCTGGGCTGATATTTTGTCCACTCAGAGGTGGAAGTCCATAGAGGTACATCGCTCTTTGATTTTCTTGACTGGGTCTGGCACAATGTCCAATGCCGCATCCATTGACGATGTCCCATTTGACAGTCCAGTAACCTTCAAAAGGTACTGCAAAAAGAAATGTTTTGTGGGTTTTTTTGTTTGTTTGGTTTTTTTTTAAAAAAGGAGGGGGAGCAGACAGAAAAGCTTCCCTGTGAGTTCTCCATGTCATAACCGCTCTTCCTCCAGAAGAAATATCTTTTTCCTGTTGTTCCTACATCCTTGCTGATAGTATGTCTTCCGTTTTCTTAATAAAGTCACTCTTCCAATAACTTTCATTTGTAGTAAATATGAACTTTTATTTCCAGCTTTCTTTTGGAGTATGATAAAGTTCAAGGAAAGTGTTCTCAGAGGTGAAAATAAAAAAAATGCATTACAAAAGAGTACATTGACTGATATGTTTAAAATACGTATGTTTTTCCTGAGTAGCTTGAAAATTAAAGATATTCAAGAAAACTATGTCTAAGAAAATTATGACCTTTGGCACTTTAAAAATATGTATTTGTTCTTGGAGACTACTTACTAATGTCATTAAACTAATAACCCCCCACACACCAAATTCTCAGATTTTTTGTTGATCTCAAGCGTAAGAACAAATCCTTAAGTGAT
Organism: Pandion haliaetus; assembly: GCA_013401275.1. Lineage (NCBI taxonomy): Eukaryota > Metazoa > Chordata > Aves > Accipitriformes > Pandionidae > Pandion > Pandion haliaetus. The sequence continues at coordinate 8,408 of VYZV01033863.1, read as the reverse complement.
GTGTTAATACTATATATTTTGCTGTTAGAATTTCAGTCTAAGGCACCTCCTGAAAGTCTTTAAGTACTTGGTGCTCCCAGAGATTTGCAGTAAAGCACCCATATCTGTTACTCTGATTTTCTCTGCCTCTATCATTCCACTTTGAAAGGCGTTTTGTAAAGTGGTTTCCCCCGTTTGGCTTTCTTGTCTAGGCTGGTAGGGATTTTGAAGCAGTGCTATTTTACCTTCAAATTAATTTCTAAATCTGTCATCTTCTGACAAGCTTATTAAACTTTCTTTGAAGTGGCAATATCTACTTAGTTAACTGTTTTCAAAACTCGTTATTTAAAATTTAGTTCACTTGTCTTTCGTCTTTAAGGTTAAGATTTGGGGGGTGGGGGGGGACGGGACGGGAATCTTTCCGCTCTGATACTTGGACCAGATACCTACTTTTAGTGATTAAAACAAAGAACCAATAAAGTTTTAAAACATTTCCCTGGGCTCCAGGGATCTGAATCTTGCTTCTGAGCTGGCCCTTACTGCCTTACATGAGGGAGGCAGCTCAGCCTGTTCCTGCTCCTCCCTCTCCTCCTGAGGTCAGGGTCCCTCTGATGATGGGTCCTGTCCCTAGAGGAGTCGCTCACTTTGTCTGCACCGACATTCAGGTGGACAAACAGCACTTCAGGCAGACGGATTGAATCACAACTTAGTGGCTCAAAACAAAAAAAGAGCTGAAATATTATATCATTTTGTACCTCTGCCAACCAAGCAATTCTTCCTATCTAGACTTACAAACAAAGTAGAACAAAAAGTGCATATTGTATTCTGCTTTCAATAGTGGCATCACAAAAGCATGGCAGATTATAGCCTTGTTTCTTCTTCTGGGGCGGGCGTATTCATACGGTGTCATGCTCCTTTCTTTCTAAATGTGATCAATATGCTCAGTTCTAGTTGCTAGAAAAGATCATCATCCTTTTGTAATGGATGGTTGTAAGAAGAGATGAAGCATCATGACTGTGCCACTGTTAGTGATAAAATGCAGTTCCTTACTTTCTACAGCAGTTTGCTTTACCAGGACATTCACAAACAACCTGGAAATTTGATTTTAGAATGCGCTGAGGTTCTAGTGGTGTTACTAATACCAGAAAACATAATCTGTGTTGTTACAATTTCACTGAGGAAATGCTAATGGCCTTTCAACTAAGTTCTGCAGACTCTTACAGTTCTTTCTTAGCTTGTTAAAAGCTCCTTCACAGAAATAAAAATCTGGATTCTTTGCTTGTATTTTTCTTTTTTGTCCCTTTATAATGTGAAATTATGTTTAGGGGGTGGAATAGTCTTTATAATCCATCCTGTGTTTACAGGTTGGGAAAAGGGAGTCGGATATTTGTGAACCTTGCAACTGTTGAATCTCAGTGAATCAGTTCCACCAGTAACATCCTAAGAATGTATTGAGAGCCTTTTGGGTGGCACCAAACTGTGATAACCTGCATTAAAACCTTGAGCGTAGCACATTGCAGAATGAGATTTGTAGTGCAGCCACTTCACACTTGCAGTTTCTTCTAGCTCTACAAGGCTGATATGCTCCTTGTTGTTGATGGGCATTTTCTTCCTTTGGATTTCCTTTGACCTAAATTATGCAAGCAAATAAAATAAAAATGACAGAAATAAGCTATTAAGTGGTTTTCTTACTTTTGTTTTCCTAAATGGATTTCAGTTGCATGGTGTTTGAAGATTCTGACCTGATTCTAGTAGTGCTTTATCTATTGCGTGAGTAACATATGAACCATTGGATATTCATCTGCGAGAAGAAGAATATTGGTTTCTTTGCCTGCAATCTTTTCCTCACGTTGTGGAAACCCACTGGTCTGGATCAATAGACCAAAAAAATTCAGTCTAGTCAATTTATAGTTGTCAAACCTTCCACTAAATTAATACAGTAAATTGCAAAGGTTTCAGTTTTCTTCTGCTAGTGCGTCTGCAGGTTTAGCTTTGGCGAGAGTGTTCTGGCATAAGATTCAGAGGCAGGGATCTGCAGCTATCTGCAGGACGAGAAGGTCTGATAGCAGGGATGGAAGGAAATTTTAAAATAGGTTTTCTGTAATGTGGGAGTAAACATCTAATGTTCAAGTGATGCCTTCTGTATTTTAAAAAATAAAAATTGCTAGGATGAGGCTATTTTTTTCTTCTACCATATTATAATTTGAACAGTGTTTCCTAACTGAATTCTTCAGGATATCCCAGTCAATTTCTAAAAGTACAGTATGAAGAAAACACCTGCATACAAACTCTAAATTCAGTCTAGTTTTAGCCTGATCTGTTTATCCTCTTCCGAAAAAGAAATTATGGGTTGTGACTCATACTCATAGACATTTGCCATCATACTCTATTTGTCCTTTTCTGGAATTCATTAGCTGCAGCTTGGTCAATTTGGAAGTTGTGTTTTTCTGCTAATAAATTCTGGCACAAACAGTTTGAGCACCCCTTCCAAGCTCTGTCAACTCCAGGAGAAACTGTAGTACAGAGGAGATGATCCAACATCTTAAGATACAGAAAAATAAAATGCCATCTCTGTGAAGTAACACCAAACTGAAGTTGTTTTAGTAGCCTGAACTTGAGGTCCTTGAATGGGAATTTTATCTGTAATAGTAGTATTGTCCTGACAACAGTGATAACTGAGGTTGCTTCAACAGTATTTTTGGCATGATCTAGTTAAGATGCTCTCGCTGGTACTTAGGGTGGGATTGGGTGCCTAAACCTAAGTGTCTTGTTGTTTGAGTATCTGAGGTATCTGGAACACCCACACCAGGCTGGTAGACCTGACAGAGGACCTGTAGTGGAGGTCAGGCAGGACACCTGAGGACATACCAAATTATACTAGATGCCTGCTTCTAGAACTGAATCCCCACTCATTAGATTTGCCTTCTTTTTTCTTTTTCTTTTCTTTTTTTTT